>JANJGN010000611.1:0-361695 GCA_026770705.1 Isurus oxyrinchus
AGATACGTAGCTCGAGTGGGAGGGGGAGAGTGCGCGCGGGAGGGGGAGGAGATAGAGTGAGGGAGGGGGTTTTGAGTGATAGAGAGAGGGAGGGGGTGTGTAGAGAGAGGGAGGTGAGTGAGAGAGAGATGGAGGGGTTAGTGATGAGAGAGGGAGGGGGAGTGATAGATGAGAGGGAGGGCGGGGAGGGGGGGGGGGAGCGATACAGAGAGGGCAGGGGAGAGAGATTGGAGAGGAGGGGGGGGGTTGGGTGAGAGAGAGAGGGAAGGGGGGAGTGATTGAGAGGAGGGCGAGAGGGGGCGGTGATAGAGAGAGTGACGGGAGTGGAACGAGATATCTGTACACTGACTTGTATCTCTCAGTCCAGTTTCTCTCAGGGTGATATCTGTACACTGACTGGTGTCTCTCAGTCCCCTCTCTGTCAGCGAGATATCTGTACACTGACTGGTGTCTCTCAGCCCCTCTCTCTCTCAGGGAGATATCTGTACACTGACTGGTGTCTCTCAGTCCCTCTCTCTCTCAGGGAGATATCTGTACACTGACTGGTGTCTCTCAGTCCCCTCTCTCTCTCAGGGAGATATCTGTACACTGACCAGTGTCTCTCTCTCCCTCTCTCTCACGGAGATATCTGTACAGTGACTGGTGTCTCTCAGTCCCTCTCTCACTCAGGGAGATATCTGGTACACTGACTGGTGTCTCACTTTACCCTCTCTCTCAGGGAGATAACTGTACACTAATTGGTATCTCTCATTCCCTCTCTCTCTCAGGGAGATATCTTTACACTGACTGGTGTCTAACCGTCCCTCTCTCTCAGGAGATGTCTTCACACTGACTGGTGTCTCTCAATCCCTCTCTCTCAGGGAGATATCTGTACACTGACTGGTGTCTCTCAGTCCCTCTCTCTCTCAGGGAGATATCTGTACACTGACTGGTGTCTCTTACTCCCTCTCTCTCTCAGGCAGCTATCATTACACTGACTGGTGTCTCTCAGTCCTCCCTTTCAGGGAGATATCTGTACACTGACTGGTGTCTCTCAGTCCCTCTCTCTCTCAGGGAGATATCTGTACACTGACGGGTGTCTCTCAGTCCCTCTCTCTCAGGGAGATATCTGTACACTGACTGGTGTCTCTCAGTCACTCTCTCTCAGGGAGATATCTGTACACTGACTGGTGTCTCTCAGTCACTCTCTCTCAGGGAGATATCTGTACACTGACTGGTGTCTCTCCGTCACTCTGTCTCAGGGAGATATCTGTACACTGACTGGTGTCTCTCAGTCACTCTCTCTCAGGGAGATATCTGTACACCAACTGGTGTCTCTCAGTCTCCCCAGTCCTCTCAGGGTGATATCTATACTATGACTGGTGCCCCTCAGTCCTTTGTCTCTCTAAGGGAGATGTCTGTACACTGTCTGGTGTCTCTCAGTCCCCTACCTAGGGAGATATCTGTACACTGACTGTGTCTCTCAGTCCCCTCTCTCTCAAGGAGATATCTGGACATGGACCGGGTGTCTCTCAAACCCTCTCTCTCACGGCGATATTTGTACACTGACTGGTGTCTCTCAGTCCCTCTCTCTCACGGAGCTATCTGTACACTGACTGGTATCTCCCAGACCCCTCTCTCTCTCTCTGGGAGATATCTGTACGCTGACTGGTGCCTCTCAGTCCCTCTCTCAGTGATATATCTTAACACTGACAGCAGTCTCTCATACCCTCTCTCTCTCAGGGAGATATCTGTACACTGGCTGATATATCTCAGTCCCCTCTCTCTCTCTGGGAGATATCTGTACACTTACTGGTGTCTCTCACTCCCTCTCTCTCAGGGAGATATCTGTACACTGACTGGTGTCTCTCACTCCCTCTCTCTCAGGGAGATACCTAAACACTGACTGGTGTCTCTCACTCCCTCTCTCTCTCACAGGGAGATACCTAAACACTGACTGGTGTCTCTCAGTCCCTCTCTCTCAGGGAGATGTCTGCACCCTGACTGGTATCTCTCAGTCCTCTCTCTCTCTCTGGGACATATCTGTACACTGACTGGTATCTCTCAGTCCCTCTCTCTCAGGGAGATGTCTTTACACTGACTGTTGTCTCCAACTATCTCTCTCTCAGGGAGACATGTATACACTGAACTGTGTCTCTCAGTCCGTCCCTCTCAGAGAGATATCTGTACACTGACTGGTATCTGTCAGTCCCCTCTCTGTCTCTCTGGGAGATATCTGTACACTGACTGTGCCTCTCAGTCACTCTCTCTCAGGGAGATATCTGTACACTGACTGGTGTCTCCAACTCCCTCTCTCTCAGGGATATATCTGTACACTGACTGGTATGTGTCTGTCCCCTCTCTCTCTCTGGGAGATATCTGTACACTGACTGTGCCTCTCACTCCCTCTCTGTCAGGGAGATATCTTTACACTGACGAGTTTCTCTCAGTCCTCTCTGTCTCACAGGGAGATATCTGTGCACTGATTGGTGTCTCTCACTCCCTCTCTCTCTCAGCATCTATCTTTACACAGACTGGAGTCTCTCACTCCCTCTCTCTCAGGGAGATATCTTTACACTGACTGGTGTCTCTCAGTCCCTCTCTCTCTCTCAGGGAGCTGTCTGTACATTGACTGCTGTCTCTCAGTCCTTCTCTCTCAGGGAGAAGTCTGTATACTGACTGGCTTCTCTCAGTCTCCTCACTTAGGGAGATATCTATACAATGAGAGGTGTCTCTCAATCCCTCTCTCTCTCAGGGAGATAGCATTGCACTGATTGGTGTCTCTCAGTAGTCTCTCTCTATTAGGGAGATATCTATACACTGACTGGTGTCTCCCAGTCCCTCTCTCTCTCAGGAAGATATCTTTACACTGACTGATGTCTCTCAGTCCCTCTCAGGGAGATGTCTGTACACTGAGTGGTATCTCTCAGTTGCCTATCTCTCTCTGGGACATATCAAAACACTGAATGGTGTCTCTCAGTACCTCTCTCTCAGGGAGATGTCTTTACACTGACTGGTGTCTCTCAGTCCCTCAATCTCAGGGAGATGCCTGGACACTGGCTCATATGTCTCAGTCCCCTCTCTCTCTCTGGGAGATATCTGTACACTGACTGGTGACTCTCACTCCCTTTCTCTCAGGGAGATGTCTGTACACTGACTGGTGTCTCACACTCCCTCTCTCTTAGGGAGATATCTGTACACTGACTGGTGTCTCTCAGTCCCTCTCTCTCAGGGAGAGATCTGTACACTGACTGGTATCTCTCAGTCACCTCTCTCCTTCTCAGGGAGATATCTTTACTCTGACTGTTGTTTATCAGTCCCTCTCTCTCAGGGAGATATCTGTACCCTGAATGGTTTCTCTCAGTCCCTCTCTCAGAGGGAGATATCTGTACACTGACTGGTGTCGCTCAGTCCCTCTCTCTCTCAGGGTGATATCTGTACACTGACTGGTATCTCTCACTCCCTCTCTCTCAGGGGGATGTCTGTACACTGACTGGTATCTCTCAGTCCCTCTCTCTCAGGGAGATATCTTTACACTGAATGGTGTCTCTCAGTCTCCTCTCACCCTCAGGGAGATATCTGTACACTGACTGGTGTCTCTCACTCCCTCTCTCTCTCAGGGAGATATCTGTACACTGAATGGTGTCTCTCACTCCCTGTCTCTGTCAGGGAGATAACAAAACACTGACTGGTGTCTCTCAGTCCCTCTCTCTCATCGAGATGTCTTTACACTGACTGGTGTCTCTCAATCCCTCTCTCTCAGGGAGATATCTTTACACTGACTGGTGTCTCTTACTCCCTCTCTCTCAGGGAGAAGTCTTTACACTGACTGGTATCTGTCAGTCCCCTGTCTGTCTCTCTGTGAGATATTTGTACACTGACTGGTTTCTCTCAGTCCCCTCTATCTCACAGGGAGATATCTGTACACTGACTGGTGTCTCTCAGTCCCTCTCCCTCTCTCTCAGGGAGATATCTGTACACAGACTGCTGTTTCTCAGTCCCTCTCTCTCAGGGAGATATCGGTACCCTGAATGGATTCTCTCAGCCCCTCTCTCTCAGGGAGAAATCTTTACACTGACTTCTGCCTCTCAGTCCCACCCTCAGGGAGATATCTTTACACTGACTGGTGTCTCTCAGTCCCTCTCTCTCTCAGGGAGATATTTTTACACTGACTGGTGTCTCTCACTCCCTCTCTCTCAGGGAGATATCTGTACACTGACTAGTGTTTCTCAGTCCCTCTCTCAGAGCGAGATATCTGTACACTGACTGGTGTCTCTCAGTCTCTCTCTCAGAGGGAGATATCTGTACACTGACTGCAGTCGCGCAGTCCCTCTCTCTCCGGGAGGTATCTGTACTCTGAATGGTATCTCTCACCCTTAGGGAGATGTCTGTGCACTGGCTGGTATATCTCAGTCCCCTCTCTCTACCAGAGAGATATCTGTACTCTGACTGGTGTCTCTCAGTCCCTCTCTCTCTCAGGGAGATATCTGTACTCTGACTGGTGTCTCTCAGTCCCTCTCTCTCTCAGGGAGATATCTGTACACTGACTGGTGTCTCTCAGTCCCTCTCTCTCAGGGAGATATCTTTACGCTGACTGGTATTTCTCAGTCCCCTCTCTCTGTCGCTGGGATATATCTGAACACTGACTGGTGCCTCTCAGTCGCTCTCAGGGAGATATCTGTACACTGACTGGTGTCTGTCACTCCCTGTCTCTCTCAGTGATATATCTTTATACAGAATGGTGTCTCTCACTGCCTCTCTCTCTCAGGGAGATATCTTTACACTGACTGTTGTCTCTCTGTCCCTCTCTCAAAGAGATATCTGTACAATGACTGGTGTCTTTCAGTCCCTCTCTCTCTGGGAGATATCTGTACACTGACTGGTGTCTCTCACTCCCTCCCTCTCAGGGAGATATCTGTACAGTGACTGGTGTCTCTCAATCCCCTCTCTCTCTGGGAGATATCTGTACACTGACTGGTGTCTCTCAGTCCCTCTCTCTCTGGGAGATATCTGTACACTGACTGTGCTTCTCTGTCCCTCTCTCTCAGGGAGATATATTTACAGTTACTGGGCCTCTCAGTCCCTCTCTCTCAGGGAGATATCTTTACAATGATGGAGACTCCCACTCCCTCTCTCTCCGGGAGGTATCTGTACACTGACTGGTATCTGTCAGTCCCCTCTCTGTCTCTCAGTCAGATATCTGTACACTGACAGTGCCTCTCAGTCTCTCTCTCTCTCAGGGAGATATCTGTACACTGACTGGTGTCTCTCAGTCCCTCTCTCTCAGGGAGATATCTGTACACTGACTGGTGTCTCTCATTCCCCTCTTTCTCTCAGGGAGAAATCTGTAAACTGACTGGTGTCTCTGAGTCCCTCTCTCTCAGGGAGATGTCTTTACAAAGATTGGTGTCTCTCAGCCCCTCTCTCTCAGGGAGATATCTGTACACTGAATGGTGTCTCTCAGACTCTCACCCTCACGGAGCTATCTTTACACTGACTGGTATCTCCCTGACCCCTCTCTCTCTCTCTGGGAGAAATCTGTACGCTGACTGGTGCCTCTCAGTCCCTCTCTCAGGGAGATATCATTACACTGACAGATGTGTCTCAGTCCCTCACTCTCAGTGAATTGTCTGTACACTGAGTGGTATCTCTCAGTCCCCTATCTCTCTCTGGGAGATATCTGTACAATGACTGGTGTCTCTCAGTCCCTCTCTCTCAGGGAGATATCTTTACACTGACTGGTGTCTCTCACTCCCTCTCTCTCAGGGAGATATCTGTACACTGACTGGTATCTCTCAGTCCTCTCTCTCTCTCTGGGAGATATTGTACACTGACTGTGCCTCTCAGTCCCTCTCTCTCAGGGAGATATATTTACAGTTACTGTGCCTCTCAGTCCCTCTCTCTCAGGGACATATCATTACACTGACTGGTGTCTCTCATTCCCTCTCTCTCAGGGAGATATCTGTACACTGACTGGTGTCTCTCAGTCTCTCTCTCTCAGGGAGATATCTGTACACTGAATGCTGTCTCTCAGTCTCTCTCTCTCATGGAGCTATCTGCACACTAACTGGTATCTCCCTGACCCCTCTCTCTCTCTCTGGGAGATATCTGTACGCAGACTGGTGTCTCTCATACCCTCTCTCTTTCAGGGAGATATCTTTACACTGGTGTCGCTCAGTCCCTCTCTCTCAGGGAGATATCTGTGCCCTGAATGGTTTCTCTCAGTCCCTCTCTCTCAGGGAGATATCTGTACACTGACTGGTGTCTCTCAGTCCCTCTCTCTCAGGGAGATATCTGTACACTGACTGTGCCTCACAGTCCCTCTCACTCAGGGAGATATCTGTACACTGACTGGTGTCTCCAACTCCCTCTCTCTCAGGGATATATCTGTACACTGACTGGTATGTGTCTGTCCCCTCTCTCTCTCTGGGAGATATCTGTACACTGACTGTGCCTCTCACTCCCTCTCTGTCAGGGAGATATCTTTACACTGACGAGTTTCTCTCAGTCCTCTCTGTCTCACAGGGAGATATCTGTGCACTGACTGGTGTCTCTCACTCCCTCTCTCTCTCAGCATCTATCTTTACACAGACTGGAGTCTCTCACTCCCTCTCTCTCAGGGAGATATCTTTACACTGACTGGTGTCTCTCAGTCCCTCTCTCTCTCTCAGGGAGCTGTCTGTACATTGACTGCTGTCTCTCAGTCCTTCTCTCTCAGGGAGAAGTCTGTATACTGACTGGCTTCTCTCAGTCTCCTCACTTAGGGAGATATCTATACAATGAGAGGTGTCTCTCAATCCCTCTCTCTCTCAGGGAGATAGCATTGCACTGATTGGTGTCTCTCAGTAGTCTCTCTCTATTAGGGAGATATCTATACACTGACTGGTGTCTCCCAGTCCCTCTCTCTCTCAGGAAGATATCTTTACACTGACTGATGTCTCTCAGTCCCTCTCAGGGAGATGTCTGTACACTGAGTGGTATCTCTCAGTTGCCTATCTCTCTCTGGGACATATCAAAACACTGAATGGTGTCTCTCAGTACCTCTCTCTCAGGGAGATGTCTTTACACTGACTGGTGTCTCTCAGTCCCTCAATCTCAGGGAGATGCCTGGACACTGGCTCATATGTCTCAGTCCCCTCTCTCTCTCTGGGAGATATCTGTACACTGACTGGTGACTCTCACTCCCTTTCTCTCAGGGAGATGTCTGTACACTGACTGGTGTCTCACACTCCCTCTCTCTTAGGGAGATATCTTCACACTGACTGGTGTCTCTCAGTCCCTCTCTCTTAGGGAGATATCTGTACACTGACTGGTGTCTCTCAGTCCCTCTCTCTCAGGGAGAGATCTGTACACTGACTGGTATCTCTCAGTCACCTCTCTCCTTCTCAGGGAGATATCTTTACTCTGACTGTTGTTTATCAGTCCCTCTCTCTCAGGGAGATATCTGTACCCTGAATGGTTTCTCTCAGTCCCTCTCTCAGAGGGAGATATCTGTACACTGACTGGTGTCGCTCAGTCCCTCTCTCTCTCAGGGTGATATCTGTACACTGACTGGTATCTCTCACTCCCTCTCTCTCAGGGGGATGTCTGTACACTGACTGGTGTCTCTCAGTCCCTCTCTCTCAGGGAGATATCTTTACACTGAATGGTGTCTCTCAGTCTCCTCTCACCCTCAGGGAGATATCTGTACACTGACTGGTGTCTCTCACTCTCTCTCTCTCTCAGGGAGATATCTGTACACTGAATGGTGTCTCTCACTCCCTGTCTCTGTCAGGGAGATAACAAAACACTGACTGGTGTCTCTCAGTCCCTCTCTCTCATCGAGATGTCTTTACACTGACTGGTGTCTCTCAATCCCTCTCTCTCAGGGAGATATCTTTACACTGACTGGTGTCTCTTACTCCCTCTCTCTCAGGGAGAAGTCTTTACACTGACTGGTATCTGTCAGTCCCCTGTCTGTCTCTCTGTGAGATATTTGTACACTGACTGGTTTCTCTCAGTCCCCTCTATCTCACAGGGAGATATCTGTACACTGACTGGTGTCTCTCAGTCCCTCTCCCTCTCTCTCAGGGAGATATCTGTACACAGACTGCTGTTTCTCAGTCCCTCTCTCTCAGGGAGATATCGGTACCCTGAATGGATTCTCTCAGCCCCTCTCTCTCAGGGAGAAATCTTTACACTGACTTCTGCCTCTCAGTCCCACCCTCAGGGAGATATCTTTACACTGACTGGTGTCTCTCAGTCCCTCTCTCTCTCAGGGAGATATTTTTACACTGACTGGTGTCTCTCACTCCCTCTCTCTCAGGGAGATATCTGTACACTGACTAGTGTTTCTCAGTCCCTCTCTCAGAGCGAGATATCTGTACACTGACTGGTGTCTCTCAGTCTCTCTCTCAGAGGGAGATATCTGTACACTGACTGCAGTCGCGCAGTCCCTCTCTCTCCGGGAGGTATCTGTACTCTGAATGGTATCTCTCACCCTTAGGGAGATGTCTGTGCACTGGCTGGTATATCTCAGTCCCCTCTCTCTACCAGAGAGATATCTGTACTCTGACTGGTGTCTCTCAGTCCCTCTCTCTCTCAGGGAGATATCTGTACTCTGACTGGTGTCTCTCAGTCACTCTCTCTCTCAGGGAGATATCTGTACACTGACTGGTGTCTCTCAGTCCCTCTCTCTCAGGGAGATATCTTTACGCTGACTGGTATTTCTCAGTCCCCTCTCTCTGTCGCTGGGATATATCTGAACACTGACTGGTGCCTCTCAGTCGCTCTCAGGGAGATATCTGTACACTGACTGGTGTCTGTCACTCCCTGTCTCTCTCAGTGATATATCTTTATACAGAATGGTGTCTCTCACTGCCTCTCTCTCTCAGGGAGATATCTTTACACTGACTGTTGTCTCTCTGTCCCTCTCTCAAAGAGATATCTGTACAATGACTGGTGTCTTTCAGTCCCTCTCTCTCTGGGAGATATCTGTACACTGACTGGTGTCTCTCACTCCCTCCCTCTCAGGGAGATATCTGTACAGTGACTGGTGTCTCTCAATCCCCTCTCTCTCTGGGAGATATCTGTACACTGACTGGTGTCTCTCAGTCCCTCTCTCTCTGGGAGATATCTGTACACTGACTGTGCTTCTCTGTCCCTCTCTCTCAGGGAGATATATTTACAGTTACTGGGCCTCTCAGTCCCTCTCTCTCAGGGAGATATCTTTACAATGATGGAGACTCCCACTCCCTCTCTCTCCGGGAGGTATCTGTACACTGACTGGTATCTGTCAGTCCCCTCTCTGTCTCTCAGTCAGATATCTGTACACTGACAGTGCCTCTCAGTCTCTCTCTCTCTCAGGGAGATATCTGTACACTGACTGGTGTCTCTCAGTCCCTCTCTCTCAGGGAGATATCTGTACACTGACTGGTGTCTCTCATTCCCCTCTTTCTCTCAGGGAGAAATCTGTAAACTGACTGGTGTCTCTGAGTCCCTCTCTCTCAGGGAGATGTCTTTACAAAGATTGGTGTCTCTCAGCCCCTCTCTCTCAGGGAGATATCTGTACACTGAATGGTGTCTCTCAGACTCTCACCCTCACGGAGCTATCTTTACACTGACTGGTATCTCCCTGACCCCTCTCTCTCTCTCTGGGAGAAATCTGTACGCTGACTGGTGCCTCTCAGTCCCTCTCTCAGGGAGATATCATTACACTGACAGATGTGTCTCAGTCCCTCACTCTCAGTGAATTGTCTGTACACTGAGTGGTATCTCTCAGTCCCCTATCTCTCTCTGGGAGATATCTATACAATGACTGGTGTCTCTCACTCCCTCTCTCTCTCAGCATCTATCTTTACAAAGACTGGAGTCTCTCACTCCCTCTCTCTCAGGGAGATATCTGTACACTGACTGGATGCTCTCAGTCCCTCTCTCTCTCAGGGAGATATCTGTACACTGACTGGTATCTGTCAGTTCCCTCTCTGTCTCTCAGGGAGATATATGTGCACTGACTGTGCCTCTCAGTCCTTCACTCAGGGAGGTATCTGTACACTGACTGTGCCTCTCAGTCCCTCTCTCTCAGGCAGATATCTTTACACTGACTGGTGTCTCTCAGTCCACTCTCTCTCTCAGGCAGATATCCTTACACTGACTGGTATCTCTTGGTCCCCTCTGTCTCACAGGGAGATATCTGTGCACTGACTGGTGTCTCTCACTCCCTCTCTCTCTCAGCATCTAACTTTACACTGACAGGTGTCTCTCTCTGTCCCTCTCTCTCAGGGAGATATCTGTACACCGACTGGTGTCTCTCAGTCCCTCTTTCTCAGGGAGATATCTGTGCACTTACTGGTGTCTCTCAGTCCCTCTCTCTCAGGGAGATATCCGTACACTGACTGGTATCTGACAGTCCCCTCTCTGTCTCTCTGGGAGATATCTGTACACTGACTGGTGTCTCTCAGTCCACACTCTCTCTCAGGGAGATATCCTTACACTGACTGGGGTCTCTCAGTCCCCTCTGTCTCACAGAGAGTTATCTGTGCACTGACTGGTGTCTCTCACTCCCTCTCTCTCTCAGCATCTATTTTTCCACTGACTGGTGTCTCTCAGTCCCTCTCTGTCAGCGAGATATCTGTACACTGAAAGGTTTCTCTCAGTCTCTCTCTCTCACTGAGCTATGTGTACACTGACTGGTATCTCCCAGACCCCTCTCTCTCTCTCTCTGGGAGATATCTGTACGCTGACTGGAGCCTCTCAGTCCCTCTCTCTCAGAAGATGTCTTTACACTGATTGGTGTCTCTCAGTCTCTCTCTCTCAGGGAGATATCTGTACACTGACTGGTGTCTCTCAGTCCCTCTCTCTCAGGGAGATATCGGTACACAGACTGGTGTCTCTCAGTTCCTCTCTCTCTCAGTGGGATATCTATACACCGACTGGTGTCTCTCAGTCCATCTCTCTCTCAGCGAGATATCCTTACACTGACTGGTGTCTCTCACTCCCTCTCTCTCTCAGCATCTATCTTTACACAGACTGGAGTCTCTCACTCCCTCTCTCTTAGGCATCTATCTGTACATTGACTGCTGTCTCTCAGTCCCTCTCTCTCTCAGGGAGATATCTGTACACTGACTGGTGCCTCTCAGTCCCTCACTCAGGGAGATATCTGTGCACTGACTGTTGTCTCTCAAACCCTCTCTCCCTCTGGGAGATATCTGTACACTGACTGGTGTCTCTCACTCCCTCTCTCTCTCAGGGAGATATCTGTACACTGACTTTTATCTGTCAGTCCCCTCTCTGTCTCTTTGGGAGATATGTGTACACTAACTGTGCCTCTCAGTCCTTCTCTCTCAGGGAGATATCAGTACACTTACTGTGCCTCTCAGTCCCTCTCTCTCAGGGAGATATCTATACACTGACTGGTGTTTCCCAATCCGTCTCTCTCTCAGGAAGATATCTTTACACTGACTGATGTCTCTCAGTCCCTCTCAGGGAGATGTCTGTACACTGAGTGGTATCTCTCAGTCCCCTCTCTCTCTCTGGGAGATATCTGTACACTGACTGGTGTCTCTCAGTCCCTCTCTCTCAGGGACATGTCTTTACACTAACTGGTGTCTCTCACTCCCTCTCTCTCTCAGTGATATATCTTTTTACAGAACGGTGTCTCTCAGTCCCTCTATCTCAGGGAGATGTCTGTACACTGACTGGTATCTCTCAGTCCCTCTATCTCAGGGAGATGTCTGTACACTGACTGGTATCTCTCAGTCCCCTCTCTCTCTCAGGGAGATATCTGTACACTGACTGGTGTCTCTCTATCCCTCTCTCTCAGGGAGATATCTGTACACTGACTGTGCCTCTCAGTCCCTCTCTCTCAGGGAGATATCTTTACACTGACTGGTGTCTCTCAGTCCCTCTAAGGGAGATATCTGTGCACTGACTGTGCCTCCTCAGTCCCTCTCTCTCAGGGAGATATCTGTACACTCACTGGTATCTGACAGTCCCCTCTCTGTCTCTCTGGGAGATATCTGTACACTAACTATGCCTCTCAGTCTCTCTCTCTCAGGGAGTTATGTGTACACTGAGTGGTATGTCCCAGACCCCTCTCTCTTTCTCTGGGAGATATCTGTACACTGACTGGTGTCTCTCAGTCCCTCTCTCTCTGAAGATTTCTTTACGCTGACTGGTGTTTCTCAGTCCCTCTCTCTCAGGGAGATATCTGTACCTTGAATGGTTTCTCTCAGTCCCTCTCTCAGAGGGAGATATCTGTACCCTGAATGGTTTCTCTCAGTCCCCTCTCTCTGTCGCTGGGATATATCTGAACACTGACTGGTGCCTCTCAGTCACTCTCAGGGAGATATCTGTACACTGACTGGTGTCTATCACTCCCTCTCTCTCAGTGATATACCTTTATACAGAATGGTGTCTCTCACTCCCTCTCTCTCTCAAGGAGATATCTTTACACTGACTGTTGTCTCTCAGTCTCCTCTCACCCTCAGGGAGATATCTGTACACTGACTGGTGTCTCTCACTCCCTCTCTCTCAGTGATATATCTTTATACAGAATGGTGTCTCTTACTCCCTCTCTCTCTCAGGGAGATAGCTTTGCACTGATTGGTGTCTCTCAGTAGTCTCTCTCTATTAGGGAGATATCTATACACTGACTGGTGTCTCCCAGTCCCTCTCTCTCTCTCAGGAAGATATCTTTACACTGACTGATGTCTCTCAGTCCCTCTCAGGGAGATGTCTGTACACTGAGTGGTATCTCTCAGTCGCCTATCTCTCTCTGGGACATATCAAAACACTGAATGGTGTCTCTCAGTCCCTCTCTCTCAGGGAGATGTCTTTACAATGACTGGTGTCTCTCAGTCCCTCAATCTCAGGGAGATGCCTGGACACTGGCTCATATGTCTCAGTCCCCTCTCTCTCTCTGGGAGATATCTGTACACTGACTGGTGTCTCTCACTCCCTTTCTCTCAGGGAGATGTCTGTACACTGAATGGTGTCTCACACTCCCTCTCTCTTAGGGAGATATCTGTACACTGACTGGTGTCTCTCAGTCCCTCTCTCTCAGGGAGAGATCTGTACACTGACTGGTATCTCTCAGTCACCTCTCTCCTTCTCAGGGAGATATCTTTACTCTGACTGTTGTTTATCAGTCCCTCTCTCTCAGGGAGATATCTGTTGCCTGAATGGTTTCTCTCAGTCCCTCTCTCAGAGGGAGATATCTGTACACTGACTGGTGTCGCTCAGTCCCTCTCTCTCTCAGGGTGATATCTGTACACTGACTGGTATCTCTCACTCCCTCTCTCTCAGGGAGATATCTGTACACTGACTGGTATCTCTCAGTCCCTCTCTCTCAGGGAGATATCTTGACACTGAATGGTGTCTCTCAGTCTCCTCTCACCCTCAGGGAGATATCTGTACACTGACTGGTGTCTCTCACTCCCTGTCTCTGTCAGGGAGATAACAAAACACTGACTGGTGTCTCTTACTCCCTCTCTCTCAGGGAGATGTCTTTACACTGACTGGTATCTGTCAGTCCCCTGTCTGTCTCTCTGTGAGATATCTGTACACTGACTGGTTTCTCTCAGTCCCCTCTGTCTCACAGGGAGATATCTGTACACTGACTGGTGTCTCTCAGTCCCTCTCTCTCAGGGAGATATCGGTACCCTGAATGGTTTCTCTCAGCCCCTCTCTTTCAGGGAGATATCTTTACACTGACTGGTGTCTCTCAGTCCCTCTCTCTCAGGGAGATATCTTTACTCTGACTGGTGTCTCTCACTCCCTCTCTCTCTCAGGGAGATATTTTTACACTGACTTGTGTCTCTCACTCCCTCTCTCTCAGGGAGATATCTGTACACTGACTAGTGTTTCTCAGTCCCTCTCTCAGAGGGAGATATCTGTACACTGACTGCAGTCGCGCAGTCCCTCTCTCTCCGGGAGGTATCTGTACTCTGAATGGTATCTCTCACCCTTAGGGAGATGGCTGTGCACTGGCTGGTATATCTCAGTCCCCTCTCTCTACCAGAGAGATATCTGTACACTGACTGGTGTCTCTCAGTCCCCACTCTCTCAGGGAGATATCTGTACACTGACTGGTGTCTCTCAGTCCCTCTTTCTCTCTGGGAGATATCTGTACACTGACTGGTGTCTCTCAGTCCCTCTCTCTCTCAGGGAGATATCTGTACACTGACTGGTGTCTCTCAGTCCCCACTCTCTCAGGGAGATATGTGTACACTGACTGGTGTCTCTCAGTCCCTCTCTCTCAGGGAGATATCTGTACACTGACTGGTGTCTCTCAGTCCCTCTCTCTCTCTGGGAGATATCTGTACACTGACTGGTGTCTCTCAGTCCCCACTCTCTCAGGGAGATATCTGTACACTGACTGGTGTCTCTCAGTCCCTCTCTCTCTCTGGGAGATATCTGTACAGTGACTGGTGTCTCTCAGTCCCTCTCTCTCAGGGAGATATCTGTACACTGACTGGTGTCTCTCAGTCCCTCTCTCTCAGGGAGATATCTGTACACTGACTGGTGTCTCTACAGTCACTCTCTCTCAGGGAGATATCTGTACACTGACTGGTGTCTCTCAGTCGCTCTCAGGGAGATATCTGTACACTGACTGGTGTCTCTCAGTCCCCTCTCTCTCTCTCAGGGAGATATCTCTACACTGACTGGTGTCTTTCAGTCTCTCTCTCTCAGGGAGATATCTGTACACTGACTGGTGTCTCTCAGTCCCCTCTCTCTCAGGTAGATATCTGTACACTGACTGGTGTCTCTCAGTCCCCTCTCTCTCTCTGGGAGATATCTGTACACTGACTGGTGTCTCTCACTCCCTTTCTCTCAGGGAGATGTCTGTACACTGAATGGTGTCTCACACTCCCTCTCTCTTAGGGAGATATCTGTACACTGACTGGTGTCTCTCAGTCCCTCTCTCTCAGGGAGAGATCTGTACACTGACTGGTATCTCTCAGTCACCTCTCTCCTTCTCAGGGAGATATCTTTACTCTGACTGTTGTTTATCAGTCCCTCTCTCTCAGGGAGATATCTGTACCCTGAATGGTTTCTCTCAGTCCCTCTCTCAGAGGGAGATATCTGTACACTGACTGGTGTCGCTCAGTCCCTCTCTCTCTCAGGGTGATATCTGTACACTGACTGGTATCTCTCACTCCCTCTCTCTCAGGGAGATATCTGTACACTGACTGGTATCTCTCAGTCCCTCTCTCTCAGGGAGATATCTTGACACTGAATGGTGTCTCTCAGTCTCCTCTCACCCTCAGGGAGATATCTGTACACTGACTGGTGTCTCTCACTCCCTGTCTCTGTCAGGGAGATAACAAAACACTGACTGGTGTCTCTTACTCCCTCTCTCTCAGGGAGATGTCTTTACACTGACTGGTATCTGTCAGTCCCCTGTCTGTCTCTCTGTGAGATATCTGTACACTGACTGGTTTCTCTCAGTCCCCTCTGTCTCACAGGGAGATATCTGTACACTGACTGGTGTCTCTCAGTCCCTCTCCCTCTCTCTCAGGGAGATATCTGTACACAGACTGCTGTTTCTCAGTCCCTCTCTCTCAGGGAGATATCGGTACCCTGAATGGTTTCTCTCAGCCCCTCTCTTTCAGGGAGATATCTTTACACTGACTGGTGTCTCTCAGTCCCTCTCTCTCAGGGAGATATCTTTACTCTGACTGGTGTCTCTCACTCCCTCTCTCTCTCAGGGAGATATTTTTACACTGACTTGTGTCTCTCACTCCCTCTCTCTCAGGGAGATATCTGTACACTGACTAGTGTTTCTCAGTCCCTCTCTCAGAGGGAGATATCTGTACACTGACTGCAGTCGCGCAGTCCCTCTCTCTCCGGGAGGTATTTGTACTCTGAATGGTATCTCTAACCCTTAGGGAGATGGCTGTGCACTGGCTGGTATATCTCAGTCCCCTCTCTCTACCAGAGACATATCTGTACACTGACTGGTGTCTCTCAGTCCCCACTCTCTCAGGGAGATATCTGTACACTGACTGGTGTCTCTCAGTCCCTCTCTCTCAGGGAGATATCTGTACACTGACTGGTGTCTCTCAGTCCCTCTCTCTCAGGGAGATATCTGTACACTGACTGGTGTCTCTCAGTCCCCACTCTCTCAGGGAGATATCTGTACACTGACTGGTGTCTCTCAGTCCCTCTCTCTCTCTGGGAGATATCTGTACACTGACTGGTGTCTCTCAGTCCCTCTCTCTCTCTGGGAGATATCTGTACACTGACTGGTGTCTCTCAGTCCCCACTCTCTCAGGGAGATATCTGTACACTGACAGGTGTCTCCCAGTCCCTCTCTCTCTCTGGGAGATATCTGTACAGTGACTGGTGTCTCTCAGTCCCTCTCTCTCAGGGAGATATCTGTACACTGACTGGTGTCTCTCAGTCCCTCTCTCTCAGGGAGATATCTGTACACTGACTGGTGTCTCTACAGTCACTCTCTCTCAGGGAGATATCTGTACACTGACTGGTGTCTCTCAGTCGCTCTCAGGGAGATATCTGTACACTGACTGGTGTCTCTCAGTCCCCTCTCTCTCTCTCAGGGAGATATCTCTACACTGACTGGTGTCTTTCAGTCTCTCTCTCTCAGGGAGATATCTGTACACTGACTGGTGTCTCTCAGTCCCCTCTCTCTCAGGTAGATATCTGTACACTGACTGGTGTCTCTCAGTCCCCTCTCTCTCTCTCAGGGAGATGTCTGTACACTGACTGGCGTCTCTCAGTCCCCTCTCTTAGGGAGATATCTATACAATGACTGGTATCTCTCACGCCCCCTCTCTCTCAAAGAGATATCTGTACACTGACTGGTGTCTCTCAGTCCCTCTCTCTCTCAGAGATATCTGTACACTGACTGGTGTCTCTCACTCCCTCCCTCTCAGGGAGATATCTGTACAGTGACTGTTATCTCTCAGTCCCCTCTCTCTCTCTGGGAGATATCTGTACACTGACTGTGCTTCTCTGTCCCTCTCTCTCAGGGAGATATATTTACAGTTACTGGGTTTCTTAGTCCCTCTCTCTCAGGGAGATATCTTTACACTGATGGAGACTCCCACTCCCTCTCTCTCAGGGAGATATCTGTACACTGACTGGTATCTGTCAGACCCCTGTCTGTCTCTCTGTGAGATATCTGTACACTGACTGTGCCTCTCAGTCCCTCTCTCTCAGGGAGATATCTGTACACTGACTGGTGTCTCTCAGTCCACTCTCTCTCTCTGGGAGATATCCTTACACTGACTGGGGTCTCTCAGTCCCCTCTGTCTCACAGAGAGATATCTGTGCACTGACTGGTGTCTCTCACTCCCTGTCTCTCTCAGCATCTATTTTTACACTGACTGGTGTCTCTGTCAGTCAGATATCTGTACACTGAATGGTTTCTCTCAGTCTCTCTCTCTCACTGAGCTATGTGTACACTGACTGGTATCTCCCAGACCCCTCTCTCTCTCTCTGGGAGATATCTGTACGCTGACTGGTGCCTCTCAGTCCCTCTCTCTCTCAGGGAGATATCTTTACACTGACTGGTGTCTCTCAGTCCCTCTCTCTCAGAAGATGTCTTTACACTGATTGTTGTTTCTCAGTCTCTCTCTCTCAGGGAGATATCTGTACCCTGAATGGTTTCTCTCAGTCCCTCTCTCTGTCGCTGGGATATATCTGAACACTGACTGGTGCCTCTCAGTCGCTCTCAGGGAGATATCTGTACACTGACTGGTGTCTCTCAGTCTCCTCTCACCCTCAGGGACATATCTGTAAACTGACTGGTGTCTCTCAGTCACTCTCAGGGAGATATCTGTACACTGACTGGTGTCTATCACTCCCTCTCTCTCTCAGTGATATATCTTTATACAGAATGGTGTCTCTCACTCCCACTCTCTCTCAAGGAGATATCTTTACACTGACTGGTGTCTCTCAGTCCCTCTCTCTCAGGGAGATATCTGTACACTGACTGGTGTCTCTCACTCCCTCTCTCTCTCAGTGATATATCTTTATACAGAATGGTGTCTCTCACTCCCTCTCTCTCTCAGGGAGATATCTTTACACTGACTGGTGTCTCTCAGTCCCTCTATCTCAGGGAGATGTCTGTACACTGACTGGTATCTCTCAGTCCCCTCTCTCTCTCAGGGAGATATCTGTACACTGACTGTGCCTCTCAGTCCCTCTCTCTCAGGGAGATATCTTTACACTGACTGGTGTCTCTCAGTCCCTCTAAGGGAGATATCTGTGCACTGACTGTGCCTCCTCAGTCCCTCTCTCTCAGGGAGATATCTGTACACTCACTGGTATCTGACAGTCCCCTCTCTGTATCTCTGGGAGATATCTGTACACTGACTATGCCTCTCAGTCTCTCTCTCTCAGGGAGTTATGTGTACACTGACTGGTATGTCCCAGACCCCTCTCTCTTTCTCTTTGAGATATCTGTACACTGATTGGTGTCTCTCAGCCCCTCTCTCTCAGAAGATTTCTTTACGCTGACTGGTGTTTCTCAGTCCCTCTCTCTCAGGGAGATATCTGTACCTTGAATGGTTTCTCTCAGTCCCTCTCTCTCAGGGAGATATCTGTACACTGACTGGTGTCTCTCACTCCCTCTCTCTCAGGGAGATATCTGTACCCTGAATGGTTTCTCTCAGTCCCCTCTCTCTGTCGCTGGGATTTATCTGAACACTGACTGGTGCCTCTCAGTCACTCTCAGGGAGATATCTGTACACTGACTGGTGTCTCTCACTCCCTCTCTCTCTCAAGGAGATATCTTTACACTGACTGATGTCTCTCAGTCCCTCTCAGGGAGATGTCTGTACACTGAGTGGTATCTCTCAGTCGCCTATCTCTCTCTGGGACATATCAAAACACTGAATGGTGTCTCTCAGTCCCTCTCTCTCAGGGAGATGTCTTTACACTGACTGGTGTCTCTCAGTCCCTCAATCTCAGGGAGATGCCTGGACACTGGCTCATATGTCTCAGTCCCCTCTCTCTCTCTGGGAGATATCTGTACACTGACTGGTGTCTCTCACTCCCTTTCTCTCAGGGAGATGTCTGTACACTGAATGGTGTCTCACACTCCCTCTCTCTTAGGGAGATATCTGTACACTGACTGGTGTCTCTCAGTCCCTCTCTCTCAGGGAGAGATCTGTACACTGACTGGTATCTCTCAGTCACCTCTCTCCTTCTCAGGGAGATATCTTTACTCTGACTGTTGTTTATCAGTCCCTCTCTCTCAGGGAGATACCTGTACCCTGAATGGTTTCTCTCAGTCCCTCTCTCAGAGGGAGATATCTGTACACTGACTGGTGTCGCTCAGTCCCTCTCTCTCTCAGGGTGATATCTGTGCACTGACTGGTGTCTCTCACTCCCTCTCTCTCAGGGAGATGTCTGTACACTGACTGGTGTCTCTCAGTTTCTCTCTCTCAGGGAGATATCTTTACACGGAATGGTGTCTCTCAGTCTCCTCTCACCCTCAGGGAGATATCTGTACACTGACTGGTGTCTCTCACTCCCTCTCTCTCTCAGGGAGATATCTGTACACTGAATGGTGTCTCTCACGCCCTGTCTCTGTCAGGGAGATAACAAAACACTGACTGGTGTCTCTCAGTCCCTCTCTCTCATTGAGATGTCTTTACACTAACTGGTGTCTCTCAATCCCTCTCTCTCAGGGAGATATCTTTACACTGACTGGTGTCTCTTACTCCCTCTCTCTCAGGGAGATATCTGTACACTGACTGGTATCTGTCAGTCCGCTGTCTGTCTCTCTGTGAGATATCTGTACACTGACTGGTTTCTCTCAGTCCCCTCTGTCTCACAGGGAGATATCTGTACACCGACTGGTGTCTCTCACTCCCTCTCTCTCAGGGAGATATCAAATTACTGAATGGTGTCTCTCAGTCCCTCTCTCTCAGGGAGATATCTGTACACTGACTGGTGTCTCTCAGTCCCTCTCTCTCTCAGCGAGATATCCTTACACTGACTGGTGTCTTGCAGTCCCCTCAGTCTCACAGGCAGATATCTGTGCACTGACTGGTGTCTCTCACTCCCTCTCTCTCAGCATCTATCTTTATACTGACTGGTGCCTCTCAGTCCCTCTCTCTCTCTCAGGGAGATGTCTCTCAGTCCCCTCTCTTAGGGAGATATCTATACAATGACTGGTATCTCTCACGCCACCTCTCTCTCAAAGAGATATCTGTACACTGACTGGTGTCTCTCAGTCCCTCTCTCTCTGAGAGATATCTGTACACTGACTGGTGTCTCTCACTCCCTCCCTCTCAGGGAGATATCTGTACAGTGACTGTTATCTCTCAGTCCCCTCTCTCTCTCTGGGAGATATCTGTACACTGACTGTGCTTCTCTGTCCCTCTCTCTCAGGGAGATATATTTACAGTTACTGGGCCTTTTAGTCCCTCTCTCTCAGGGAGATATCTTTACACTGATGGAGACTCCCACTCCCTCTCTCTCAGGGAGATATCATTACACTGATGGAGACTCCCACTCCCTCTCTCTCAGGGAGATATCTGTACACTGACTGGTATCTGTCAGACCCCTGTCTGTCTCTCTGTGAGATATCTGTACACTGACTGTGCCTCTCAGTCTCTCTCTCTCAGGGAGATACCTGTACACTGACAGGTGTCTCTCAGTCCCCTGTCTTTCTCAGGGAGATATCTGTACACTGACTGGTGTCTCTCAGTCACCTCTCTCTCAGGGAGAAATCTGTACACTGACTGGTGTCTCTGAGTCCCTCTCTGTCAGGGAGATGTCTTTACAAAGATTGGTGTCTCTCAGCCCCTCTCTCTCAGGGAGATATCTGTACACTGAATGGTGTCTCTCAGACTCTCACCCTCACGGAGCTATCTTTACACTGACTGGTATCTCCCTGACCCCTCTCTCTCTCTCTGGGAGATATCTGTACGCTGACTGATGCCTCTCAGTCCCTCTCTCAGGGAGATATCATTACACTGACAGATGTGTCTCAGTCCCTCACTCTCAGTGAATTGTCTGTACACTGAGTGGTATCTCTCAGTCCCCTCTCTCTCTCTGGGAGATATCTGTACAATGACTGGTGTCTCTCAGTCCCTATCTCTCAGGATGATATCTTTACACTGACTGGTGTCTCTCACTCCCTCTCTCTCAGGGAGATATCTGTACACTGACTGGTATCTCTCAGTCCCCTCTCTCTCTCTGGGAGATATCTGTACACTGACTGTGCCTATCACACCCTCTCTCTCAGGGAGATATATTTACAGTTACTGTGCCTCTCAGTCCCTCTCTCTCAGGGAGATATCATTACACTGACTGGTGTCTCTCATTCCCTCTCTCTCAGGGAGATGTCTGTACACTGCCTGATATCTCTCAGTCCCCTCTCTCTCTCTGGGAGATATCTGTAAACTGAATGGTGTCTCTCACTCCCTCTCTCACAAGGAGATATCTGTACACTGACTGGTGTCTCTCAGTCCCTCTCCCTCTCTCTCAGGGAGATATCTGTACACAGACTGCTGTTTCTCAGTCCCTCTCTCTCAGGGAGATATCGGTACCCTGAATGGTTTCTCTCAGTCCCTCTCTCTCAGGGAGATATCTTTACACTGACTGGTGCCTCTCAGTCCCTCTCTCAGGGAGATATCTTTACACTGACTGGTGTCTCTCAGTCCCTCTCTCTCTCAGGGAGATATTTTTACACTGACTGGTGTTTCTCAGTCTCTCTCTCAGAGGGAGATATCTGTACACTGACTGGTGTCGCGCAGTCCCTCTCTCTCAGGGAGGTATCTGTACTCTGAATCGTATCTCTCACCCTTAGGGAGATGTCTGTGCACTGGCTGGTATATCTCATTCCCCTCTCTCTCCCAGAGAGATATCTGTACTCTGACAGGTGTCTCTCAGTCCCTCTCTCTCAGGGAGATATCTGTACTCTGACAGGTGTCTCTCAGTCCCTCTCTCTCTCAGGGAGATATCTGTATTCTGACAGGTGTCTCTCAATCCCTCTCTCTCTCAGGGAGATATCTGTACACTGACTGGTGTCTCTCAGTCCTCCCTCTCAGGGAGATATCTGTACAGTGACTGGTGTCTCTCAGTCCCCTGTCTCTCAGGGAGATATGTTTTCACTGACTGGTATTTCTCAGTCCCCTCTCTCTCTCTCAGGGAGATATCTATACACTGACTGGTGTCTCTCAGTCCCCTCTCTCTCAGGGAGATATCTGTACACTGACTGGTGTCTCTCAGTCCCCTCTCTCTCAGGGAGAAATCTGTACAATGACTGGTGTTTCTGAGTCCCTCTCTCTCAGGGAGATATCTGTACACTGACTGGTGTCTCTCAGACTCTCACCCTCACGGAGCTATCTTTACACTGACTGGTATCTCCCTGACCCCTCTCTCTCTCTCTGGGAGAAATCTGTACGCTGACTGGTGCCTCTCAGTCCCTCTCTCAGGGAGATATCTTTACACTGACAGATGTGTCTCAGTCCCTCACTCTCAGTGAATTGTTTGTACACTGAGTGGTATCTCTCAGTCCCCTCTCTCTCTCTGGGAGAGATCTGTACAATGACTGGTGTCTCTCAGTCCCTCTCTCTCAGGGAGATATCTTTACACTGACTGGTGTCTCTCACTCCCTCTCTCAGGGAGATATCTGTACACTGACTGGTATCTCTCAGTCCTCTCTCTCTCTCTGGGAGATATTGTACAATGACTGTGCCTCTCAGTCCCTCTCTCTCAGGGAGATATCTGTACACTGACTGGTGTCTCTCATTCCCTCTCTCTCAGGGAGATGTCTGTACACTGCCTGATATCTCTCAGTCCCCTCTCTCTCTCTGGGAGATATCTGTAAACTGAATGGTGTCTCTCACTCCCTCTCTCACAGGGAGATATCTATACACTGACTGGTGTCTCTCAGTCCCTCTCTCTCAGGGAGATATCTGTACACTGACTGGTGGCTCTCAGTCTCTCTCTCTCACGGAGCTATCTGCACACTAACTGGTATCTCCCTGAGCCCTCTCTCTCTCTCTGGGAGATATCTGTACGCAGACTGGTGTCTCTCATACCCTCTCTCTTTCAGGGAGATATCTTTACACTGACTGGTGTCGCTCAGTCTCTCTCTCTCAGGGAGATATCTGTACACTGACTGGAGTCTCTCAGTCCCTCTCTCTCTCAGGGAGATATCTGTACACTGACTGGTGTCTCTCAGTCCCTCTCTCTCTCAGGGAGGTATCTTCACACTGACTGGTGTCTCTCAGTCCCCTCTCTCTCTCAGGGAGATATCCTTTCAATGATTGGTGTCTCCTAGTCCCTCTCTCTCAGGGAGATATCTATACAATGACTGGTGTCTCTCACACCCTCTCTCTCTCAGGGAGATATCTATACACTGACTGGTGTCTCTCAGTCCCTCTTTCTCAGGGAGATGTCCGTACAGTGTCTGGTATCTCTCAGTCCCCTCTCTCTCTCAGGGAGATATCTGTACACTGACTGGTATCTGTCAGATCCCTCTCTGTCTCTGTGGGAGATATATGTGCACTGACTGTGCCTCTCAGTCCTTCACTCTCAGGGAGGTATCTGTACACTGACTGGTGTCTCTCAGTCCCTCTCTCTCTCAGGGAGATATCTGTACACCGACTGGTGTCTCTCAGTCCCTCTTTCTCAGGGAGATATCTGTACACTGACTGGTGTCTCTCAGTCCCCTCTCTCTCAGGGAGATATCTGTACACTGACTGGTATCTGACAGTCCCCTCTCTGTCTCTCTGGGAGATATCTGTACACTGACTGGTGTCTCTCAGTCCACTCTCTCTCTCAGGGAGATATCCTTACACTGACTGGGGTCTCTCAGTCCCCTCTGTCTCACAGAGGGTTATCTGTGCACTGACTGGTGTCTCTCACTCCCTCTCTCTCTCAGCATCTATTTTTACACTGACTGGTGTCTCTCAGTCCCTCTCTGTCAGCGAGATATCTGAACACTGAAAGGTTTCTCTCAGTCTCTCTCTCTCACTGAGCTATGTGTACACTGACTGGTATCTCCCAGACCCCTCTCTCTCTCTCTCTGGGAGATATCTGTACGCTGACTGGAGCCTCTCAGTCCCTCTTTCTCAGAAGATGTCTTTACACCGATTGGTGTTTCTCAGTCTCTCTCTCTCAGGGAGATATCTGTACCCTGAATGGTTTCTCTCAGTCCCTCTCTCTGTCGCTGGGATATATCGGAACACTGACTGGTGCCTCTCAGTCGCTCTCAGGGAGATATCTCTACACTGACTGGTGTCTCTCAGTCTCCTCTCACCCTCAGGGAGATATCTGTAAACTGACTGGTGTCTCTCAGTCCCTCTCTCTCTCAGGGAGATATCTTTACACTGACTGGTGTCCCTCAGTCCCTCTCTCTCAGGGAGATGTCGGTACACTGACTGGCTTCTCTCAGTCCCCTCTCTTAGGGAGATATCTATACAATGACTGGTTTCTCTCACGCCCTCTCTCTCTCAAAGAGATATCTTTACACTGACTGTGCCTCTCAGTCCCTCTCTCTCAAGGAGATATCTTTACACTGACTGGTGTCTCTCAGTCCCTCTCTCTCAGGGAGATATCTGTACACTGACTGGTGTCTCTCACTCCCTCTCTCTCTCAGTGATATATCTTTTTACAGAACGGTGTCTCTCAGTCCCTCTATCTCAGGGAGATGTCTGTACACTGACTGGTATCTCTCAGTCCCCTCTCTCTCTCAGGGAGATATCTGTACACTGACTGTGCCTCTCATTCCCTCTCTCTCAGGGAGATATCTGTACACTCACTGGTATCTGACAGTCCCCTCTCTGTCTCTCTGGGAGATACCTGTACACTGGCTATGCCTCTCAGTCTCTCTCTCTCAGGGAGTTATGTGTACACTGACTGGTATGTCCCAGACCCCTCTCTCTTTCTCTGGGAGATATCTGTACACTGACTGGTGTCTCTCAGTCCCTCTCTCTCAGGGAGATATCTGTACACTGACTGGTGTCTCTCAGTCCCTCTCTCTCAGAAGATGTCTTTACGCTGACTGGTGTTTCTCAGTCCCTCTCTCTCAGGGAGATATCTGGACCTTGAATGGTTTCTCTCAGTCCCTCTCTCAGAGGGAGATATCTGAACACTGAATGTTTTCTCTCAGTCCCTCTCTCTCAGGGAGATATCTTTACACTGACTGGTATTTCTCAGTCCCCTCTCTCTGTCGCTGGGATTTATCTGAACACTGACTGGTGCCTCTCAGTCACTCTCAGGGAGATATCTGTACACTGACTGGTGTCTCTCACTCCCTCTCTCTCAGTGATATATCTTTATACAGAATGGTGTCTCTTACTCCCTCTCTCTCTCAGGGAGATATCTGTACACTGACTGGCGCTCTCAGTCCCTCTCTCTCAGGGAGATATCGGTACACAGACTGGTGTCTCTCACTCCCTCTCTCTCTCAGGGAGATATCTATACACCGACTGGTGTCTCTCAGTCCATCTCTCTCTCAGCGAGATATCCTTACACTGACTGGTGTCTCTCCCTCTCTCTCTCAGCATCTATCTTTACACAGACTGGAGTCTCTCACTCCCTCTCTCTTAGGCATCTATCTGTACATTGACTGCTGTCTCTCAGTCCTTCTCTCTCAGGGAGATGTCGGTACACTGACAGGCGTCTCTCAGTCCCTCTCTCTCTCAGGGAGATATCTGTACACTGACTGATAACTGTCAATCCACTCTCTCTCTCTGGGAGATATCTGTACACTGACTGGTGCCTCTCAGTCCCTCACTCAGGGAGATATCTGTACACTGACTGGTGTCTCTCACTCCCTCTCTCAGGGAGATATCTGTACACTGACTTTTATCTGTCAGTCCCCTCTCTGTCTCTTTGGGAGATATGTGTACACTTACTGTGCCTCTCAGTCCCTCTCTTTCAGGGAGATATCTTTACACTCACTGGTGTCTCTCACTAGTCTCTCTCTATTAGGGAGATATCTATACACTGACTGGTGTTTCCCACTCCCTCTCTCTCTCAGGAAGATATCTTTACACTGACTGATGTCTCTCAGTCCCTCTCAGGGAGATGTCTGTACACTGAGTAGTATCTCTCAGTCCCCTCTCTCTCTCTGGGAGATGTCTTTACACTGACTGGTGTCTCTCACTCCCTCTCTCTCTCAGCATCTATCTTTACACAGACTGGAGTCTCTTACTCCCTCTCTCTCAGGGAGATATCTGTACACTGACTGGTGTCTCTCAGTCCCTCTCTCTCTCAGGGAGATATCTTCACACTGAATGGTGTCCCTCAGTCTCTCACTCTCACGGAGCTCTGTGTACACTGACTGGTATCTCCCAGACCACTTTCTCACTCTCTGGGAGATATCTGTACACTGACTGGTGCCTCTCAGTCCCTCTCTCAGGGAGATATCTTTACACTGACTGGTGTCTTTCAGTCTCTCTCTCTCAGAAGATGTCTTTACACTGACTGGTGTTTCTCAGTTCCTCTCTCTCTCAGGGAGATATCTGTACACTGACTGGTGTCTCTCAGTCCCTCTCTCTCAGGGAGATATCTGTACACTGACTGGTGTCTCTCAGTCCCTCTCTCTCTCAGGGAGATATCTGTACACTGACTGGTGTCTCTCAGTCCCTCTCTCTCAGGGAGATATCTGTACACTGACTGGTGTCTCTCAGTCCCTCTCTCTCAGGGAGATATCTGTACACTGACTGGTGTCTCTCAGTCCCTCTCTCTCAGGGAGATATCTGTACACTGACTGGTGTCTCTCAGTCCCTCTCTCTCAGGGAGATATCTGTACACTGACTGGTGTCTATCAGTCCCTCTCTCTCAGGGAGATATCTGTACACTGACTGGTATTTCTCAGTCCCTCTCTCTGTCGCTGGGATATATCTGAACACTGACTGGTGCCTCTCAGTCGCTCTCAGGGAGATATCTGTACACTGACTTGTGTCTCTCAGTCTCCTTTCACCCTCAGGGAGATATCTGTACACTGACTGGTGTCTCTCACTCCCTCTCTCTCAGTGATATACCTTTATACAGAATGGTGTCTCTCACTCCCTTTCTCTCTCAGTGAGATATCTTTACACTGACTGGTGTGTCTCCGTCCCTCTCTCTCAGGGAAATGTCTGTACACTGCCTGGTATCTCTCAGTCCCCTCTCTCTCTCTGGGAGATATCTGTACACTGACTGGCATCTCTCAGTCCCCTCTCTCTCTCTGGGAGATATCTGTAAACTGACTGGTGTCTCCCACTCACTCTCTCTCAGGGAGATATCTGTACAATGACTGGTGTCTCCCACTCACTCTCTCTCAGGGAGATATCTGTACACTGACTGGTGTCTCTCAGTCCCCTCTCTCTGTCGCTGGGATATATTTGAACACTGACTGGTGCCTCTCAGTCGCACTCAGGGAGATATCTGTACACTGACATGTGTCTCTCAGTCTCCTCTCACCCTTAGGGAGATATCTGTACACTGACTGGTATCTCCCACTCCATCTCTCTCTGGGAGATATCTGCACACAGACTGGTGTCTCTCAGTCCCTCTCTCTCAGGGAGATGTCTGTACACTGACTGGTGTCTCTCAGTCCCTCTCTCTCAGGGAGATGTCTGTACACTGACTGGTATCTCTCACTCCCTCTCTTTCTCAGGGAGATATCTGTACACTGACTGGTATCTGTCAGTCCCCTCTCTGTCCCTTTGGGAGATATGTGTACACTGACTGTGCCTCTCAGTCCTTCTCTCTCAGGGAGATATCAGTACACTTACTGTGCCTCTCAGTCCCTCTCTCTCAAGGAGATATCTTCACACTGACTGGTGTCTCTCAGTCCCTCTCTCTCACGGAGCTATCTGTACACTGACTGGTATCTCCCAAACCCCTCTCTCTCTCTCTGGGAGATATCTGTACACTGACTGGTGCCTCACAGTCCCTCTCTCTGGGAGATATCTTTACACTGACAGCAGTCTCTCATACCCTCTCTCTCTCAGAAGATGTCTGTACACTGACTGGTGTCTCTCAGTCACACTCTCTCAGGGAGATATCTGTACCCTGAATGTTATCTCTCAGTCACTCTCTCTCAGGGAGATATCTGTACACTGACTGGTATTTCTCAGTCCCTCTCTCTGTTGCTGGGAAATATCTGTACACTGCCTGGTGTCTCTCAGTCTCCTCTCACCCTCAGGCAGATATATCTGTACCATGACTGGTGTCTCTCACTCCCTCTCTCTCTCAATGATATATCATTATAAAGATTGGTGTCTCTCACTCCCTCTCTCTCTCAGGGAGATATATTGACACTGACTGGTGTCTCTCAGTCCCTCTCTCTCTCAGGGAGTTGTCTGTACACAGGCTAGTATCTCTCAGTCCCCTCTCTCTCTGTGTGAGATATCTGTACACTGACTGGTGTCTCTCACTCCCTCTCTGTCAGGGAGATATCTGTACAAATACTGGTGTCACTCACTCGATCTCTCTCCCAGGGAGATATCTTTACACTGACTGGTGTCTCTCAGTCCCCTCTCTCCCAGCGAGATATCTGTACACTGACTGGTGTCTCTTACTCCCTCTCTCTCTAAGGGAGATATCTGTTCACTGACTGGTGTCTCTCACTCCCTCTCTCTCTCAGGGACATTTCTTTACACTGACTGGTGTCTCTTACTCCCTCTCTCTCAGGGAGATATATGTACACTGACTGGTGTCTCTCAGTCCCCTCTCTCTCAGGGAGATATCTTTACACTGACTGGTGTCTCTCAGTCCCTTTCTCTCAGGGAGATATCTGTACACAGACTCTTGTCTCTCAGTCCCCCTCTCTCAGGGAGATATCTTTAAACTGACTTGTGTGTCTCAGTCCCTCTATCTCAGGGAGATGTCTTTACGCTGACTAGTGTCTCTCAGTTCCCTCTCTCTCTTAGGGAGATATCTGTACACTGAGTGGTGTCTCTCAGTCCCTCTCTCTGAGGGAGATATCTGTACACTGACAGGTATCTCTCAGTCCCTCTCTCTCAGGGAGATATCTGTACACTGACTGGTATCTCTCAGTCCCTCTCTCTCAGGGAGATATCTGTGCACTGACTGGAATCTCTCAGTCCCTCTCTCTCTCAGGGAGATATCTGTGCACTGACTGGTATCTCTCAGTCCCCTCTCTCTCAGGGAGATATCTGTACACTGACTGGTGTCTCTCAGTCCCCTCTCTCTCAGGCAGATATCTGTACACCGACTCGTGTCTCTCAGTCCCCTCTCTCTCAGGAAGATATCTGTACACTGACTGGTGTATCTTACTCCCTCTCTCTCAGGGACATATCTGTATTCTGACTGGTGTCTCTCCGAACCCTCTCTTTCAGGGAGATATCTGTACACTGACTGGTGTGTCTCAGACCCCTCTCTCTCAGGGACATATCTGTACACTGACTGGTGTGTCTCAGACCCCTCTCACTCAGGGAGATATCTGTACACTGACTGGTGTCTCTCAGTCCCTATCTCTCAGGGAGATATCTGTACACTGACTGGTGTGTCTCAGACCCCTCTCCCTCAGCGAGATATTTGTACACTGACTGGTGTCTCTCAGTCCCCTCTCAGGGAGATATCTGTACACTGACTGGTGTCTCTCAGTCCCCTCTCTCTCTCTCAGGGAGATATCTGTGCACTGACAGGTCTCTCTCAGTCCCCTCTCTCTCAGGGAACTATCTGTACACCGACTGGTGAAACTCACTGCCCCTCCCTCAGGGAGATAGCTGTACACTGACTGGTGTCTCTCAGTCCTCTCTCTCAGTGAAATATCTGTACACTGACTGGTGTCTCTCAGAGCCTCTCTCTCACAGGCAGCAATCTTTACACTGACAGGTGTCTCTCTGTCAGTCTCTCTCAGGAGATGTCTTTACACTGACTAGTGTCTCTCAGTCCCTCTCTCTCAGGGAGATATCTATACACTGACAGGTGTCTCTCAGTCCCTCTCTCTCTCTATGGGAGATATCTGTACACTGACAGGTGTATCTCAGTCCCTCTCTCTCAGGGAGATTTCTGTACACCGAATGGTGTCTCTCAGTCCCTCTATCTCAGGGAGATATCTGTACACTGACTGGTGTCTCTCCGTCCCTCTCTCTTTCAGGCAGCAATCTTTACACTGTCAGGTGTCTCTCAGTCCCTCTCTCTCAGGAGATGTCTTAACAGTGACTGCTGTCTCTCAGTCCCTCAATCTCAAGGAGATATCTGTACACTGACTGGTGTCACTCAGTCCCCTCTCTATCAGGGAAATATCTGTACACTGACTGGTCTCTCTCACTCCCTCTCTCTCTCAGGGAGATATCTGTACACTGACTGTGCCCCTCAGTCCCTCTCTCTCAGGGAGATAACATTACACTGACTGGTGTCTCTCAGTCCCTCTCTCTCAGGGAGATATCTGTACACTGACTGTGCCCCTCAGTCCCCCTCTCTCAGGGAGATAACTTTTCACTGACTGGTGTCTCACAGTCCCTCTCTCTCAGGGAGATATCTTTACACTGACTGGTGTCTCTCAGTCCATCTCTCCCAGCGAGATATCTGTACACTGACTGGTGTCTCTTACTCCCTCTCTTTCTCAGGGAGATTTCTGTTCACTGACTGGTGTCTCTCACTCCCTCTCTCTCAGCGAGATATATGAACACTGACTGTTGTCTCTCAGTCCCTCTCTCTCAGGGAGATATCTTTACACTGACTGGTGTCTCTCAGTCCCTTTCTCTCAGGGAGATATCTGTACACAGACTCGTGTCTCTTAGTCCCCCTCTCTCAGGGAGATAACTTTAAACTGACTTGTGTCTCTCAGTCCCTCTATCTCAGGGAGATGTCTTTACGCTGACTGTTGTCTCTCAGTTCTCTCTCTCTCTCAGCGAGATATCTGTACACTGACTGGTGTCTCTCAGTCCCCTCTCTCTCAGGTAGTTATCTGTACACTGAATGGTGTCTCTCAGTCACTCTCTCACAGGGAGATATCTGTGTACTGACTGGTGTCTCTCAGTCCCCTCCCTCTCAGGGAGATATCTGTATTCTGACTGGTGTCTCTCCGAACCCTCTCTTTCAGGGAGATATCTGTACACTGACAGGTATCTCTCAGTCCCTCTCTCTCAGGGAGATATCTGTACACTGACTGGTGTCTCTCAGTCCCTCTCTCTCTCAGGGAGATATCTGTACACTGACAGGTATCTCTCAGTCCCCTCTCTCTCAGGGAGATATCTGTACACTGACTGGTATCTCTCAGTCCCTCTCTCTCAGGGAGATAACTGTGCACTGACTGGTATCTCTCAGTCCCTCTCTCTCTCAGGGAGATATCTGTGCACTGACTGGTATCTCTCAGTCCCCTCTCTCTCAGGGAGATATCTGTACACCGACTGGTGTCTCTCAGTCCCCTCTCTCTCAGGCAGATATCTGTACACCGACTGGTGTCTCAGTCCCCTCTCTCTCAGGAAGATATCTGTACACTGACTGGTGTATCTTACTCCCTCTCTCTCAGGGACATATCTGTACACTGACTGGTGTGTCTCAGACCCCTCTCTCTCAGGGACATATCTGTACACTGACTGGTGTCCCTCAGTCCCCTCTCAGGGATATATCTGTACACTGACTGGTGAAACTCACTGCCCCTCCCTCAGGGAGATAGCTGTACACTGACTGGTGTCTCTCAGTCCTCTCTCTCAGTGAAATATATGTTCACTGACTGGCGTCTCTCAGAGGCTGTCTCTCTAGCAGCAATCTTTACACTGACTGGTGTCTCTCTGTCACTCTTTCTCAGGAGATATCTGTACTCTGACTGGTGTCTCTCAGTCCCTCTCTCTCAGGGAGATATATATACACTGACAGGTGTCTCTCAGTCCCTCTCTCTCAGGGAGATATCTGTACACTGACTGTTGTCTCTCAGTCCCTCTCTCTCTCAGGGAGATATCTGTACACTGACTGGTGTCTCTCAGTCCCTCTCTCTCTCTGGGAGATATCTGTACACTGACTGGTGTCTCTCTGTCACTCTCTCTCAGTAGATATCTGTACACTGACTGGTGTCTCTCAGTCCCTCTCTCTCAGGGAGATATCTGTAAACTGACAGGTATATCTCAGCCCCTCTCTCTCAGGGAGATATCTTTACATTGACTGATCTCTCTCAGTCCCCTCTCTCTCAGGGAGATATCTTTACACAGACTGGTGTCTCTCAGTCCCTCTCTCTCAGGGAGATAACTTTACACTGACTGGTGTCTCTCAGTCCCCTCTATGTCTCTCTGTGAGATATCTGTACACTGACTGTGCCTCTTAGTCCCTCTCTGTCAAGGAGATATCTTTAAACTGACTTTTGTCTCTCAGTACTCTCTGCCTCTCAGGGAGATATCAGTACACAGACTGGTGTCTCTCAGTCCCTCTCTCTCAGGGAGATATCTTTACACTGACTGGTGTCTCTCAGTCCCCCTCTCTCAGGGAGATATCTTTACACTGACTTGTGTCTCTCAGTCCCTCTCTCTCAGGGAGATATCTTTACACTGACTGGTGTCTCTCAGTCTCTCTCTCTCAGGGAGATATCTGTACACTGACTGGTGTCTCTCAGTCCCCTCTCTCTCAGGGAGATATCTTTACACTGACTGGTGTCTCTCAGTCCATCTCTCTCAGGGAGATATCTGTACACTGAATTGTGTCTCTCAGTCCCTCTCTCTCAGGGAGATATCTGTACAATGACTGGTGTCTCACAGTCACTCTCTCTCAGGGAGATATCTGTACACTGACTGGCGACTCTCTCTCTCCCCTATCTCTCATGGAGATATCTGTATACTGACTGGTGCCTCTCAGTTCCCCGTCTCTCTAAGTGAGATATCTGTACACTAACTGGCGTCTCTCACTCCATCTCTTTCAGGGAGATATCTGTACGCTGACTGGTGTCTCTCAGTGCTCTCGCTCAGGGAGATATCTGTACACTGACTGGTGTCTATCAGACCCTCTCTCACTCAGGGAGATATCTGTACACAGACTGGTGTCTCTCAGTCCCTCTCTCTCAGGGAGATATCTGTACACTGACAGGTGTCTCTCTGTCCCCTCTCTCTCAGGGAGATATCTGTACACTGACTGGTGTCACTCACTGCCCCTCCCTCAGGGAGATATCTCTACACTGACTGGTGTCTCTCAGTCCCTCTCTCTTTCAGGCAGCAATCTTTACACTGTCAGGTGTCTCTCAGTCCCTCTCTCTCAGGAGATGTCTTAACACTGACTGCTGTCTCTCAGTCCCTCAATCTCAAGGAGATATCTGTACACTGACTGGTGTCACTCAGTCCCCTCTCTCTCAGGGGAATATGTGTACACTGACTATTCCTCTCAGTCCCTCTCTCTCAGGGAGATATCTTTACATTGACTGGTGTCGCGGCGTACTCTCTCTCTCCCAGCGAGATATCTGTACACTGACTGGTGTCTCTTACTCCCTCTCTCTCTCATCGAGATATCTGTTCGCTGACTGGTGTCTCTAAGACCCTCTCTTTCAGGGAGATATTTGTACAATGACTGGTGTCTCTCATTCCCTCTCTCTCTCAGGGACATTTCTTTACACTGGCTGGTGTCTCTCAATCCCCTCCCTCTCAGGGAGATATCTGTGCACTGACTGGTGTCTCTCAGTCCCCTCCCTCTCAGGGAGATATCTGTATACTGACTGGTGTCACTCCGACCCCTCTCTCTCAGGGAGATATCTGTACACTGACTGGTGTATCTCAGTCCCTCTCTCTCAGGGAGATATCTGTACACACAGGTATCTCTCAGTCCCTCTCTCTCAGGGAGATATCTGTACACTGACTGGTGTCTCTCAGTCCCCTCTCTCTCAGGGAGATATCTGTACACTGAATGGTGTCTCTCAGTCCCCTCTCTCTCAGGGAGATATCTGTACACTGACTGTGTCTCTCAGTCCCCTCTCTTTCAGGGAAATATCTGTACACTGACTGGTGTCTCTCAGTCCCCTCTCTCTCTCTCAGGGAGATATCTCTACACTGACTGGTGTCTTTCAGTCTCTCTCTCTCAGGGAGATATCTGTACACTGACTGGTGTCTCTCAGTCCCCTCTCTCTCAGCTAGATATCTGTACACTGACTGGTGTCTCTCAGTCCCCTCTCTCTCTCTCAGGGAGATATCTGTACACTGACTGGTGTCTCTCAGTCCCCTCTCTCTCAGGGAGATATCTGTACACTGACTGGTGTCTCTCAGTCTCTCTCTCTCAGGGAGATATCTGTACACTGACTGGTGTCTCTCAGTCCCCTCTCTCTCAGGGAGATATCTGTACACTGACTGGTGTCTCTCAGTCCCTCTCTCTCAGGGAGATATCTGTACACTGACTGGTGTCTCTCAGTCCCCTCTCTCTCAGGGAGATATCTATACCCCGACTGGTGTCTCTCAGTCTCTCTCACTCAGGGAGATATCTGTACACCGACTGGTGTCTCTCAGTCTCTCTCACTCAGGGAGATATCTGTACACTGACTGGTGTCTCTCAATCCCTCTCTCTCAGGGAGATATCTGTACACTGACTGCTGTCTCTCAGTCTCTCTCTCTCTGGGACATATCTGTACACTGACTGGTGTGTCTCAGTCCCTCTCTCTCTCAGGGAGTTATCTGTACACTGACTGGTGTCTCACAGTCCCTCTCTCTCAGGGACATATCTGTACACTGACTGGTGTGTCTCAGACCCCTCTCTCTCAGGGAGATATCTATACACTGACTGGTGTCTCTCAGTCCCCTCTCTCTCAGGGAGATATCTGTACACTGACTGGTGTCTCTCAGTCCCTCTCTCTCAGGCAGATGTCTGTACACTGACTGGTGTGTCTCAGACCCCTCTCTCTCAGGGAGATATCTGTACACTGACAGGTGTCCCTCAGTCCCCTCTCTCTCTCTCAGGGAGATATCTGTACACTGACTGGTGTCTCTCAGTCCGCTCTCTCTCAGGGAGATATCTGTACACTGACTGGTGTCTCTCAGTCCCTCTCTCTCAGGGAGATGTCTGTACACTGACTGGTGTGTCTCAGACCCCTCTCTCTCAGGGAGATATCTGTACACTGACAGGTGTCCCTCAGTCCCCTCTCTCTCTCTCAGGGAAATATCTGTACACTGACTGGTGTCTCTCAGTCCCCTCTCTCTCAGGGAGATATCTGTACACTGACTGTTGTGTCTCAGACCGCTCTCACTCAGGGAGATATCGTTACACTGTCTGGTGTCTCTCAGTCCCTATCTCTTGGGGAGATATCTGTACACTGACTGGTGTGTCTCAGACCCCTCTCTCTCAGGGTGATATCTGTACACTGACTGGTATCTCTCAGTCCCCTCTCTGTCTCTCTGCGAGATATCTGTACACTGACTGTGCCTCTTAGTCCCTCTCTGTCAAAGAGATATCTTTAAACTGACTGTTGTCTCTCAGTACTGTCTGCCTCTCAGGGAGATATCTGTACACTGACTTGTGTCTCTCAGTCCCTCTCTCTCAGGGAGATATCTTTACACTGACTGGTGTCTCTCAGTCCCCCTCTCTCAGGGAGATATCTTTACACTGACTGGTGTCCCTCAGTCCCCCTCTCTCAGGGAGATATCTGTACACTGACTGGTGTCTCTCAGTCCCTCTCTCTCAGGGAGATATCTTTACACTGACTTGTGTCTCTCAGTCCCTCTCTCTCAGGGAGATATCTTTACACTGACTGGTGTCTCTCAGTCCCCCTCTCTCAGGGAGATATCTTTACACTGACTTGTGTCTCTCAGTCCATCTCTCTCAGGGAGATATCTGTACACTGAATTGTGTCTCTCAGTCCCTCTCTCTCAGGGAGATATCTGTACACTGACTGGTGTCTCACAGTCACTCTCTCTCAGGGAGATATCTGTACACTGACTGGCGACTCTCTCTCTCCCCTATCTCTCATGGAGATATCTGTATACTGACTGGTGCCTCTCAGTTCCCCGTCTCTCTAAGTGAGATATCTGTACACTAACTGGCGTCTCTCACTCCGTCTCTTTCAGGGAGATATCTGTACGCTGACTGGTGTCTCTCAGTGCTCTCTCTCACGGAGATATCTGTACACTGACTGGTGTCTATAAGACCCCTCTCTCTCAGGGAGATATCTGTACACTGACAGGTTTCTCTCAGTCCCCTCTCTCTCTCAGGGAGATATCTGTACACTGACTGGTGTCTCTCAGACCCTCTCTCACTCAGGGAGATATCTGTACACAGACTGGTGTCTCTCAGTCCCTCTCTCTCAGGGAGATATCTGTACACTGACAGGTGTCTCTCTGTCCCCTCTCTCTCAGGGAGATATCTGTACACTGACTGGTGTCACTCACTGCCCCTCCCTCAGGGAGATATCTCTACACTGACAGGTGTCTCACAGTCCCTCTCTCTTTCAGGCAGCAATCTTTACACTGTCAGGTGTCTCTCAGTCCCTCTCTCTCAGGAGATGTCTAAACACTGACTGCTGTCTCTCAGTCCCTCAATCTCAAGGAGATATCTGTACACTGACTGGTGTCACTCAGTCCCCTCTCTCTCAGGGGAATATGTGTACACTGACTCTGTCTCTCAGTCCCTCTCTCTCAGGGAGATATCTTTACATTGACTGGTGTCGCGGCGTACTCTCTCTCTCCCAGCGAGATATCTGTACACTGACTGGTGTCTCTTACTCCCTCTCTCTCTCATCGAGATATCTGTTCGCTGACTGTTGTCTCTCAGTCCCTCTCTCTCTCAGGGAGATATCTTTACACTGACTGGTGTCTCTAAGACCCTCTCTTTCAGGGAGATATTTGTACACTGACTGGTGTCTCTCATTCCCTCTCTTTCTCAGGGACATTTCTTTACACTGACTGGTGTCTCTCAGTCCCTCTCTCTCAGGGAGATATCTGTGCACTGACTGGTGTCTCTCAGTCCCCTCTCTCTCAGGCAGATATCTGTACACTGACTGGTGTCTCTCAGTCCCTCTCTCTCAGGGAGATATCTGTACACTGACTGGTGTCTCTCAGTCCGCTCTCTCTCAGGGAGATATCTGTACACTGACAGGTATCTCTCAGTCTCTCTCTCTCAGGGAGATATCTGTACACTGACTGGTGTCTCTCAGTCCCCTCTCTCTCAGGGAGATATCTGTACACTGACTGGTGTCTCTCAGTCCCTCTCTCTCAGGGAGATATCTGTACACTGACTGGTGTCTCTCAGTCCCCTCTCTCTCAGGGAGATATCTATACACCGACTGGTGTCTCTCAGTCTCTCTCACTCAGGGAGATATCTGTACACCGACTGGTGTCTCTCAGTCTCTCTCACTCAGGGAGATATCTGTACACTGACTGGTGTCTCTCAATCCCTCTCTCTCAGGGAGATATCTGTACACTGACTGCTGTCTCTCAGTCTCTCTCTCTCTGGGAGATATCTGTACACTGACTGGTGTGTCTCAGTCCCTCTCTCTCTCAGGGAGTTATCTGTACACTGACTGGTGTCTCACAGTCCCTCTCTCTCAGGGAGATATCTGTACAATGACTGGTGTCTCTCAGTCCCTCTCTCTCAGGGACATATCTGTACACTGACTGGTGTGTCTCAGACCCCTCTCTCTCAGGGAGATATCTATACACTGACTGGTGTCTCTCAGTCCCCTCTCTCTCAGGGAGATATCTGTACACTAACTGATGTCTCTCAGTCCCTCTCTCTCAGGGAGATGTCTGTACACTGACTGGTGTGTCTCAGACCCCTCTCTCTCAGGGAGATATCTGTACACTGACAGGTGTCCCTCAGTCCCCTCTCTCTCTCTCAGGGAGATATCTTTACACTGACTGGTGTCTCTCAGTCCCCCTCTCTCAGGGAGATATCTTTACACTGACTTGTGTCTCTCAGTCCCTCTCTCTCAGGGAGATATCTGTACACAGACTGGTGTCTCTCAGTCCCTCTCTCTCAGGGAGATATCTGTACACTGACAGGTGTCTCTCTGTCCCCTCTCTCTCAGGGAGATATCTGTACACTGACTGGTGTCTCACAGTCACTCTCTCTCAGGGAGATATCTGTACACTGACTGGCGACTCTCTCTCTCCCCTATCTCTCACGGAGATATCTGTATACTGACTGGTGCCTCTCAGTTCCCCGTCTCTCTAAGTGAGATATCTGTACACTGACTGGTGTCTCTCACTCCGTCTCTTTCAGGGAGATATCTGTACGCTGACTGGTGTCTCTCAGTGCTCTCTCTCAGGGAGATATCTGTACACTGACTGGTGTCTATCAGACCCTCTCTCACTCAGGGAGATATCTGTACACAGACTGGTGTCTCTCAGTCCCTCTCTCTCAGGGAGATATCTGTACACTGACAGGTGTCTCTCTGTCCCCTCTCTCTCAGGGAGATATCTGTACACTGACTGCTGTCACTCACTGCCCCTCCCTCAGGGAGATATCTCTACACTGACTGGTGTCTCTCAGTCCCTCTCTCTTTCAGGCAGCAATCTTTACACTGTCAGGTGTCTCTCAGTCCCTCTCTCTCAGGAGATGTCTTAACACTGACTGCTGTCTCTCAGTCCCTCAATCTCAAGGAGATATCTGTACACTGACTGGTGTCACTCAGTCCCCTCTCTCTCAGGGGAATATGTGTACACTGACTATGCCTCTCAGTCCCTCTCTCTCAGGGAGATATCTTTACATTGACTGGTGTCGTGGCGTACTCTCTCTCTCCCAGCGAGATATCTGTACACTGACTGGTGTCTCTTACTCCCTCTCTCTCTCATCGAGATATCTGTTCGCTGACTGGTGTCTCTCAGTCCCTCTCTCTCTCAGGGAGATATCTTTACACTGACTGGTGTCTCTAAGACCCTCTCTTTCAGGGAGATATTTGTACACTGACTGGTGTCTCTCATTCCCTCTCTCTCTCAGGGACATTTCTTTACACTGACTGGTGTCTCTCAATCCCCTCCCTCTCAGGGAGATATCTGTGCACTGACTGGTGTCTCTCAGTCCCCTCCCTCTCAGGGAGATATCTGTATACTGACTGGTGTCACTCCGACCCCTCTCTCTCAGGGAGATATCTGTACACTGACTGGTGTATCTCAGTCCCTCTCTCTCAGGGAGATATCTGTACACACAGGTATCTCTCAGTCCCTCTCTCTCAGGGAGATATCTGTACACTGACTGGTGTCTCTCAGTCCCCTCTCTCTCAGGGAGATATCTGTACACTGAATGGTGTCTCTCAGTCCCCTCTCTCTCAGGGAGATATCTGTACACTGACTGGTGTCTCTCAGTCCCCTCTCTTTCAGGGAGATATCTGTACACTGACTGGTGTCTCTCAGTCCCCTCTCTCTCTCTCAGGGAGATATCTCTACACAGACTGGTGTCTTTCAGTCTCTCTCTCTCAGGGAGATATCTGTACACTGACTGGTGTCTCTCAGTCCCCTCTCTCTCAGGTAGATATCTGTACACTGACTGGTGTCTCTCAGTCCCCTCTCTCTCTCTCAGGGAGATATCTGTACACTGACTGGTGTCTCTCAGTCCGCTCTCTCTCAGGGAGATATCTGTACACTGACTGGTGTCTCTCAGTCTCTCTCTCTCAGGGAGATATCTGTACACTGACTGGTGTCTCTCAGTCCCCTCTCTCTCAGGGAGATATCTGTACACTGACTGGTGTCTCTCAGTCCCTCTCTCTCAGGGAGATATCTGTACACTGACTGGTGTCTCTCAGTCCCCTCTCTCTCAGGGAGATATCTATACACCGACTGGTGTCTCTCAGTCTCTCTCACTCAGGGAGATATCTGTACACCGACTGGTGTCTCTCAGTCTCTCTCACTCAGGGAGATATCTGTACACTGACTGGTGTCTCTCAATCCCTCTCTCTCAGGGAGATATCTGTACACTGACTGCTGTCTCTCAGTCTCTCTCTCTCTGGGAGATATCTGTACACTGACTGGTGTGTCTCAGTCCCTCTCTCTCTCAGGGAGTTATCTGTACACTGACTGGTGTCTCACAGTCCCTCTCTCTCAGGGAGATATCTGTACAATGACTGGTGTCTCTCAGTCCCTCTCTCTCAGGGACATATCTGTACACTGACTGGTGTGTCTCAGACCCCTCTCTCTCAGGGAGATATCTATACACTGACTGGTGTCTCTCAGTCCCCTCTCTCTCAGGGAGATATCTGTACACTGACTGGTGTCTCTCAGTCCCTCTCTCTCAGGGAGATGTCTGTACACTGACTGGTGTGTCTCAGACCCCTCTCTCTCAGGGAGATATCTGTACACTGACAGGTGTCCCTCAGTCCCCTCTCTCTCTCTCAGGGAGATATCTGTACACTGACTGGTGTCTCTCAGTCCCCTCTCTCTCAGGGAGATATCTGTACACTGACTGGTGTCTCTCAGTCCCTCTCTCTCAGGGAGATGTCTGTACACTGACTGGTGTGACTCAGACCCCTCTCTCTCAGGGAGATATCTGTACACTGACAGGTGTCCCTCAGTCCCCTCTCTCTCTCTCAGGGAAATATCTGTACACTGACTGGTGTCTCTCAGTCCCCTCTCTCTCAGGGAGATATCTGTACACTGACTGTTGTGTCTCAGACCGCTCTCACTCAGGGAGATATCTGTACACTGACTGGTGTCTCTCAGTCCCTATCTCTTGGGGAGATATCTGTACACTGACTGGTGTGTCTCAGACCCCTCTCTCTCAGGGTGATATCTGTACACTGACTGGTATCTCTCAGTCCCCTCTCTGTCTCTCTGCGAGATATCTGTACACTGACTGTGCCTCTTAGTCCCTCTCTGTCAAGGAGATATCGTTAAACTGACTTTTGTCTCTCAGTACTGTCTGCCTCTCAGGGAGATATCTGTACACTGACTTGTGTCTCTCAGTCCCCCTCTCTCAGGGAGATATCTTTACACTGACTTGTGTCTCTCAGTCCCTCTCTCTCAGGGAGATATCTGTACACTGACTTGTGTCTCTCAGTCCCTCTCTCTCAGGGAGATATCTGTACACTGACTGGTGTCTCACAGTCACTCTCTCTCAGGGAGATATCTGTACACTGACTGGTGTCTCTCAGTCCCTCTCTCTCAGGGAGATGTCTTTACGCTGACTGGTGTCTCTCAGTCCCCCTCTCTCAGGGAGATATCTGTACACTGACTGGTGTCTCTCAGTCCCTCTCTCTCAGGGAGATATCTTTACACTGACTTGTGTCTCTCAGTCCCTCTCTCTCAGGGAGATATCTTTACACTGACTGGTGTCTCTCAGTCCCCCTCTCTCAGGGAGATATCTTTACACTGACTTGTGTCTCTCAGTCCCTCTCTCTCAGGGAGATATCTGTACACAGACTGGTGTCTCTCAGTCCCTCTCTCTCAGGGAGATATCTGTACACTGACAGGTGTCTCTCTGTCCCCTCTCTCTCAGGGAGATATCTGTACACTGACTGGTGTCTCACAGTCACTCTCTCTCAGGGAGATATCTGTACACTGACTGGCGACTCTCTCTCTCCCCTATCTCTCATGGAGATATCTGTATACTGACTGGTGCCTATCAGTTCCCCGTCTGTCTAAGTGAGATATCTGTACACTAACTGGCGTCTCTCACTCCGTCTCTTTCAGGGAGATATCTGTACGCTGACTGGTGTCTCTCAGTGCTCTCTCTCACGGAGATATCTGTACACTGACTGGTGTCTATCAGACCCCTCTCTCTCAGGGAGATATCTGTACACTGACTGGTGTCTATCAGTCCATCTCTCTCAGGGAGATATCTGTACACTGACTGGTGTCTCTCAGTCTCTCTCTCTCAGGGAGATATCTGTACACTGACTGGTGTCTCTCAGTCCCCTCTCTCTCAGGGAGATATCTGTACACTGACTGGTGTCTCTCAGTCCCTCTCTCTCAGGGAGATATCTGTACACTGACTGGTGTCTCTCAGTCCCCTCTCTCTCTCTCAGGGAGATATCTGTACACTGACTGGTGTCTCTCAGTCCGCTCTCTCTCAGGGAGATATCTGTACACTGACTGGTGTCTCTCAGTCTCTCTCTCTCAGGGAGATATCTGTACACTGACTGGTGTCTCTCAGTCCCCTCTCTCTCAGGGAGATATCTGTACACTGACTGGTGTCTCTCAGTCCCTCTCTCTCAGGGAGATATCTGTACACTGACTGGTGTCTCTCAGTCCCCTCTCTCTCAGGGAGATATCTATACACCGACTGGTGTCTCTCAGTCTCTCTCACTCAGGGAGATATCTGTACACCGACTGGTGTCTCTCAGTCTCTCTCACTCAGGGAGATATCTGTACACTGACTGGTGTCTCTCAATCCCTCTCTCTCAGGGAGATATCTGTACACTGACTGCTGTCTCTCAGTCTCTCTCTCTCTGGGAGATATCTGTACACTGACTGGTGTGTCTCAGTCCCTCTCTCTCTCAGGGAGTTATCTGTACACTGACTGGTGTCTCACAGTCCCTCTCTCTCAGGGAGATATCTGTACAATGACTGGTGTCTCTCAGTCCCTCTCTCTCAGGGACATATCTGTACACTGACTGGTGTGTCTCAGACCCCTCTCTCTCAGGGAGATATCTATACACTGACTGGTGTCTCTCAGTCCCCTCTCTCTCAGGGAGATATCTGTACACTGACTGGTGTCTCTCAGTCCCTCTCTCTCAGGGAGATGTCTGTACACTGACTGGTGTGTCTCAGACCCCTCTCTCTCAGGGAGATATCTGTACACTGACAGGTGTCCCTCAGTCCCCTCTCTCTCTCTCAGGGAGATATCTGTACACTGACTGGTGTCTCTCAGTCCCCTCTCTCTCAGGGAGATATCTGTACACTGACTGGTGTCTCTCAGTCCCTCTCTCTCAGGGAGATGTCTGTACACTGACTGGTGTGACTCAGACCCCTCTCTCTCAGGGAGATATCTGTACACTGACAGGTGTCCCTCAGTCCCCTCTCTCTCTCTCAGGGAAATATCTGTACACTGACTGGTGTCTCTCAGTCCCCTCTCTCTCAGGGAGATATCTGTACACTGACTGTTGTGTCTCAGACCGCTCTCACTCAGGGAGATATCTGTACACTGACTGGTGTCTCTCAGTCCCTATCTCTTGGGGAGATATCTGTACACTGACTGGTGTGTCTCAGACCCCTCTCTCTCAGGGTGATATCTGTACACTGACTGGTATCTCTCAGTCCCCTCTCTGTCTCTCTGCGAGATATCTGTACACTGACTGTGCCTCTTAGTCCCTCTCTGTCAAGGAGATATCGTTAAACTGACTTTTGTCTCTCAGTACTGTCTGCCTCTCAGGGAGATATCTGTACACTGACTTGTGTCTCTCAGTCCCCCTCTCTCAGGGAGATATCTTTACACTGACTTGTGTCTCTCAGTCCCTCTCTCTCAGGGAGATATCTGTACACTGACTTGTGTCTCTCAGTCCCTCTCTCTCAGGGAGATATCTGTACACTGACTGGTGTCTCACAGTCACTCTCTCTCAGGGAGATATCTGTACACTGACTGGTGTCTCTCAGTCCCTCTCTCTCAGGGAGATGTCTTTACACTGACTGGTGTCTCTCAGTCCCCCTCTCTCAGGGAGATATCTTTACACTGACTTGTGTCTCTCAGTCCCTCTCTCTCAGGGAGATATCTTTACACTGACTGGTGTCTCTCAGTCCCCCTCTCTCAGGGAGATATCTTTACACTGACTTGTGTCTCTCAGTCCCTCTCTCTCAGGGAGATATCTGTACACTGACTGGTGTCTCTCAGTCCCCTCTCTCTCAGGGAGATATCTATACACCGACTGGTGTCTCTCAGTCTCTCTCACTCAGGGAGATATCTGTACACCGACTGGTGTCTCTCAGTCTCTCTCACTCAGGGAGATATCTGTACACTGACTGGTGTCTCTCAATCCCTCTCTCTCAGGGAGATATCTGTACACTGACTGCTGTCTCTCAGTCTCTCTCTCTCTGGGAGATATCTGTACACTGACTGGTGTGTCTCAGTTCCTCTCTCTCTCAGGGAGTTATCTGTACACTGACTGGTGTCTCACAGTCCCTCTCTCTCAGGGAGATATCTGTACAATGACTGGTGTCTCTCAGTCCCTCTCTCTCAGGGACATATCTGTACACTGACTGGTGTGTCTCAGACCCCTCTCTCTCAGGGAGATATCTATACACTGACTGGTGTCTCTCAGTCCCCTCTCTCTCAGGGAGATATCTGTACACTGACTGGTGTCTCTCAGTCCCTCTCTCTCAGGGAGATGTCTGTACACTGACTGGTGTGTCTCAGACCCCTCTCTCTCAGGGAGATATCTGTACACTGACAGGTGTCCCTCAGTCCCCTCTCTCTCTCTCAGGGAGATATCTGTACACTGACTGGTGTCTCTCAGTCCCCTCTCTCTCAGGGAGATATCTGTACACTGACTGGTGTCTCTCAGTCCCTCTCTCTCAGGGAGATGTCTGTACACTGACTGGTGTGACTCAGACCCCTCTCTCTCAGGGAGATATCTGTACACTGACAGGTGTCCCTCAGTCCCCTCTCTCTCTCTCAGGGAAATATCTGTACACTGACTGGTGTCTCTCAGTCCCCTCTCTCTCAGGGAGATATCTGTACACTGACTGTTGTGTCTCAGACCGCTCTCACTCAGGGAGATATCTGTACACTGACTGGTGTCTCTCAGTCCCTATCTCTTGGGGAGATATCTGTACACTGACTGGTGTGTCTCAGACCCCTCTCTCTCAGGGTGATATCTGTACACTGACTGGTATCTCTCAGTCCCCTCTCTGTCTCTCTGCGAGATATCTGTACACTGACTGTGCCTCTTAGTCCCTCTCTGTCAAGGAGATATCTTTAAACTGACTTTTGTCTCTCAGTACTGTCTGCCTCTCAGGGAGATATCTGTACACTGACTTGTGTCTCTCAGTCCCCCTCTCTCAGGGAGATATCTTTACACTGACTTGTGTCTCTCAGTCCCTCTCTCTCAGGGAGATATCTGTACACTGACTTGTGTCTCTCAGTCCCTCTCTCTCAGGGAGATATCTGTACACTGACTGGTGTCTCACAGTCACTCTCTCTCAGGGAGATATCTGTACACTGACTGGTGTCTCTCAGTCCCTCTCTCTCAGGGAGATGTCTTTACACTGACTGGTGTCTCTCAGTCCCCCTCTCTCAGGGAGATATCTGTACACTGACTGGTGTCTCTCAGTCCCTCTCTCTCAGGGAGATATCTTTACACTGACTTGTGTCTCTCAGTCCCTCTCTCTCAGGGAGATATCTTTACACTGACTGGTGTCTCTCAGTCCCCCTCTCTCAGGGAGATATCTTTACACTGACTTGTGTCTCTCAGTCCCTCTCTCTCAGGGAGATATCTGTACACAGACTGGTGTCTCTCAGTCCCTCTCTCTCAGGGAGATATCTGTACACTGACAGGTGTCTCTCTGTCCCCTCTCTCTCAGGGAGATATCTGTACACTGACTGGTGTCTCACAGTCACTCTCTCTCAGGGAGATATCTGTACACTGACTGGCGACTCTCTCTCTCCCCTATCTCTCATGGAGATATCTGTATACTGACTGGTGCCTATCAGTTCCCCGTCTGTCTAAGTGAGATATCTGTACACTAACTGGCGTCTCTCACTCCGTCTCTTTCAGGGAGATATCTGTACGCTGACTGGTGTCTCTCAGTGCTCTCTCTCACGGAGATATCTGTACACTGACTGGTGTCTATCAGACCCCTCTCTCTCAGGGAGATATCTGTACACTGACTGGTGTCTATCAGACCCTCTCTCTCTCAGGGAGATATCTGTACACAGACTGGTGTCTCTCAGTCCCTCTCTCTCAGGGAGATATCTGTACACTGACAGGTGTCTCTCTCTCCCCTCTCTCTCAGGGAGATATCTGTACACTGACTGGTGTCACTCACTGCCCCTCCCTCAGGGAGATATCTCTACACTGACAGGTGTCTCACAGTCCCTCTCTCTTTCAGGCAGCAATCTTTACACTGTCAGGTGTCTCTCAGTCCCTCTCTCTCAGGAGATGTCTTAACACTGACTGCTGTCTCTCAGTCCCTCAATCTCAAGGAGATATCTGTACACTGACTGGTGGCACTCAGTCCCCTCTCTCTCAGGGGAATATGTGTACACTGACTATGCCTCTCAGTCCCTCTCTCTCAGGGAGATATCTTTACATTGACTGGTGTCGCGGCGTACTCTCTCTCTCCCAGCGAGATATCTGTACACTGACTGGTGTCTCTTACTCCCTCTCTCTCTCATCGAGATATCTGTTCGCTGACTGGTGTCTCTCAGTCCCTCTCTCTATCAGGGAGATATCTTTACACTGACTGGTGTCTCTAAGACCCTCTCTTTCAGGGAGATATTTGTACACTGACTGGTGTCTCTCATTCCCTCTCTTTCTCAGGGACATTTCTTTACACTGACTGGTGTCTCTCAGTCCCTCTCTCTCAGGGAGATATCTGTGCACTGACTGGTGTCTCTCAGTCCCCTCCCTCTCAGGGAGATATCTGTATACTGACTGGTGTCACTCCGACCCCTTCTCTCAGGGAGATATCTGTACACTGACTGGTGTCTCTCAGTCCCTCTCTCTCAGGGAGATATCTGTACACACAGGTATCTCTCAGTCCCTCTCTCTCACGGAGATATCTGTACACTGACTGGTATCTCTCAGTCCCTCTCTCTCTCAGGGAGATATCAGTACACTGACTGGTATCTCTCAGTCCCCTCTCTCTCAGGGAGATATCTGTACACTGACTGGTGTCTCTCAGTCCCTCTCTCTCAGGGAGATGTCTTTACACTGACTGGTGTCTCTCAGTCCCCCTCTCTCAGGGAGATATCTTTACACTGACTTGTGTCTCTCAGTCCCTCTCTCTCAGGGAGATATCTTTACACTGACTGGTGTCTCTCAGTCCCCCTCTCTCAGGGAGATATCTTTACACTGACTTGTGTCTCTCAGTCCCTCTCTCTCAGGGAGATATCTGTACACTGACTGGTGTCTCTCAGTCCCCTCTCTCTCAGGGAGATATCTATACACCGACTGGTGTCTCTCAGTCTCTCTCACTCAGGGAGATATCTGTACACCGACTGGTGTCTCTCAGTCTCTCTCACTCAGGGAGATATCTGTACACTGACTGGTGTCTCTCAATCCCTCTCTCTCAGGGAGATATCTGTACACTGACTGCTGTCTCTCAGTCTCTCTCTCTCTGGGAGATATCTGTACACTGACTGGTGTGTCTCAGTTCCTCTCTCTCTCAGGGAGTTATCTGTACACTGACTGGTGTCTCACAGTCCCTCTCTCTCAGGGAGATATCTGTACAATGACTGGTGTCTCTCAGTCCCTCTCTCTCAGGGACATATCTGTACACTGACTGGTGTGTCTCAGACCCCTCTCTCTCAGGGAGATATCTATACACTGACTGGTGTCTCTCAGTCCCCTCTCTCTCAGGGAGATATCTGTACACTGACTGGTGTCTCTCAGTCCCTCTCTCTCAGGGAGATGTCTGTACACTGACTGGTGTGTCTCAGACCCCTCTCTCTCAGGGAGATATCTGTACACTGACAGGTGTCCCTCAGTCCCCTCTCTCTCTCTCAGGGAGATATCTGTACACTGACTGGTGTCTCTCAGTCCCCTCTCTCTCAGGGAGATATCTGTACACTGACTGGTGTCTCTCAGTCCCTCTCTCTCAGGGAGATGTCTGTACACTGACTGGTGTGACTCAGACCCCTCTCTCTCAGGGAGATATCTGTACACTGACAGGTGTCCCTCAGTCCCCTCTCTCTCTCTCAGGGAAATATCTGTACACTGACTGGTGTCTCTCAGTCCCCTCTCTCTCAGGGAGATATCTGTACACTGACTGTTGTGTCTCAGACCGCTCTCACTCAGGGAGATATCTGTACACTGACTGGTGTCTCTCAGTCCCTATCTCTTGGGGAGATATCTGTACACTGACTGGTGTGTCTCAGACCCCTCTCTCTCAGGGTGATATCTGTACACTGACTGGTATCTCTCAGTCCCCTCTCTGTCTCTCTGCGAGATATCTGTACACTGACTGTGCCTCTTAGTCCCTCTCTGTCAAGGAGATATCTTTAAACTGACTTTTGTCTCTCAGTACTGTCTGCCTCTCAGGGAGATATCTGTACACTGACTTGTGTCTCTCAGTCCCCCTCTCTCAGGGAGATATCTTTACACTGACTTGTGTCTCTCAGTCCCTCTCTCTCAGGGAGATATCTGTACACTGACTTGTGTCTCTCAGTCCCTCTCTCTCAGGGAGATATCTGTACACTGACTGGTGTCTCACAGTCACTCTCTCTCAGGGAGATATCTGTACACTGACTGGTGTCTCTCAGTCCCTCTCTCTCAGGGAGATGTCTTTACACTGACTGGTGTCTCTCAGTCCCCCTCTCTCAGGGAGATATCTGTACACTGACTGGTGTCTCTCAGTCCCTCTCTCTCAGGGAGATATCTTTACACTGACTTGTGTCTCTCAGTCCCTCTCTCTCAGGGAGATATCTTTACACTGACTGGTGTCTCTCAGTCCCCCTCTCTCAGGGAGATATCTTTACACTGACTTGTGTCTCTCAGTCCCTCTCTCTCAGGGAGATATCTGTACACAGACTGGTGTCTCTCAGTCCCTCTCTCTCAGGGAGATATCTGTACACTGACAGGTGTCTCTCTGTCCCCTCTCTCTCAGGGAGATATCTGTACACTGACTGGTGTCTCACAGTCACTCTCTCTCAGGGAGATATCTGTACACTGACTGGCGACTCTCTCTCTCCCCTATCTCTCATGGAGATATCTGTATACTGACTGGTGCCTATCAGTTCCCCGTCTGTCTAAGTGAGATATCTGTACACTAACTGGCGTCTCTCACTCCGTCTCTTTCAGGGAGATATCTGTACGCTGACTGGTGTCTCTCAGTGCTCTCTCTCACGGAGATATCTGTACACTGACTGGTGTCTATCAGACCCCTCTCTCTCAGGGAGATATCTGTACACTGACTGGTGTCTATCAGACCCTCTCTCTCTCAGGGAGATATCTGTACACAGACTGGTGTCTCTCAGTCCCTCTCTCTCAGGGAGATATCTGTACACTGACAGGTGTCTCTCTCTCCCCTCTCTCTCAGGGAGATATCTGTACACTGACTGGTGTCACTCACTGCCCCTCCCTCAGGGAGATATCTCTACACTGACAGGTGTCTCACAGTCCCTCTCTCTTTCAGGCAGCAATCTTTACACTGTCAGGTGTCTCTCAGTCCCTCTCTCTCAGGAGATGTCTTAACACTGACTGCTGTCTCTCAGTCCCTCAATCTCAAGGAGATATCTGTACACTGACTGGTGGCACTCAGTCCCCTCTCTCTCAGGGGAATATGTGTACACTGACTATGCCTCTCAGTCCCTCTCTCTCAGGGAGATATCTTTACATTGACTGGTGTCGCGGCGTACTCTCTCTCTCCCAGCGAGATATCTGTACACTGACTGGTGTCTCTTACTCCCTCTCTCTCTCATCGAGATATCTGTTCGCTGACTGGTGTCTCTCAGTCCCTCTCTCTATCAGGGAGATATCTTTACACTGACTGGTGTCTCTAAGACCCTCTCTTTCAGGGAGATATTTGTACACTGACTGGTGTCTCTCATTCCCTCTCTTTCTCAGGGACATTTCTTTACACTGACTGGTGTCTCTCAGTCCCTCTCTCTCAGGGAGATATCTGTGCACTGACTGGTGTCTCTCAGTCCCCTCCCTCTCAGGGAGATATCTGTATACTGACTGGTGTCACTCCGACCCCTTCTCTCAGGGAGATATCTGTACACTGACTGGTGTCTCTCAGTCCCTCTCTCTCAGGGAGATATCTGTACACACAGGTATCTCTCAGTCCCTCTCTCTCACGGAGATATCTGTACACTGACTGGTATCTCTCAGTCCCTCTCTCTCTCAGGGAGATATCAGTACACTGACTGGTATCTCTCAGTCCCCTCTCTCTCAGGGAGATATCTGTACACTGACTGGTATCTCTCAGTCCCCTCTCTCTCAGGGAGATATCTGAACACTGACTGCTGTCTCTCAGTCTCTCTCTCTCTGGGAGATATCTGTACACTGACTGGTGTGTCTCAGTTCCTCTCTCTCTCAGGGAGGTATCTGTACACTGACTGGTGTCTCACAGTCCCTCTCTCTCAGGGAGATATCTGTACAATGACTGGTGTCTCTCAGTCCCTCTCTCTCAGGGACATATCTGTACACTGACTGGTGTGTCTCAGACCCCTCTCTCTCAGGGAGATATCTATACACTGACTGGTGTCTCTCAGTCCCCTCTCTCTCAGGGAGATATCTGTACACTGACTGGTGTCTCTCAGTCCCTCTCTCTCAGGGAGATGTCTGTACACTGACTGGTGTGTCTCAGACCCCTCTCTCTCAGGGAGATATCTGTACACTGACAGGTGTCCCTCAGTCCCCTCTCTCTCTCTCAGGGAGATATCTGTACACTGACTGGTGTCTCTCAGTCCCCTCTCTCTCAGGGAGATATCTGTACACTGACTGGTGTCTCTCAGTCCCTCTCTCTCAGGGAGATGTCTGTACACTGACTGGTGTGACTCAGACCCCTCTCTCTCAGGGAGATATCTGTACACTGACAGGTGTCCCTCAGTCCCCTCTCTCTCTCTCAGGGAAATATCTGTACACTGACTGGTGTCTCTCAGTCCCCTCTCTCTCAGGGAGATATCTGTACACTGACTCTTGTGTCTCAGACCGCTCTCACTCAGGGAGATATCTGTACACTGACTGGTGTCTCTCAGTCCCTATCTCTTGGGGAGATATCTGTACACTGACTGGTGTGTCTCAGACCCCTCTCTCTCAGGGTGATATCTGTACACTGACTGGTATCTCTCAGTCCCCTCTCTGTCTCTCTGCGAGATATCTGTACACTGACTGTGCCTCTTAGTCCCTCTCTGTCAAGGAGATATCTTTAAACTGACTTTTGTCTCTCAGTACTGTCTGCCTCTCAGGGAGATATCTGTACACTGACTTGTGTCTCTCAGTCCCCCTCTCTCAGGGAGATATCTTTACACTGACTTGTGTCTCTCAGTCCCTCTCTCTCAGGGAGATATCTGTACACTGACTTGTGTCTCTCAGTCCCTCTCTCTCAGGGAGATATCTGTACACTGACTGGTGTCTCACAGTCACTCTCTCTCAGGGAGATATCTGTACACTGACTGGTGTCTCTCAGTCCCTCTCTCTCAGGGAGATGTCTTTACACTGACTGGTGTCTCTCAGTCCCCCTCTCTCAGGGAGATATCTGTACACTGACTGGTGTCTCTCAGTCCCTCTCTCTCAGGGAGATATCTTTACACTGTCTTGTGTCTCTCAGTCCCTCTCTCTCAGGGAGATATCTTTACACTGACTGGTGTCTCTCAGTCCCCCTCTCTCAGGGAGCTATCTTTACACTGACTTGTGTCTCTCAGTCCCTCTCTCTCAGGGAGATATCTGTACACAGACTGGTGTCTCTCAGTCCCTCTCTCTCAGGGAGATATCTGTACACTGACAGGTGTCTCTCTGTCCCCTCTCTCTCAGGGAGATATCTGTACACTGACTGGTGTCTCACAGTCACTCTCTCTCAGGGAGATATCTGTACACTGACTGGCGACTCTCTCTCTCCCCTATCTCTCATGGAGATATCTGTATACTGACTGGTGCCTATCAGTTCCCCGTCTGTCTAAGTGAGATATCTGTACACTAACTGGCGTCTCTCACTCCGTCTCTTTCAGGGAGATATCTGTACGCTGACTGGTGTCTCTCAGTGCTCTCTCTCACGGAGATATCTGTACACTGACTGGTGTCTATCAGACCCCTCTCTCTCAGGGAGATATCTGTACACTGACTGGTGTCTATCAGACCCTCTCTCTCTCAGGGAGATATCTGTACACAGACTGGTGTCTCTCAGTCCCTCTCTCTCAGGGAGATATCTGTACACTGACAGGTGTCTCTCTCTCCCCTCTCTCTCAGGGAGATATCTGTACACTGACTGGTGTCACTCACTGCCCCTCCCTCAGGGAGATATCTCTACACTGACAGGTGTCTCACAGTCCCTCTCTCTTTCAGGCAGCAATCTTTACACTGTCAGGTGTCTCTCAGTCCCTCTCTCTCAGGAGATGTCTTAACACTGACTGCTGTCTCTCAGTCCCTCAATCTCAAGGAGATATCTGTACACTGACTGGTGGCACTCAGTCCCCTCTCTCTCAGGGGAATATGTGTACACTGACTATGCCTCTCAGTCCCTCTCTCTCAGGGAGATATCTTTACATTGACTGGTGTCGCGGCGTACTCTCTCTCTCCCAGCGAGATATCTGTACACTGACTGGTGTCTCTTACTCCCTCTCTCTCTCATCGAGATATCTGTTCGCTGACTGGTGTCTCTCAGTCCCTCTCTCTATCAGGGAGATATCTTTACACTGACTGGTGTCTCTAAGACCCTCTCTTTCAGGGAGATATTTGTACACTGACTGGTGTCTCTCATTCCCTCTCTTTCTCAGGGACATTTCTTTACACTGACTGGTGTCTCTCAGTCCCTCTCTCTCAGGGAGATATCTGTGCACTGACTGGTGTCTCTCAGTCCCCTCCCTCTCAGGGAGATATCTGTATACTGACTGGTGTCACTCCGACCCCTTCTCTCAGGGAGATATCTGTACACTGACTGGTGTCTCTCAGTCTCTCTCTCTCAGGGAGATATCTGTACACACAGGTATCTCTCAGTCCCTCTCTCTCACGGAGATATCTGTACACTGACTGGTATCTCTCAGTCCCTCTCTCTCTCAGGGAGATATCAGTACACTGACTGGTATCTCTCAGTCCCCTCTCTCTCAGGGAGATATCTGTACACTGACTGGTATCTCTCAGTCCCCTCTCTCTCAGGGAGATATCTGAACACTGACTGGTGTCTCTCAGTCCCTCTCTCTCAGGGAGATATCTGTACACTGCCAGGTATCTCTCAGTCCCTCTCTCTCGGGGAGATATCTGTACACTGACTGGTCTCTCTCAGTCCCCTCTCTCTCAGGGAGATATCTGTACACTGACTGGTATCTCTCAGTCCCCTCTCTCTCAGGGAGATATCTGTACACTGACTGGTGACTCTCAGTCCCCTCTCTCTCAGGGAGATATCTGTACACTGACTGGTGTCTCTCAGACCCCTCTCTCTCAGGGAGATATCTGTACACTGACTGGTGTCTCTCAGTCCCCTCTCTCTCAGGGAGATATCTGTACACTGACTGGTGACTCTCTCTCTCCCCTATCTCTCATGGAGATATCTGTATACTGACTGGTGCCTCTCAGTTCCCCGTCTCTCTAAGTGAGATATCTGTACAATGACTGGTGTCTCTCCCTCCGTCTCTTTCAGGGAGATATCTGTACGCTGACTGGTGTCTCTCAGTGCTCTCTCTCAGGGAGATATCTGTACACTGACTGGTGTCTATCAGACCCTCTCTCACTCAGGGAGATATCTGTACACAGACTGGTGTCTCTCAGTCCCTCTCTCTCAGGGAGATATCTGTACACTGACTGGTGTCACTCACTGCCCCTCCCTCAGGGAGATATCTCTACACTGACTGGTGTCTCACAGTCCCTCTCTCTTTCAGGCAGCAATCTTTACACTGTCAGGTGTCTCTCAGTCCATCTCTCTCAGGAGATGTCTTAACAATGACTGCTGCCCTCAGTCCCTCAATCTCAAGGAGATATCTGTACACTGACTGGTGTCACTCAGTCCCCTCTCTCTCAGGGGAATATGTGTACACTGACTATGCCTCTCAGTCCCTCTCTCTCAGGGAGATATCTTTACATTGACTGGTGTCGTGGCGTACTCTCTCTCTCCCAGCGAGATATCTGTACACTGACTGGTGTCTCTTACTCCCTCTCTCTCTCATCGAGATATCTGTTCGCTGACTGGTGTCTCTCAGTCCCTCTCTCTCTCAGGGAGATATCTTTACACTGACTGGTGTCTCTAAGACCCTCTCTTTCAGGGAGATATTTGTACACTGACTGGTGTCTCTCATTCCCTCTCTCTCTCAGGGACATTTCATAACACTGACTGGTGTCTCTCAATCCCCTCCCTCTCAGGGAGATATCTGTGCACTGACTGGTGTCTCTCAGTCCCCTCCCTCTCAGGGAGATATCTGTATACTGACTGGTGTCACTCCGACCCCTCTCTCTCAGGGAGATATCTGTACACTGACTGGTGTATCTCAGTCCCTCTCTCTCAGGGAGATATCTGTACACACAGGTATCTCTCAGTCCCTCTCTCTCAGGGAGATATCTGTACACTGAATGGTGTCTCTCAGTCCCCTCTCTCTCAGGGAGATATCTGTACACTGACTGGTGTCTCTCAGTCCCCTCTCTTTCAGGGAGATATCTGTACACTGACTGGTGTCTCTCAGTCCCCTCTCTCTCTCTCAGGGAGATATCTCTACACTGACTGGTGTCTTTCAGTCTCTCTCTCTCAGGGAGATATCTGTACACTGACTGGTGTCTCTCAGTCCCCTCTCTCTCAGGTAGATATCTGTACACTGACTGGTGTCTCTCAGTCCCCTCTCTCTCTCTCAGGGAGATATCTGTACACTGACAGGTGTCCCTCAGTCCCCTCTCTCTCTCTCAGGGAGATATCTGTACACTGACTGGTGTCTCTCAGTCCCCTCTCTCTCAGGGAGATATCTGTACACTGACTGGTGTCTCTCAGTCCCTCTCTCTCAGGGAGATGTCTGTACACTGACTGGTGTGACTCAGACCCCTCTCTCTCAGGGAGATATCTGTACACTGACAGGTGTCCCTCAGTCCCCTCTCTCTCTCTCAGGGAAATATCTGTACACTGACTGGTGTCTCTCAGTCCCCTCTCTCTCAGGGAGATATCTGTACACTGACTCTTGTGTCTCAGACCGCTCTCACTCAGGGAGATATCTGTACACTGACTGGTGTCTCTCAGTCCCTATCTCTTGGGGAGATATCTGTACACTGACTGGTGTGTCTCAGACCCCTCTCTCTCAGGGTGATATCTGTACACTGACTGGTATCTCTCAGTCCCCTCTCTGTCTCTCTGCGAGATATCTGTACACTGACTGTGCCTCTTAGTCCCTCTCTGTCAAGGAGATATCTTTAAACTGACTTTTGTCTCTCAGTACTGTCTGCCTCTCAGGGAGATATCTGTACACTGACTTGTGTCTCTCAGTCCCCCTCTCTCAGGGAGATATCTTTACACTGACTTGTGTCTCTCAGTCCCTCTCTCTCAGGGAGATATCTGTACACTGACTTGTGTCTCTCAGTCCCTCTCTCTCAGGGAGATATCTGTACACTGACTGGTGTCTCACAGTCACTCTCTCTCAGGGAGATATCTGTACACTGACTGGTGTCTCTCAGTCCCTCTCTCTCAGGGAGATGTCTTTACACTGACTGGTGTCTCTCAGTCCCCCTCTCTCAGGGAGATATCTGTACACTGACTGGTGTCTCTCAGTCCCTCTCTCTCAGGGAGATATCTTTACACTGACTTGTATCTCTCAGTCCCTCTCTCTCAGGGAGATATCTTTACACTGACTGGTGTCTCTCAGTCCCCCTCTCTCAGGGAGCTATCTTTACACTGACTTGTGTCTCTCAGTCCCTCTCTCTCAGGGAGATATCTGTACACAGACTGGTGTCTCTCAGTCCCTCTCTCTCAGGGAGATATCTGTACACTGACAGGTGTCTCTCTGTCCCCTCTCTCTCAGGGAGATATCTGTACACTGACTGGTGTCTCACAGTCACTCTCTCTCAGGGAGATATCTGTACACTGACTGGCGACTCTCTCTCTCCCCTATCTCTCATGGAGATATCTGTATACTGACTGGTGCCTATCAGTTCCCCGTCTGTCTAAGTGAGATATCTGTACACTAACTGGCGTCTCTCACTCCGTCTCTTTCAGGGAGATATCTGTACGCTGACTGGTGTCTCTCAGTGCTCTCTCTCACGGAGATATCTGTACACTGACTGGTGTCTATCAGACCCCTCTCTCTCAGGGAGATATCTGTACACTGACTGGTGTCTATCAGACCCTCTCTCTCTCAGGGAGATATCTGTACACAGACTGGTGTCTCTCAGTCCCTCTCTCTCAGGGAGATATCTGTACACTGACAGGTGTCTCTCTCTCCCCTCTCTCTCAGGGAGATATCTGTACACTGACTGGTGTCACTCACTGCCCCTCCCTCAGGGAGATATCTCTACACTGACAGGTGTCTCACAGTCCCTCTCTCTTTCAGGCAGCAATCTTTACACTGTCAGGTGTCTCTCAGTCCCTCTCTCTCAGGAGATGTCTTAACACTGACTGCTGTCTCTCAGTCCCTCAATCTCAAGGAGATATCTGTACACTGACTGGTGGCACTCAGTCCCCTCTCTCTCAGGGGAATATGTGTACACTGACTATGCCTCTCAGTCCCTCTCTCTCAGGGAGATATCTTTACATTGACTGGTGTCGCGGCGTACTCTCTCTCTCCCAGCGAGATATCTGTACACTGACTGGTGTCTCTTACTCCCTCTCTCTCTCATCGAGATATCTGTTCGCTGACTGGTGTCTCTCAGTCCCTCTCTCTATCAGGGAGATATCTTTACACTGACTGGTGTCTCTAAGACCCTCTCTTTCAGGGAGATATTTGTACACTGACTGGTGTCTCTCATTCCCTCTCTTTCTCAGGGACATTTCTTTACACTGACTGGTGTCTCTCAGTCCCTCTCTCTCAGGGAGATATCTGTGCACTGACTGGTGTCTCTCAGTCCCCTCCCTCTCAGGGAGATATCTGTATACTGACTGGTGTCACTCCGACCCCTTCTCTCAGGGAGATATCTGTACACTGACTGGTGTCTCTCAGTCCCTCTCTCTCAAGGAGATATCTGTACACACAGGTATCTCTCAGTCCCTCTCTCTCACGGAGATATCTGTACACTGACTGGTATCTCTCAGTCCCTCTCTCTCTCAGGGAGATATCAGTACACTGACTGGTATCTCTCAGTCCCCTCTCTCTCAGGGAGATATCTGTACACTGACTGGTATCTCTCAGTCCCCTCTCTCTCAGGGAGATATCTGAACACTGACTGGTGTCTCTCAGTCCCTCTCTCTCAGGGAGATATCTGTACACTGCCAGGTATCTCTCAGTCCCTCTCTCTCGGGGAGATATCTGTACACTGACTGGTATCTCTCAGTCCCCTCTCTCTCAGGGAGATATCTGTACACTGACTGGTATCTCTCAGTCCCCTCTCTCTCAGGGAGATATCTGTACACTGACTGGTGACTCTCAGTCCCCTCTCTCTCAGGGAGATATCTGTACACTGACTGGTGTCTCTCAGACCCCTCTCTCTCAGGGAGATATCTGTACACTGACTGGTGTCTCTCAGTCCCCTCTCTCTCAGGGAGATATCTGTACACTGACTGGTGACTCTCTCTCTCCCCTATCTCTCATGGAGATATCTGTATACTGACTGGTGCCTCTCAGTTCCCCGTCTCTCTAAGTGAGATATCTGTACAATGACTGGTGTCTCTCCCTCCGTCTCTTTCAGGGAGATATCTGTACGCTGACTGGTGTCTCTCAGTGCTCTCTCTCAGGGAGATATCTGTACACTGACTGGTGTCTATCAGACCCTCTCTCACTCAGGGAGATATCTGTACACAGACTGGTGTCTCTCAGTCCCTCTCTCTCAGGGAGATATCTGTACACTGACTGGTGTCACTCACTGCCCCTCCCTCAGGGAGATATCTCTACACTGACTGGTGTCTCACAGTCCCTCTCTCTTTCAGGCAGCAATCTTTACACTGTCAGGTGTCTCTCAGTCCATCTCTCTCAGGAGATGTCTTAACAATGACTGCTGCCCTCAGTCCCTCAATCTCAAGGAGATATCTGTACACTGACTGGTGTCACTCAGTCCCCTCTCTCTCAGGGGAATATGTGTACACTGACTATGCCTCTCAGTCCCTCTCTCTCAGGGAGATATCTTTACATTGACTGGTGTCGTGGCGTACTCTCTCTCTCCCAGCGAGATATCTGTACACTGACTGGTGTCTCTTACTCCCTCTCTCTCTCATCGAGATATCTGTTCGCTGACTGGTGTCTCTCAGTCCCTCTCTCTCTCAGGGAGATATCTTTACACTGACTGGTGTCTCTAAGACCCTCTCTTTCAGGGAGATATTTGTACACTGACTGGTGTCTCTCATTCCCTCTCTCTCTCAGGGACATTTCATAACACTGACTGGTGTCTCTCAATCCCCTCCCTCTCAGGGAGATATCTGTGCACTGACTGGTGTCTCTCAGTCCCCTCCCTCTCAGGGAGATATCTGTATACTGACTGGTGTCACTCCGACCCCTCTCTCTCAGGGAGATATCTGTACACTGACTGGTGTATCTCAGTCCCTCTCTCTCAGGGAGATATCTGTACACACAGGTATCTCTCAGTCCCTCTCTCTCAGGGAGATATCTGTACACTGAATGGTGTCTCTCAGTCCCCTCTCTCTCAGGGAGATATCTGTACACTGACTGGTGTCTCTCAGTCCCCTCTCTTTCAGGGAGATATCTGTACACTGACTGGTGTCTCTCAGTCCCCTCTCTCTCTCTCAGGGAGATATCTCTACACTGACTGGTGTCTTTCAGTCTCTCTCTCTCAGGGAGATATCTGTACACTGACTGGTGTCTCTCAGTCCCCTCTCTCTCAGGTAGATATCTGTACACTGACTGGTGTCTCTCAGTCCCCTCTCTCTCTCTCAGGGAGATATCTGTACACTGACTGGTGTCTCTCAGTCCCCTCTCTCTCAGGGAGATATCTGTACACTGACTGGTGTCTCTCAGTCTCTCTCTCTCAGGGAGATATCTGTACACAGACTGGTGTCTCTCAGTCCCCTCTCTCTCAGGGAGATATCTGTACACTGACTGGTGTCTCTCAGTCCCTCTCTCTCAGGGAGATATCTGTACACTGACTGGTGTCTCTCAGTCCCCTCTCTCTCAGGGAGATATCTATACACCGACTGGTGTCTCTCAGTCTCTCTCACTCAGGGAGATATCTGTACACCGACTGGTGTCTCTCAGTCTCTCTCACTCAGGGAGATATCTGCACACTGACTGGTGTCTCTCAATCCCTCTCTCTCAGGGAGATATCTGTACACTGACTGCTGTCTCTCAGTCTCTCTCTCTCTGGGAGATATCTGTACACTGACTGGTGTGTCTCAGTCCCTCTCTCTCTCAGGGAGATATCTATACACTGACTGGTGTCTCTCAGTCCCCTCTCTCTCAGGGAGATATCTGTACACTGACTGGTGTCTCTCAGTCCCTCTCTCTCAGGGAGATGTCTGTACACTGACTGGTGTGTCTCAGACCCCTCTCTCTCAGGGAGATATCTGTACACTGACAGGTGTCCCTCAGTCCCCTCTCTCTCTCTCAGGGAGATATCTGTACACTGACTGGTGTCTCTCAGTCCCCTCTCTCTCAGGGAGATATCTGTACACTGACTGGTGTCTCTCAGTCCCTCTCTCTCAGGGAGATGTCTGTACAAAGACTGGTGTGACTCAGACCCCTCTCTCTCAGGGAGATATCTGTACACTGACAGGTGTCCCTCAGTCCCCTCTCTCTCTCTCAGGGAAATATCTGTACACTGACTGGTGTCTCTCAGTCCCCTCTCTCTCAGGGAGATATCTGTACACTGACTGTTGTGTCTCAGACCGCTCTCACTCAGGGAGATATCTGTACACTGACTGGTGTCTCTCAGTCCCTATCTCTTGGGGAGATATCTGTACACTGACTGGTGTGTCTCAGACCCCTCTCTCTCAGGGTGATATCTGTACACTGACTGGTATCTCTCAGTCCCCTCTCTGTCTCTGTGCGAGATATCTGTACACTGACTGTGCCTCTTAGTCCCTCTCTGTCAAGGAGATATCTTTAAACTGACTTTTGTCTCTCAGTACTGTCTGCCTCTCAGGGAGATATCTGTACACTGACTTGTGTCTCTCAGTCCCTCTCTCTCAGGGAGATATCTTTACACTGACTGGTGTCTCTCAGTCCCCCTCTCTCAGGGAGATATCTTTACACTGACTTGTGTCTCTCAGTCCCTCTCTCTCAGGGAGATATCTGTACACTGACTGGTGTCTCTCAGTCCCTCTCTCTCAGGGAGATATCTGTACACTGACTGGTGTCTCACAGTCACTCTCTCTCAGGGAGATATCTGTACATTGACTGGTGTCTCTCAGTCCCTCTCTCTCAGGGAGATGTCTTTACACTGACTGGTGTCTCTCAGTCCCCCTCTCTCAGGGAGATATCTGTACACTGACTGGTGTCTCTCAGTCCCTCTCTCTCAGGGAGATATCTTTACACTGACTTGTGTCTCTCAGTCCCTCTCTCTCAGGGAGATATCTTTACACTGACTGGTGTCTCTCAGTCCCCCTCTCTCAGGGAGATATCTTTACACTGACTTGTGTCTCTCAGTCCCTCTCTCTCAGGGAGATATCTATACACAGACTGGTGTCTCTCAGTCCCTCTCTCTCAGGGAGATATCTGTACACTGACAGGTGTCTCTCTGTCCCCTCTCTCTCAGGGAGATATCTGTACACTGACTGGTGTCTCACAGTCACTCTCTCTCAGGGAGATATCTGTACACTGACTGGCGACTCTCTCTCTCCCCTATCTCTCATGGAGATATCTGTATACTGACTGGTGCCTATCAGTTCCCCGTCTGTCTAAGTGAGATATCTGTACACTAACTGGCGTCTCTCACTCCGTCTCTTTCAGGGAGATATCTGTACGCTGACTGGTGTCTCTCAGTGCTCTCTCTCACGGAGATATCTGTACACTGACTGGTGTCTATCAGACCCCTCTCTCTCAGGGAGATATCTGTACACTGACTGGTGTCTATCAGACCCTCTCTCTCTCAGGGAGATATCTGTACACAGACTGGTGTCTCTCAGTCCCTCTCTCTCAGGGAGATATCTGTACACTGACAGGTGTCTCTCTGTCCCCTCTCTCTCAGGGAGATATCTGTACACTGACTGGTGTCACTCACTGCCCCTCCCTCAGGGAGATATCTCTACACTGACAGGTGTCTCACAGTCCCTCTCTCTTTCAGGCAGCAATCTTTACACTGTCAGGTGTCTCTCAGTCCCTCTCTCTCAGGAGATGTCTTAACACTGACTGCTGTCTCTCAGTCCCTCAATCTCAAGGAGATATCTGTACACTGACTGGTGTTACTCAGTCCCCTCTCTCTCAGGGGAATATGTGTACACTGACTATGCCTCTCAGTCCCTCTCTCTCAGGGAGATATCTTTACATTGACTGGTGTCGCGGCGTACTCTCTCTCTCCCAGCGAGATATCTGTACACTGACTGGTGTCTCTTACTCCCTCTCTCTCTCATCGAGATATCTGTTCGCTGACTGGTGTCTCTCAGTCCCTCTCTCTATCAGGGAGATATCTTTACACTGACTGGTGTCTCTAAGACCCTCTCTTTCAGGGAGATATTTGTACACTGACTGGTGTCTCTCATTCCCTCTCTTTCTCAGGGACATTTCTTTACACTGACTGGTGTCTCTCAGTCCCTCTCTCTCAGGGAGATATCTGTGCACTGACTGGTGTCTCTCAGTCCCCTCCCTCTCAGGGAGATATCTGTATACTGACTGGTGTCACTCCGACCCCTTCTCTCAGGGAGATATCTGTACACTGACTGGTGTCTCTCAGTCCCTCTCTCTCAGGGAGATATCTGTACACACAGGTATCTCTCAGTCCCTCTCTCTCACGGAGATATCTGTACACTGACTGGTATCTCTCAGTCCCTCTCTCTCTCAGGGAGATATCTGTACACTGACTGGTATCTCACAGTCCCCTCTCTCTCAGGGAGATATCTGTACACTAACTGGTATCTCTCAGTCCCCTCTCTCTCAGGGAGATATCTGAACACTGACTGGTGTCTCTCAGTCCCTCTCTCTCAGGGAGATATCTGTACACTGACAGGTATCTCTCAGTCCCTATCTCTCAGGGAGATATCTGTACACTGACTGGTGTCACTCAGTCCTCTCTCTCTCAGGGGAATATGTGTACACTGACTATGCCTCTCAGTCCCTCTCTCTCAGGGAGATATCTTTACATTGACTGGTGTCGTGGCGTACTCTCTCTCTCCCAGCGAGATATCTGTACACTGACTGGTGTCTCTTACTCCCTCTCTCTCTCATCGAGATATCTGTTCGCTGACTGGTGTCTCTCAGTCCCTCTCTCTCTCAGGGAGATATCTTTACACTGACTGGTGTCTCTAAGACCCTCTCTTTCAGGGAGATATTTGTACACTGACTGGTGTCTCTCATTCCCTCTCTCTCTCAGGGACATTTCTTTACACTGACTGGTGTCACTCAATCCCCTCCCTCTCAGGGAGATATCTGTGCACTGACTGGTGTCTCTCAGTCCCCTCCCTCTCAGGGAGATATCTGTATACTGACTGGTGTCACTCCGACCCCTCTCTCTCAGGGAGATATCTGTACACTGACTGGTGTATCTCAGTCCCTCTCTCTCAGGGAGATATCTGTACACACAGGTATCTCTCAGTCCCTCTCTCTCAGGGAGATATCTGTACACTGACTGGTGTCTCTCAGTCCCCTCTCTCTCAGGGAGATATCTGTACACTGAATGGTGTCTCTCAGTCCCCTCTCTCTCAGGGAGATATCTGTACACTGACTGGTGTCTCTCAGTCCCCTCTCTTTCAGGGAGATATCTGTACACTGACTGGTGTCTCTCAGTCCCCTCTCTCTCTCTCAGGGAGATATCTCTACACTGACTGGTGTCTTTCAGTCTCTCTCTCTCAGGGAGATATCTGTACACTGACTGGTGTCTCTCAGTCCCCTCTCTCTCAGGTAGATATCTGTACACTGACTGGTGTCTCTCAGTCCCCTCTCTCTCTCTCAGGGAGATATCTGTACACTGACTGGTGTCTCTCAGTCCGCTCTCTCTCAGGGAGATATCTGTACACTGACTGGTGTCTCTCAGTCTCTCTCTCTCAGGGAGATATCTGTACACTGACTGGTGTCTCTCAGTCCCCTCTCTCTCAGGGAGATATCTGTACACTGACTGGTGTCTCTCAGTCCCTCTCTCTCAGGGAGATATCTGTACACTGACTGGTGTCTCTCAGTCCCCTCTCTCTCAGGGAGATATCTATACACCGACTGGTGTCTCTCAGTCTCTCTCACTCAGGGAGATATCTGTACACCGACTGGTGTCTCTCAGTCTCTCTCACTCAGGGAGATATCTGCACACTGACTGGTGTCTCTCAATCCCTCTCTCTCAGGGAGATATCTGTACACTGACTGCTGTCTCTCAGTCTCTCTCTCTCTGGGAGATATCTGTACACTGACTGGTGTGTCTCAGTCCCTCTCTCTCTCAGGGAGATATCTATACACTGACTGGTGTCTCTCAGTCCCCTCTCTCTCAGGGAGATATCTGTACACTGACTGGTGTCTCTCAGTCCCTCTCTCTCAGGGAGATGTCTGTACACTGACTGGTGTGTCTCAGACCCCTCTCTCTCAGGGAGATATCTGTACACTGACAGGTGTCCCTCAGTCCACTCTCTCTCTCTCAGGGAGATATCTGTACACTGACTGGTGTCTCTCAGTCCCCTCTCTCTCAGGGAGATATCTGTACACTGACTGGTGTCTCTCAGTCCCTCTCTCTCAGGGAGATGTCTGTACAAAGACTGGTGTGACTCAGACCCCTCTCTCTCAGGGAGATATCTGTACACTGACAGGTGTCCCTCAGTCCCCTCTCTCTCTCTCAGGGAAATATCTGTACACTGACTGGTGTCTCTCAGTCCCCTCTCTCTCAGGGAGATATCTGTACACTGACTGTTGTGTCTCAGACCGCTCTCACTCAGGGAGATATCTGTACACTGACTGGTGTCTCTCAGTCCCTATCTCTTGGGGAGATATCTGTACACTGACTGGTGTGTCTCAGACCCCTCTCTCTCAGGGTGATATCTGTACACTGACTGGTATCTCTCAGTCCCCTCTCTGTCTCTCTGCGAGATATCTGTACACTGACTGTGCCTCTTAGTCCCTCTCTGTCAAGGAGATATCTTTAAACTGACTTTTGTCTCTCAGTACTGTCTGCCTCTCAGGGAGATATCTGTACACTGACTTGTGTCTCTCAGTCCCTCTCTCTCAGGGAGATATCTTTACACTGACTGGTGTCTCTCAGTCCCCCTCTCTCAGGGAGATATCTTTACACTGACTTGTGTCTCTCAGTCCCTCTCTCTCAGGGAGATATCTGTACACTGACTTGTGTCTCTCAGTCCCTCTCTCTCAGGGAGATATCTGTACACTGACTGGTGTCTCACAGTCACTCTCTCTCAGGGAGATATCTGTACACTGACTGGTGTCTCTCAGTCCCTCTCTCTCAGGGAGATGTCTTTACACTGACTGGTGTCTCTCAGTCCCCCTCTCTCAGGGAGATATCTGTACACTGACTGGTGTCTCTCAGTCCCTCTCTCTCAGGGAGATATCTTTACACTGACTTGTGTCTCTCAGTCCCTCTCTCTCAGGGAGATATCTTTACACTGACTGGTGTCTCTCAGTCCCCCTCTCTCAGGGAGATATCTTTACACTGACTTGTGTCTCTCAGTCCCTCTCTCTCAGGGAGATATCTTTACACTGACTGGTGTCTCTAAGACCCTCTCTTTCAGGGAGATATTTGTACACTGACTGGTGTCTCTCATTCCCTCTCTCTCTCAGGGACATTTCTTTACACTGACTGGTGTCTCTCAGTCCCTCTCTCTCAGGGAGATATCTGTGCACTGACTGGTGTCTCTCAGTCCGCTCCCTCTCAGGGAGATATCTGTATACTGACTGGTGTCACTCCGACCCCTCTCTCTCAGGGAGATATCTGTACACTGACTGGTGTCTCTCAGTCCCTCTCTCTCAGGGAGATATCTGTACACACAGGTATCTCTCAGTCCCTCTCTCTCACGGACATATCTGTACACTGACTGGTATCTCTCAGTCCCTCTCTCTCTCAGGGAGATATCTGTACACTCACTGGTATCTCTCAGTCCCCTCTCTCTCAGGGAGATATCTGTACACTGACTGGTATCTCTCAGTCCCCTCTCTCTCAGGGAGATATCTGAACACTGACTGGTGTCTCTCAGTCCCTCTCTCTCAGGGAGATATCTGTACACTGACAGGTATCTCTCAGTCCCTCTCTCTCGGGGAGATATCCGCAAAACTGACTGGTATCTCTCAGTCCCCTCTCTCTCAGGGAGATATCTGTACACTGACTGGTATCTCTCAGTCCCCTCTCTCTCAGGGAGATATCTGTACACTGACTGGTGACTCTTAGTCCCCTCTCTCTCAGGGAGATATCTGTACACTGACTGGTGTCTCTCAGACCCCTCTCTCTCAGGGAGATATCTGTACACTGACTGGTGTCTCTCAGTCCCCTCTCTCTCAGGGAGATATCTGTACACTGACTGGTGTCTCTCAGTCCCCTCTCTCTCAGGGAGATATCTGTACACTGACTGGTGTCTCTCAGTCCCTCTCTCTCAGGGAGATGTCTGTACACTGACTGGTGTGTCTCAGACCCCTCTCTCTCAGGGAGATATCTGTACACTGACAGGTGTCCCTCAGTCCCCTCTCTCTCTCCATCAGGGAGATATCTTTACACTGACTGGTGTCTCACAGTCCCCTCTCTCTCAGTGAGATATCTGTACACTGACTGGTGTCTTTCAGTCCCTCTCTCTCAGGGAGATATCTGTACACTGACTGGTATCTCTCAGTTCCTCTCTCTCAGTGAGATATCTGTACACTGACTGGTATCTCTCAGTCCCTCTCTCTCAGGGAGATATCTGTACACTGACTGGTGTCTCTCAGTCCCCTCTCTCTCAGGGAGATATCTGTACACTGACTGGTGTCTCTCAGTCTCTCTCTCTCTGGGAGATATCTGTACACTGACTTGTGTCTCTCAGTCCCTCTCTCTCAGGGAGATATCTTTACACTGACTGGTGTCTCTCAGTCCCCCTCTCTCAGGGAGATATCTTTACACTGACTTGTGTCTCTCAGTCCCTCTCTCTCAGGGAGATATCTGTACACAGACTGGTGTCTCTCAGTCCCTCTCTCTCAGGGAGATATCTGTACACTGACTGGTGTCTCTCTGTCCCCTCTCTCTCAGGGAGATATCTGTACACTGACTGGCGACTCTCTCTCTCCCCTATCTCTCATGGAGATATCTGTATACTGACTGGTGCCTATCAGTTCCCCGTCTGTCTAAGTGAGATATCTGTACACTAACTGGCGTCTCTCACTCCGTCTCTTTCAGGGAGATATCTGTCCGCTGACTGGTGTCTCTCAGTGCTCTCTCTCTCGGCGATATCTGTACACTGACTGGTGTCTATCAGACCCCTCTCTCTCAGGGAGATATCTGTACACTGACTGGTGTCTATCAGACCCTCTCTCACTCAGGGAGATATCTGTACACAGACTGGTGTCTCTCAGTCCCTCTCTCTCAGGGAGATATCTGTACACTGACAGGTGTCTCTCTGTCCCCTCTCTCTCAGGGAGATATCTGTACACTGACTGGTGTCACTCACTGCCCCTCCCTCAGGGAGATATCTCTACACTGACAGGTGTCTCACAGTCCCTCTCTCTTTCAGGCAGCAATCTTTACACTGTCAGGTGTCTCTCAGTCCCTCTCTCTCAGGAGATGTCTTAACACTGACTGCTGTCTCTCAGTCCCTCAATCTCAAGGAGATATCTGTACACTGACTGGTGTCACTCAGTCCCCTCTCTCTCAGGGGAATATGTGTACACTGACTATGCCTCTCAGTCCCTCTCTCTCAGGGAGATATCTTTACATTGACTGGTGTCGCGGCCTACTCTCTCTCTCCCAGCGAGATATCTGTACACTGACTGGTGTCTCTTACTCCCTCTCTCTCTCATCGAGATATCTGTTCGCTGACTGGTGTCTCTCAGTCCCTCTCTCTATCAGGGAGATATCTTTACACTGACTGGTGTCTCTAAGACCCTCTCTTTCAGGGAGATATTTGTACACTGACTGGTGTCTCTCATTCCCTCTCTTTCTCAGGGACATTTCTTTACACTGACTGGTGTCTCTCAGTCCCTCTCTCTCAGGGAGATATCTGTGCACTGACTGGTGTGTCTCAGTCCCCTCCCTCTCAGGGAGATATCTGTATACTGACTGGTGTCACTCCGACCCCTCTCTCTCAGGGAGATATCTGTACACTGACTGGTGTCTCTCAGTCCCTCTCTCTCAGGGAGATATCTGTACACACAGGTATCTCTCAGTCCCTCTCTCTCACGGAGATATCTGTACACTGACTGGTATCTCTCAGTCCCTCTCTCTCTCAGGGAGATATCTGTACACTGACTGGTATCTCTCAGTCCCCTCTCTCTCAGGGAGATATCTGTACACTGACTGGTATGTCTCAGTCCCCTCTCTCTCAGGGAGATATCTGAACACTGACTGGTGTCTCTCAGTCCCTATCTCTCAGGGAGATATCTGTACACTGACAGGTATCTCTCAGTCCCTCTCTCTCGGGGAGATGTCTGTACACTGACTGGTATCTCTCAGTCCCCTCTCTCTCAGGGAGATATCTGTACACTGACTGGTATCTCTCAGTCCCCTCTCTCTCAGGGAGATATCTGTACACTGACTGGTGACTCTCAGTCCCCTCTCTCTCAGGGAGATATCTGTACACTGACTGGTGTCTCTCAGACCCCTCTCTCTCAGGGAGATATCTGTACACTGACTGGTGTCTCTCAGTCCCCTCTCTCTCAGGGAGATATCTGTACACTGACTGGTGACTCTCTCTCTCCCCTATCTCTCATGGAGATATCTGTATACTGACTGGTGCCTCTCAGTTCCCCGTCTCTCTAAGTGAGATATCTGTACACTGACTGGTGTCTCTCACTCCGTCTCTTTCAGGGAGATATCTGTACGCTGACTGGTGTCTCTCAGTGCTCTCTCTCAGGGAGATATCTGTACACTGACTGGTGTCTATCAGACCCTCTCTCACTCAGGGAGATATCTGTACACAGACTGGTGTCTCTCAGTCCCTCTCTCTCAGGGAGATATCTGTACACTGACTGGTGTCACTCACTGCCCCTCCCTCAGGGAGATATCTCTACACTGACTGGTGTCTCACAGTCCCTCTCTCTTTCAGGCAGCAATCTTTACACTGTCAGGTGTCTCTCAGTCCATCTCTCTCAGGAGATGTCTTAACAATGACTGCTGTCTCTCAGTCCCTCAATCTCAAGGAGATATCTGTACACTGACTGGTGTCACTCAGTCCCCTCTCTCTCAGGGGAATATGTGTACACTGACTATGCCTCTCAGTCCCTCTCTCTCAGGGAGATATCTTTACATTGACTGGTGTCGTGGCGTATTCTCTCTCTCCCAGCGAGATATCTGTACACTGACTGGTGTCTCTTACTCCCTCTCTCTCTCATCGAGATATCTGTTCGCTGACTGGTGTCTCTCAGTCCCTCTCTCTCTCAGGGAGATATCTTTACACTGACTGGTGTCTCTAAGACCCTCTCTTTCAGGGAGATATTTGTACACTGACTGGTGTCTCTCATTCCCTCTCTCTCTCAGGGACATTTCTTTACACTGACTGGTGTCTCTCAATCCCCTCCCTCTCAGGGAGATATCTGTGCACTGACTGGTGTCTCTCAGTCCCCTCACTCTCAGGGAGATATCTGTATACTGACTGGTGTCACTCCGACCCCTCTCTCTCAGGGAGATATCTGTACACTGACTGGTGTATCTCAGTCCCTCTCTCTCAGGGAGATATCTGTACACACAGGTATCTCTCAGTCCCTCTCTCTCAGGGAGATATCTGTACACTGACTGGTGTCTCTCAGTCCCCTCTCTCTCAGGGAGATATCTGTACACTGAATGGTGTCTCTCAGTCCCCTCTCTCTCAGGGAGATATCTGTACACTGACTGGTGTCTCTCAGTCCCCTCTCTTTCAGGGAGATATCTGTACACTGACTGGTGTCTCTCAGTCCCCTCTCTCTCTCTCAGGGAGATATCTCTACACTGACTGGTGTCTTTCAGTCTCTCTCTCTCAGGGAGATATCTGTACACTGACTGGTGTCTCTCAGTCCCCTCTCTCTCAGGTAGATATCTGTACACTGACTGGTGTCTCTCAGTCCCCTCTCTCTCTCTCAGGGAGATATCTGTACACTGACTGGTGTCTCTCAGTCCCCTCTCTCTCAGGGAGATATCTGTACACTGACTGGTGTCTCTCAGTCTCTCTCTCTCAGGGAGATATCTGTACACTGACTGGTGTCTCTCAGTCCCCTCTCTCTCAGGGAGATATCTGTACACTGACTGGTGTCTCTCAGTCCCTCTCTCTCAGGGAGATATCTGTACACTGACTGGTGTCTCTCAGTCCCCTCTCTCTCAGGGAGATATCTATACACCGACTGGTGTCTCTCAGTCTCTCTCACTCAGGGAGATATCTGTACACCGACTGGTGTCTCTCAGTCTCTCTCACTCAGGGAGATATCTGTACACTGACTGGTGTCTCTCAATCCCTCTCTCTCAGGGAGATATCTGTACACTGACTGCTGTCTCTCAGTCTCTCTCTCTCTGGGAGATATCTGTACACTGACTGGTGTGTCTCAGTCCCTCTCTCTCTCAGGGAGTTATCTGTACACTGACTGGTGTCTCACAGTCCCTCTCTCTCAGGGAGATATCTGTACACTGACTGGTGTCTCTCAGTCCCTCACTCTCAGGGACATATCTGTACACTGACTGGTGTGTCTCAGACCCCTCTCTCTCAGGGAGATATCTATACACTGACTGGTGTCTCTCAGTCCCCTCTCTCTCAGGGAGATATCTGTACCCTGACTGGTGTCTCTCATTCCCTCTCTCTCAGGGAGATGTCTGTACACTGACTGGTGTGTCTCAGACCCCTCTCTCTCAGGGAGATATCTGTACACTGACAGGTGTCCCTCAGTCCCCTCTCTCTCTCTCAGGGAGATATCTGTACACTGACTGGTGTCTCTCAGTCCCCCTCTCTCAGGGAGATATCTGTACAGTGACTGGTGTCTCTCAGTCCCTCTCTCTCAGGGAGATGTCTGTACACTGACTGGTGTGTCTCAGACCGCTCTCACTGAGGGAGATATCTGTACACTGACTGGTGTCTCTCAGTCCCTTTCTCTTGGGGAGATATCTTTACACTGACTGGTGTGTCTCAGACCCCTCTCTCTCAGGGTGATATCTGTACACTGACTGGTATCTCTCAGTCCCCTCTCTGTCTCTCTGCGAGATATCTGTACACTGACTGTGCCTCTTAGTCCCTCTCTGTCAAGGAGCTATCTTTAAACTGACTTTTGTCTCTCAGTACTGTCTGCCTCTCAGGGAGATATCTGTACACTGACTGGTGTCTCTCAGTCCCTCTCTCTCAGGGAGATATCTTTACACTGACTGGTGTCTCTCAGTCCCTCTCTCTCAGGGAGATATCTGTACACTGACTGGTGTCTCTCAGTCCCTCTCTCTCTCAGGGAGATATCTGTACACTGACTGGTGTCTCTCAGTCCCTCTCTCTCAGGGAGATATCTGTACACTGACTTGTGTCTCTCAGTCCCTCTCTCTCAGGGAGATATCTGTACACTGACTTGTGTCTCTCAGTCCCTCTCTCTCAGGGAGATATCTGTGCACTGACTGGTGTCTCACAGTCACTCTCTCTCAGGGAGATATCTGTACACTGACTGGTGTGTCTCAGACGCCTCTCTCTGAGGGAGATATCTGTACACTGACTGGTGTGTCTCAGACGCCTCTCTCTGAGGGAGATATCTGTACACTGACTGGTGTCTCTCAGTCCCTCTCTCTGAGGGAGATATCTGTACACTGACTGGTGTGTCTCAGACCCCTCTCTCTCAGGGAGATATCTGTACACTGACTGGTGTGTCTCAGACCCCTCTCTCTCAGGGAAATATCTGTATACTGACAGGTGTCTCTCAGACCCTCTCTCTCTCTCAGGGAGATATCTGCACACTGACTTTTGTCTCTCAGTCCCCTCGCTCTCAGGGAGATATCTGTACACTGACTGGTGTCTCTCACTCCTTGTCTCTCAGGGAGATATCTGTACACAGACTGGTATCTCTCAGTCCCCTCTCTGTCTCTCTGCGAGATATCTGTACACTGACTGTGCCTCTCAGTCCCTCTCTGTCAAGGAGATACCTTTACACTGACTTTTGTCTCACAGTACTCTCTGTCTCTCAGGGAGATATCTGTACACTGACTGGTGTCTCTCAGTCTCTCTCACTCAGGGAGATATCTGTACACAGACTGCTGTAGCTCATTCCCCTCTCTCTCACGGAGCTATCTGTAGACTGACTTGTGTCTCTCAGACCCCTCTCTCTCAGGGAGATATCTGTACACTGACTGGTGTCACTCACTGCCCCTCCCTCAAGGAGATATCTGTACACTGACTGGTGTCTCTCAGTCCCTCTCTCTAAGGGAGATATCTTTACACTGCCTGGTGTCTCTCAGTCCCCTCTCTCTCAGGGATATATCTGTACACTGAATATTGTGTCTCAGACCCCTCTCACTCAGGGAGATTTCTGTACACTGACTGGTGTGTCTCAGACGCCTCTCTCTCACGGAGATATCGGTACACTGACAGGTGTCTCTGAGTCCCCTCCCTCTCTCTCAGGGAGATATCTTTACAGTGACTGGTGTCTCTCACTCCCACTCTCTCAGGGAGATATATGTACACTGATTGTTGTCTCTCAGTCCCTCTCTCTCTCTAGCAGATATCTGTACACTGACTGGTGTCTCTCAGTCCTTCTCTCCCAGTGAGATGTCTGTAAACTGACTGGTGTCTCTCAGTCCCCCTCTCTCAGGGAGATATCTGTACACTGACTGGTGTCTCTCAGTCCCTCTCTCTCAGGGAGATATCTTTACACTGACTTGTGTCTCTCAGTCCCTCTCTCTCAGGGAGATATCTTTACACTGACTGGTGTCTCTCAGTCCCTCTCTCTCAGGGAGATATCTGTACACTGACTGGTGTCTCACAGTCACTCTCTCTCAGGGAGATATCTGTACACTGACTGGCGACTGTCTCTCTCCCCTATCTCTCATGAAGATATCTGTATACTGACTGGTGCCTCTCAGTTCCCCGTCTCTCTAAGTGAGATATCTGTACACTAACTGGCGTCTCTCACTCTGTCTCTTTCAGGGAGATATCTGTACGCTGACTGGTGACTATCAGTGCTCTCTCTCACGGAGATATCTGTACACTGACTGGTGTCTATCAGACCCCTCTCTCTCAGGGAGATATCTGTACACAGACTGGTGTCTCTCAGACCCTCTCTCACTCAGGGAGATATCTGTACACAGACTGGTGTCTCTCAGTCCCTCTCTCTCAGGGAGATATCTGTACACTGACAGGTGTCTCTCTGTCCCCTCTCTCTCAGGGAGATATCTGTACACTGACTGGTGTCACTCACTGCCCCTCCCTCAGGGAGATATCTCTACACTGACAGGTGTCTCACAGTCCCTCTCTCTTTCAGGCAGCAATCTTTACACTGTCAGGTGTCTCTCAGTCCCTCTCTCTCAGGAGATGTCTTAACACTGACTGCTGTTTCTCAGTCCCTCAATCTCAAGGAGATATCTGTACACTGACTGGTGGCACTCAGTCCCCTCTCTCTCAGGGGAATATGTGTACACTGACTATGCCTCTCAGTCCCTCTCTCTCAGGGAGATATCTTTACATTGACTGGTGTCGCGGTGTACTCTCTCTCTCCCAGCGAGATATCTGTACACTGACTGATGTCTCTTACTCCCTCTCTCTCTCATCGAGATATCTGTTCGCTGACTGGTGTCTCTCAGTCCCTCTCTCTATCAGGGAGATATCTTTACACTGACTGGTGTCTCTAAGACCCTCTCTTTCAGGGAGATATTTGTACACTGACTGGTGTCTCTCATTCCCTCTCTCTCTCAGGGACATTTCTTTACACTGACTGGTGTCTCTCAGTCCCTCTCTCTCAGGGAGATATCTGTGCACTGACAGGTATCTCTCAGTCCCTCTCTCTCACGGAGATATCTGTACACTGACTGGTATCTCTCAGTCCCTCTCTCTCTCAGGGAGATATCTGTACACTCACTGGTATCTCTCAGTCCCCTCTCTCTCAGGGAGATATCTGTACACTGACTGGTATCTCTCATTCCCCTCTCTCTCAGGGAGATATCTGAACACTGACTGGTGTCTCTCAGTCCCTCTCTCTCAGGGAGATATCTGTACACTGACAGGTATCTCTCAGTCCCTCTCTCTCAGGGGGAGATATCTGCAAAACTGACTGGTATCTCTCAGTCCCCTCTCTCTCAGGGAGATATCTGTGCACTGACTGGAGTCTCTAAGTCCCTCTCTCTCAGGGAGATGTCTTTACACTGACTGGTGTCTCTCACTCCCTCTCTCTCAGGGAGATATCTGTACACTGACTGGTGTCTCTCACTCCCTCTCTCTCTCAAGGAGATATCTTTTCACTGAAAGGTATCTCTCAGTCCCCTCTCTCTCTCTCTCTGCGACATATTAGTACACTGACTGTGCCTCTCAGACCCATTCTCTCAGGGAGATATCTGTACACTGACTGCTCCTCTCAGTCCACAACTCTCAGGGAGATATCTGTACACTGACTGGTGTCTCTCAGTCTCTCTCTCTCAGGGAGATATCTGTACACTGACTGGTGTCTCTCAGTCCCTCTCTCTCAGGGAGATATCTGTACACTGACTGGTGTCTCTCAGTCCCTCTCTCTCAGGGAGATGTCTGTACACTGACTGGTGTGTCTCAGACCCCTCTCTCTCAGGGAGATATCTGTACACTGACAGGTGTCTCTCAGTCCCCTCTCTCTCTCTCAGGGAGATAGCTGTACACTGACTGGTGTCTCTCAGTCCCTCTCTCTAAGGGAGATATCTTTACACTGCCTGGTGTCTCTCAGTCCCCTCTCTCTCAGGGATATATCTGTACACTGAGTATTGTGTCTCAGACCCCTCTCACTCAGGGAGATTTCTGTACACTGACTGGTGTGTCTCAGACGCCTCTCTCTCAGGGAGATATCGGTACACTGACAGGTGTCTCTGAGTCCCCTCCCTCTCTCTCAGGGAGATATCTTTACAGTGACTGGTGTCTCTCACTCCCTCTCTCTCAGGAGATATATGTACACTGATTGTTGTCTCTCAGTCCCTCTCTCTCTCTAGCAGATATCTGTACACTGACTGGTGTCTCTCAGTCCTTCTCTCCCAGTGAGATGTCTGTAAACTGACTGGTGTCTCTCAGTCCCCTCTCTCTCTCAGGGAGATATCTGTACACTGAATATTGTGTCTCAGACCCCTCTCACTCAGGGAGATTTCTGTACACTGACTGGTGTGTCTCAGACGCCTCTCTCTGAGGGAGATATCTGTACACTGACTGGTGTGTCTCAGACGCCTCTCTCTGAGGGAGATATCTGTACACTGACTGGTGTCTCTCAGTCCCTCTCTCTGAGGGAGATATCTGTACACTGACTGGTGTGTCTCAGACCCCTCTCTCTCAGGGAGATATCTGTACACTGACTGGTGTGTCTCAGACCCCTCTCTCTCAGGGAAATATCTGTATACTGACAGGTGTCTCTCAGACCCTCTCTCTCTCTCAGGGAGATATCTGTACACTGACTGGTGTCTCTCAGTCTCTCTCACTCAGGGAGATATCTGTACACAGACTGCTGTAGCTCATTCCCCTCTCTCTCACGGAGCTATCTGTAGACTGACTTGTGTCTCTCAGACCCCTCTCTCTCAGGGAGATATCTGTACACTGACTGGTGTCACTCACTGCCCCTCCCTCAAGGAGATATCTGTACACTGACAGGTGTCTCTCAGTCCCTCTCTCTAAGGGAGATATCTTTACACTGCCTGGTGTCTCTCAGTCCCCTCTCTCTCAGGGATATATCTGTACACTGAATATTGTGTCTCAGACCCCTCTCACTCAGGGAGATTTCTGTACACTGACTGGTGTGTCTCAGACGCCTCTCTCTCAGGGAGATATCGGTACACTGACAGGTGTCTCTGAGTCCCCTCCCTCTCTCTCAGGGAGATATCTTTACAGTGACTGGTGTCTCTCACTCCCACTCTCTCAGGGAGATATATGTACACTGATTGTTGTCTCTCAGTCCCTCTCTCTCTCTAGCAGATATCTGTACACTGACTGGTGTCTCTCAGTCCTTCTCTCCCAGTGAGATGTCTGTAAACTGACTGGTGTCTCTCAGTCCCTCTCTCTCTCAGGGAGATATCTGTACACTGACTGGTGTCTCTCAGTCCTTCTCTCTCAGGGAGATATCTGTACACTGACTGTTGTCTCTCAGTCCCCTCTCTCTCAGGGAGATGTCTGTACACTGACTGGTGTCCCTCAGTCCCTCTCTCTCTCAGCGAGATATCTGTACACTGACTGGTGTCTCTCAGTCCCCTCTCTCAGGGAGATATCTGTACACTGACTGGTGTCTCTCAGTCCCCTCTCTCAGGGAGATATCTGTACACAGACTGTTGTTTCTCAGTCCCCTCTGTCAGGGAGATATCTGTACACTGACTGGTGTCAAAAAGTCCCTCTCTCTCAGGGAGATATCTGTACACTGACTGGCGTCTCTCAGTCCCCTGCCTCTCAGGGAGATATCTGTACACTGACTGGTGTCGCTCCGACCCCTCCCTCTTAGGGAGATGTCTGGACACTGACTGGTGTCTCTCAGTCCCTCTCTCACTCAGGGAGATATCTGTACACTGACTGGTGACTCTCAGTCCCCCGTCTCTCTAAGGGATATATCTGTACACTATCTGGCCTCCCTCTCAGGGAGATACCTGTACGCTGACTGGTGTCTCTCAGTCCCTCTCTCTTAGCGAGATATCTGTGCACTGAAGGTGTCTCTCAGACCCTCTCTCTCAGAGAGATATCTTTACACTGACTGGTGTCTCTCATTCCATTTTCTCTCTCAGAGAGATGTCTTTACACTGACTGGTGTCTCTCAGTCCTCTCTCTCAGGGAGATATCTGTACACTGACTAGTGTCTCTCAGTCCCCTCTCTCTCAGGGCGATATCTGTACACTGACTGGTGTCTCTCAGTCCCTCTCTCTCTCAGGGAGATATCTTTACACTGACTGGTGTCTCTCACTCACTCTCTCTCAGGGCGATATCTGTACAATGACTGGTGTCTCTCACTCCCTCTCTCTCAGGGAGATATCTTTACACTAAATGGTATCTCTCAGTCCCCTCTCTCTCCCTCTGCGACATATTAGTACACTGACTGTGCCTCTCAGTCCCTCTCTCTCAGGGAGATATGTGTACACTGACTGCTCCTCTCAGTCCACAACTCTCAAAGAGATATCTGTACACTGACTGGTGTCTCTGAGTCTCTCTCTCTCAGGGAGATATCTGTACACTGACTGGTGTCTCTCAGTCCCCTCTCTCTCAGGGAGATATCTGTACACTGACTGGTGTCTCTCAGTCTCTCTCTCTCAGGGACATATCTGTACACTGACTGGTGTCTCTCAGTCCCTCTCTCTCAGGGAGTTGTCTGTACACTGACTGGTGTGTCTCAGACCCCACTCTCTCAGGGAGATATCTGTACACTGACTGGTGTCTCTCAGTCCCTCTCTCTCAGGGAGATATCTGTACACTGACTGGTGTCTCTCAGTCCCCTCTCTCTCAGGGAGATATCTGTACACTGACTGGTGTCTCTCAGTCTCTCTCTCTCAGGGAGATATCTGTACACTGACTGGTGTCTCTCAGTCCCTCTCTCTCAGGGAGTTGTCTGTACACTGACTGGTGTGTCTCAGACCCCACTCTCTCAGGGAGAAATCTGTACACTGACTGGTGTCTCTCAGTCCCCTCTCTCTCTCAGGGAGATATCTGTACACTGACTGGTGTCTCTCAGTCCCCTCTCTCTCTCAGGGAGATATCTGTACACTGACTGGTGTCTCTCAGTCCCTCTCTCTCAGGGAGAAATCTGTACACTGACTGGTGTCTCTCAGTCCCCTCTCTCTCAGGGATATATCTGTACACTGAATATTGTGTCTCAGACACCTCTCACTCAGGGAGTTTTCTGTACACTGACTGTTGTGTCTCAGACGCCTCTCTCTGAGGGAGATATCTCTACACTGACTGGTGTGTCTCAGACGCCTCTCTCTGAGGGAGATATCTGTACACTGACTGGTGTCTCTCAGTCCCGCTCTCTGAGGGAGATATCTGTACACTGACTGGTGTCTCTCAGTCCCCTTTCTCTCAGGGAGATATCTGTACACTGACTGGTGTCTCTCAGTCTCTCTCTCTCTCAGGGAGATATCTGTACACTGACTGTTGTCTCTCAGTCCTTCTCTCTCAGGGAGATATCTGTACACTGACTGGTGTCTCCCACTTCCTCTCTCGCTCAGGCAGATATCCTTACACTGACTGGTGCCTCTCAGTCCCTCTCTCTCAGGGAGATATCTGTACACTGACTGGTGTCTCTCAGTTCCCTGTCTCTCTCAGGGAGATATCAGTACACTGACTGGTGTCTCTCAGTCCCTCTCTCTCAGGGAGATATCTGTACACTGACAGGTGTCTCTCAGTTCCCTGTCTCTCTCAGGGAGATATCTGTACACTGACTGGTGTCTCTCAGTCCCCTCTCTCTCAGTGAGATATCTGTATACTGACTGGTGTCTCTCAGTTCCCTGTCTCTCTCAGGGAGATATCTGTACACTGACTGGTGTCTCTCAGTCCCTCTCTCTCAGGGAGATATCTGTACACTGACAGGTGTCTCTCAGTTCCCTGTCTCTCTCAGGGAGATATCTGTACACTGACTGGTGTCTCTCAGTCCCCTCTCTCTCAGGTAGATATCTGTTCACTGACTGGTGTCTCTCAGTCCCTCTCTGTCAGGGAGATATCTGTACACAGACTGGTGTCTCTCAGTCCCTCTCTCTCAGGGAGATATCTGTACACTGACTGGTGTCTCTCAGTCCCCTCTCTCTCAGGGAGATATCTGTAAACTGACTGCTGTCTCTCAGACCCCTCTCTCTCAGGGAGTTATCTGTACATTGACTGGTCAAACTCACTGCCACTCCCTCAGGGAGATAGCTGTACACTGACTGGTGTCTCTCAGTCCCTCGCTCTGGGAGATATCTGTACACTGACTGGTGTCTCTCAGTCCCACTCTCTCAGGGAGATGTCTGTACACTGACTGGCGTCTCATAGTCACTCTCTCTCAGGGAGATAACTGTACACTGACTGGTGTCTCTCAGTCCCTCTCTCGCAGGGAGATATCTGTACACTGACTGGTGTCTCTCAGTCCTTCTCTCTCAGGGAGATATCTGTACACTGACTGTTGTCTCTCAGTCCCCTCTCTCTCAGGAGATGTCTGTACACTGACTGGTGTCCCTCAGTCCCTCTCTGTCTCAGCGAGATATCTGTACACTGACTGGTGTCTCTCAGTCCCTCCATCTCAGGGAGATATCTGTACACTGACTGGTGTCTCTCAGTCCCCTCTCTCAGGGAGATATCTGTACACTGACTGGTGTCTCTCAGTCCCCTCTCTCAGGGAGATATCTGTACACAGACTGTTGTTTCTCAGTCCCCTCTGTCAGGGAGATATCTGTACACTGACTGGTGTCAAAAAGTCCCTCTCTCTCAGGGAGATATCTGTACACTGACTGGCGTCTCTCAGTCCCCTGCCTCTCAGGGAGATATCTGTACACTGACTGGTGTCGCTCCGACCCCTCCCTCTTAGGGAGATGTCTGGACACTGACTGGTGTCTCTCAGTCCCTCTCTCACTCAGGGAGATATCTGTACACTGACTGGTGACTCTCAGTCCCCCGTCTCTCTAAGCGATATATCTGTACACTATCTGGCCTCCCTCTCAGGGAGATACCTGTACGCTGACTGGTGTCTCTCAGTCCCTCTCTCTTAGCGAGATATCTGTGCACTGAAGGTGTCTCTCAGACCCTCTCTCTCAGAGAGATATCTTTACACTGACTGGTGTCTCTCATTCCATTTTCTCTCTCAGAGAGATGTCTTTACACTGACTGGTGTCTCTCAGTCCTCTCTCTCAGGGCGATATCTGTACAATGACTGGTGTCTCTCACTCCCTCTCTCTCAGGGAGATATCTTTACACTAAATGGTATCTCTCAGTCCCCTCTCTCTCCCTCTGCGACAGATTAGTACACTGACTGTGCCTCTCAGTCCCTCTCTCTCAGGGAGATATGTGTACACTGACTGCTCCTCTCAGTCCCCTCTCTCTCTCAGGGAGATATCTGTACACTGACAGGTGTCTCTCAGTTCCCTGTCTCTCTCAGGGAGATATCTGTACACTGACTGGTGTCTCTCAGTCCCCTCTCTCTCAGGTAGATATCTGTATACTGACTGGTGTCTCTCAGTCCCTCACTGTCAGGGAGATATCTGTACACTGACTGGTGTCTCTCAGTCCCTCTCTCTCAGGGAGATATCTGTACACTGACTGGTGTCTCTCAGTCCCCTCTCTCTCAGGGAGATATCTGTAAACTGACTGCTGTCTCTCAGACCCCTCTCTCTCAGGGAGTTATCTGTACATTGACTGGTCAAACTCACTGCCACTCCCTCAGGGAGATAGCTGTACACTGACTGGTGTCTCTCAGTCCCTCTCTCTGGGAGATATCTGCACACTGACTGGTGTCTCTCAGTCCCTCTCTCTCAGGGAGATGTCTGTACACTGACTGGCGTCTCATAGTCACTCTCTCTCAGGGAGATAACTGTACACTGACTGGTGTCTCTCAGTCCCTCTCTCGCAGGGAGATATCTGTACACTGACTGGTGTCTCTCAGTCCCTCTCTCGCAGGGAGATATCTTTACACTGACAGGTGTCTCTCACTCCCTCTCTCTCAGGGAGATATCTGTACACTGACTGGTGTCTCTCAGTCCCCTCCCTCTCAGGGAGTTATCTGTACACTGACTGGTGTCTCTAAATCCCTCTCTCTCAAGGAGATATCTTTACACAGACTGGTGTCTCTCAGTCCCCTTTCTCTCAGGGAGTTATCTGTACACTGACTGGTGTCTCTCAGTCCCCTTTCTCTCAGGGAGATATCTGTACACAGACTGGTGTCTCTCAGTCACTCTCTCTCAGGGAGATATCTGTACACTGACTGGTGTCTCTCAGTCCCTCTCTCTCAGGGTGATATCTGTACACTGACTGGTCTCTCTCAGTCCCCTCTCTCTCTCTCTGGGAGATATCTGTACACTGACTGGTGTCTCTCAGTCTCTCTCTCTCAGGGAGATATCTGTACACTGACTGGTGTCTCTCAGTCCCCTCTCTCTCTGGGAGATATCTGTACACTGACTGGTGTCTCTCAGTCCCCTCTCTCTCTCTCAGGGAGATATCTGTACACTGACTGGTGTCTCTCAGTCCCCTCTCTCTCTCTCTGGGTGATATCTGTACACTGACTGGTGTCTCTCAGTCCCTCTCTCTCAGGGAGATATCTGTTCACTGACTGGTGTCTCTCAGTCCCTCTCTCTCAGGGAGATATCTGTACACTGACTGGTGACTCTCAGTCCCTCTCTCTCAGGGTGATATCTGTACACTGACTGGTGTCTCTCAGTCCCCTCTCTCTCTCGGGAAATATCTGTACACTGACTGGTGACCCTCAGTCCCTCTCTCTCTGGGAGATATCTGTACACTGTCTGGTGACTCTCAGTCCCTCTCTCTCTGGGAGATATCTGTGCACTGACTGGTGACTCTCAGTCCCTCTCTCTCTGGGAGATATCTGTACACTGACTGCTGACTCTCAGTCCCCTCTCTCTCTGGGAGATATCTGTACACTGACTGGTGTCTCTCAGTCCCTCTCTCTCAGGGAGATATGTGTACACTGATTGGTGTCTCTCAGTCCCTCTCTCTGGGAGATATCTGTACACTGACTGGTGTCTCTCAGTCCCTCTCTCTCAGGGAGATGTCTGTACACTGACTGGCGTCTCACAGTCACTCTCTCTCAGGGAGATAACTGTACACTGACTGGTGTCTCTCAGTCTCTCTCTCAGGGAGATATCTGTACACTGACTGGTGTCTCTCAGTCCCTATCTCTAAGGAGATATCTGTACACTGACTGGTGTCTCTCAGTCCCCTCTCTCTCTGGGAGATATCTGTACACTGACTGGTGTCTCTCAGTCCCCTCTCTCTCTGGGAGATATCTGCACACTGACTGGTGTCTCTCAGTCCCTCTCTCTCATGGAGATATCTGTACACTGACTGGTGTCTCTCAGTCCCTCTCTCTCAGGGTGATATCTGTACACTGAATGGTGTCTCTCAGTCCCCTCTCTCTCTCGCTGGGAGATATCTGTACACTGACTGGTGTCTCTCAGTCCCTCTCTCTCTGGGAGATATCTGTACACTGACTGGTGTCTCTCAGTCCCTCTCTCTCAGGGTGATATCTGTACACTGACTGGAGACTCTCACTCCCTCTCTCTCAGGGAGATATCTTTACACTGACTGGGGACTCTCAGTCCCTCCCTCTCAGGGAGATATCTGTACACTGACTGGTGTCTCTCAGTCCCCTCTCTCTCTCGGGAAATATCTGTACACTGACTGGTGACTCTCAGTCCCTCTCTCTCTGGGAGATATCTGTACACTGACTGGTGACTCTCAGTCCCTCTCTCTCTGGGAGATATCTGTACACTGACTGGTGACTCTCAGTCCCTCTCTCTCTGGGAGATATCTGTACACTGACTGGTGACTCTCAGTCGTTCTCTCTCTGGGAGATATCTGTACACTGACTGGTGACTCTCAGTCCCCTCTCTCTCTGGGAGATATCTGTACACTGACTGGTGTCTCTCAGTCCCCTCTCTCTCTGGGAGATATCTGTACACTGACTGGTGTCTCTCAGTCCCTCTCTCTCAGGGAGATATCTGTACACTGACTGGTGTCTCTCAGTCCCTCTCTCTGGGAGATATCTGTACAGTGACAGGTGTCTCTCAGTCCCTCTCTCTCAGGGAGATATTTGTAAACTGACTGGTGTCTCTCAGTCCCTCTCCCTCAGGGTGATATCTGTACACTGACTGGTGTCTCTCAGTCCCCTCTCTCTCTCTCTGGGAGATATCTGTACACTGACTGCAGTCTCTCAGTCCCTCTCTCATTGGGAGATATCTGTACACTGACTAGTGTCTCTCAGTCCCTCTCTCTCAGGGTGATATCTGTACACTGACTGGTGTCTCTCAGTCCCCTCTCTCTCTCTCAGGGTGATATCTGTACACTGACTGGTGTCTCTCAGTCCCTCTCTCTCAAGGTGATATCTGTACACTGACTGGTGACTCTCAGTCCCTCTCTCTCAGTGAGATATCTGTACACTGACTGGTGACTCTCAGTCCCTCTCACTCAGGGAGATATCTATACACTGACTGGTGTCTCTCAGTCCCCTCTCTCTCTCTGGGAGATATCTGTACACTGACTGGTGACTCTCAGTCCCTCTCTCTCTGGGAGATATCTCTACACTGACTGGTGACTCTCAGTCCCTCTCTCTCAGGGAGATATCTCTACACTGACTGGTGACTCTCAGTCCCTCTCTCTCTGGGAGATATCTGTACACTGACTGGTGACTCTCAGTCCCTCTCTGTCAGGGAGATATCTTTACACTGACTGGTGTCTCTTAGTCCCTCTCTCTCATGGAGATATCTGTATACTGACTGGTGCCTCTCAGTCCCCCGTCTCTCTAAGGGAGATATCTGTACACTAACTGCCGTCTCTCAGTCGATCTCTCTCAGGGAGATATCTGTACACTGACTGGTGTCTCTCAGTCTCTCTCTCAGGGAGATATCTGTACACTGACTGGTGTCTCTCAGTCCCCTCTCTCTCAGGGAGATATCTGTACACTGACTGGTGTCTCTCAGTCCCTATCTCTCAGGGAGATATCTGTACACTGACTGGTGTCTCTCAGTCCCCTCTCTCTCTGGGAGATATCTGTACACTGACTGGTGTCTCTCAGTCCCCTCTCTCTCTGGGAGATATCTGTACACTGACTGGTGTCTCTCAGTCCCTCTCTCTCAGGGAGATATCTGTACACTGACTGGTGTCTCTCAGTCCCTCTCTCTGGGAGATATCTGTACACTGACTGGTGTCTCTCAGTCCCTCTCCCTCTGGGAGATATCTGTACACTGACTGGTGACTCTCAGTCCCTCTCTCTCAGGGTGATATCTGTACACTGACTGGTGTCTCTCAGTCCTTCTTCTCTCTGGGAGATATCTGTACCCTGACTGGTGACTCTCAGTCCCTCTCTCTCTGGGAGATATCTGTACACTGACTGGTGTCTCAGTCCCCTCTCTCTCAGGGAGATATCTGTACACTGACTGTTGACTCTCAGTCCCTCTCTCTCTGCGAGATATCCGTACACTGACTGGTGCCTCTCAGACCCCTCTCTCTCTGGGAGATATCTGTACACTGACTGGTCTCTCTCAGTCCCCTCTCTCTCTGGGAGATATCCGTACACTGACTGGTGTCTCTCAGTCCCTCTCTGTGGGAGATATCTGTACACTGACTGGTCTCTCTCAGTCCCCTCTCTCTCAGGGAGATATCTGTACACTGACTGGTGTCTCTCAGTCCCTCTCTTTTTCAGGGCGATATCTGTACACTGACTGGTGTCTCTCAGTCCCTCTCTCTCTCAGGGAGATATCTGTACACTGACTGGTGTCTCTCAGTCCCTCTATCTCTCAGGGAGATATCTGTACCCTGACTGGTGTCTCTCAGTCCCTCTCTCTCTCAGGGAGATATCTGTACACTGACGGGTGTCTCTCAGTCCCTCTCTCTCAGGGAGATATCTGTACACTGACTGGTGTCTCTCAGTCCCTCTCTCTCTCAGGGAGATATCTGTATACTGACGGGTGTCTCTCAGTCCCTCTCTCTCAGGGAGATATCTGTACACTGACTGGTATCTCTCAGTCACTCTCTCTCAGGGAGATATCTGTACACTGACTGGTGTCTCTCAGTCGCCTCTCTCTCAGGGAGATATCTGTACACTGACTGGTGACTCTCAGTCCCCTCTCTCTGGGAGATATCTGTACACTGACTGTTATCTCTCAGTGCCTCTCTCTCAGGGAGATATCTGTACACTGACTGGTGTCTCTCAGTCCCCTCTCTCAGGGAGATATCTGTACACTGACTGGTGACTCTCAGTCCCCTCTCTCTGGGAGATATCTGTACACTGACGGGTGTCTCTCAGTCCCTCTCCCTCTGGGAGATATCTGTACACTGACTGGTGTCTCTCAGTCCCCTCTCTCTCAGGGAGATATCTGTACACTGACTGGTGTCTCTCAGTCCCCTCTCTCTCTCAGTGAGATATCTGTACACTGACTGGTGTCTCTCAGTCCCACTCTCACACAGGGAGATATCTGTACACTGACTGGTGTCTCTCAGTCCCTCTCTCTCTGGGAGATATCTGTACACTGACTGGTGTCTCTCAGTCTCTCTCTCTCAGGGAGATATCTGTACACTGACTGGTGTCTCTCAGTCCCTCTCTCTCAGGGAGTTGTCTGTACACTGACTGGTGTGTCTCAGACCCCACTCTCTCAGGGAGAAATCTGTACACTGACTGGTGTCTCTCAGTCCCCTCTCTCTCTCAGGGAGATATCTGTACACTGACTGGCGTCTCTCAGTCCCTCTATCTCAGGGTGATATCTGTACACTGACTGGTGTCTCTCACTGCCTCTCTCTCAGGGAGATATCTGTACACAGACTGGTATCTCTCAGTCCCCTCTCTGTCTCTCTGCGAGATATCTGTACACTGAGTGTGCCTCTCAGTCCCTCTCTGTCAAGGAGATACCTTTACACTGACTTTTGTCTCTCAGTACTCTCTGTCTCTCAGGGAGATATCTGTACACTGACTGGTGTCTCTCAGTCCCTATCTCTCAGGGAGATATCTGTACACTGACTGGTGTCTCTCAGTCCCCTCTCTCTCTGGGAGATATCTGTACACTGACTGGTGACTCTCAGTCCCTCTCTGTCAGGGAGATATCTTTACACTGACTGGTGTCTCTTAGTCCCTCTCTCTCATGGAGATATCTGTATACTGACTGGTGCCTCTCAGTCCCCCGTCTCTCTAAGGGAGATATCTGTACACTAACTGCCGTCTGTCAGTCGATCTCTCTCAGGGAGATATCTGTACACTGACTGGTGTCTCTCAGTCTCTCTCTCAGGGAGATATCTGTACACTGACTGGTGTCTCTCAGTCCCCTCTCTCTCAGGGAGATATCTGTACACTGACTGGTGTCTCTCAGTCCCTATCTCTCAGGGAGATATCTGTACACTGACTGGTGTCTCTCAGTCCCCTCTCTCTCTGGGAGATATCTGTACACTGACTGGTGTCTCTCAGTCCCCTCTCTCTCTGGGAGATATCTGTACACTGACTGGTGTCTCTCAGTCCCTCTCTCTCAGGGAGATATCTGTACACTGACTGGTGTCTCTCAGTCCCTCTCTCTGGGAGATATCTGTACACTGACTGGTGTCTCTCAGTCCGTCTCCCTCTGGGAGATATCTGTACACTGACTGGTGACTCTCAGTCCCTCTCTCTCAGGGTGATATCTGTACACTGACTGGTGTCTCTCAGTCCCTCTCTCTCTGGGAGATATCTGTACCCTGACTGGTGACTCTCAGTCCCTCTCTCTCAGGGAGATATCTGTACACTGACTGGTGTCTCAGTCCCCTCTCTCTCAGGGAGATATCTGTACACTGACTGTTGACTCTCAGTCCCTCTCTCTCTGGGAGATATCCGTACACTGACTGGTGCCTCTCAGACCCCTCTCTCTCTGGGAGATATCTGTACACTGACTGGTCTCTCTCAGTCCCCTCTCTCTCTGGGAGATATCCGTACACTGACTGGTGTCTCTCAGTCCCTCTCTGTGGGAGATATCTGTACACTGACTGGTTACTCTCAGTCCCCTCTCTCTCAGGGAGATATCTGTACACTGACTGGTGTCTCTCAGTCCCTCTCTTTTTCAGGGCGATATCTGTACACTGACTGGTGTCTCTCAGTCCCTCTCTCTCTCAGGGAGATATCTGTACACTGACTGGTGTCTCTCAGTCCCTCTCTCTCTCAGGGAGATATCTGTACCCTGACTGGTGTCTCTCAGTCCCTCTCTCTCTCAGGGAGATATCTGTACACTGACGGGTGTCTCTCAGTCCCTCTCTCTCAGGGAGATATCTGTACACTGACTGGTGTCTCTCAGTCCGTCTCTCTCTCAGGGAGATATCTGTATACTGACGGGTGTCTCTCAGTCCCTCTCTCTCAGGGAGATATCTGTACACTGACTGGTGTCTCTCAGTCACTCTCTCTCAGGGAGATATCTGTACACTGACTGGTGTCTCTCAGTCGCCTCTCTCTCAGGGAGATATCTGTACACTGACTGGTGACTCTCAGTCCCCTCTCTCTGGGAGATATCTGTACACTGACTGTTATCTCTCAGTGCCTCTCTCTCAGGGAGATATCTGTACACTGACTGGTGTCTCTCAGTCCCCTCTCTCAGGGAGATATCTGTACACTGACTGGTGACTGTCAGTCCCCTCTCTCTGGGAGATATCTGTACACTGACGGGTGTCTCTCAGTCCCTCTCTCTCTGGGAGATATCTGTACACTGACTGGTGTCTCTCAGTCCCCTCTCTCTCAGGGAGATATCTGTACACTGACTGGTGTCTCTCAGTCCCCTCTCTCTCTCAGTGAGATATCTGTACACTGACTGGTGTCTCTCAGTCCCTCTCTCACACAGGGAGATATCTGTACACTGACTGGTGTCTCTCAGTCCCTCTCTCTCTGGGAGATATCTGTACACTGACTGGTGTCTCTCAGTCTCTCTCTCTCAGGGAGATATCTGTACTCTGACTGGTGTCTCTCAGTCCCTCTCTCTCAGGGAGTTGTCTGTACACTGACTGGTGTGTCTCAGACCCCACTCTCTCAGGGAGAAATCTGTACACTGACTGGTGTCTCTCAGTCCCCTCTCTCTCTCAGGGAGATATCTGTACACTGACTGGCGTCTCTCAGTCCCTCTATCTCAGGGTGATATCTGTACACTGACTGGTGTCTCTCACTGCTTCTCTCTCAGGGAGATATCTGTACACAAACTGGTATCTCTCAGTCCCCTCTCTGTCTCTCTGCGAGATATCTGTACACTGAGTGTGCCTCTCAGTCCCTCTCTGTCAAGGAGATACCTTTACACTGACTTTTGTCTCTCAGTACTCTCTGTCTCTCAGGGAGATATCTGTACACTGACTGGTGTCTCTCAGTCCCTCTCTCTCAGGGAGATATCTGTACACTGACTGATGTCTCTCAGTCCCCTTTCTCTCAGGGAGATAGCTGTACACTGACTGGTGTCTCTCAGTCCCCTCTCTCTCAGGGAGATAGCTGTGCACTGACTGTTGTCTCTCAGTCCCCTCTCTCTCAGGGAGATATCTGTACACTGACTGGTGTCTCCCACTTCCTCTCTCGCTCAGGCAGATATCCTTACACTGACTGGTGCCTCTCAGTCCCTCTCTCTCAGGGAGATATCTGTACACTGACTGTTGTCTCTCAGTCCTTCTCTCTCAGGGAGATATCTGTACACTGACTGGTGTCTCTCTGTCCCTCTCTCTCAGGGAGATATCTGTACACTGACAGGTGTCTCTCAGTTCCCTGTCTCTCTCAGGGAGATATCTGTACACTGACTGGTGTCTCTCAATCCCTCTCTCTCAGGGAGATATCTGTACACTGACAGGTGTCTCTCAGTTCCCTGTCTCTCTCAGGGAGATATCTGTACACTGACTGGTGTCTCTCAGTCCCCTCTCTCTCAGGTAGATATCTGTACACTGACTGGTGTCTCTCAGTCCCTCTCTGTCAGGGAGATATCTGTACACAGACTGGTGTCTCTCAGTCCCTCTCTCTCAGGGAGATATCTGTACACTGACTGGTGTCTCTCAGTGCCTCTCTCTCAGGGAGATATCTGTAAACTGACTGCTGTCTCTCAGACCCCTCTCTCTCAGGGAGTTATCTGTACATTGACTGGCGTCTCATAGTCACTCTCTCTCAGGGAGATAACTGTACACTGACTGGTGTCTCTCAGTCCCTCTCTCGCAGGGAGATATCTGTACACTGACTGGTGTCTCTCAGTCCCTCTCTCGCAGGGAGATATCTTTACACTGACAGGTGTCTCTCACTCCCTCTCTCTCAGGGAGATATCTGTACACTGACTGGTGTCTCTCAGTCCCCTCCCTCTCAGGGAGTTATCTGTACACTGACTGGTGTCTCTAAATCCCTCTCTCTCAAGGAGATATCTTTACACAGACTGGTGTCTCTCAGTCCCCTTTCTCTCAGGGAGTTATCTGTACACTGACTGGTGTCTCTCAGTCCCCTTTCTCTCAGGGAGATATCTGTACACAGACTGGTGTCTCTCAGTCACTCTCTCTCAGGGAGATATCTGTACACTGACAGGTGTCTCGCAGTCACTCTCTCTCAGGGAGATATCTGTACACTGACTGGTGTCTCTCAGTCCCCTCTCTGGGAGATATCTGTACACTGACTGGTGTCTCTCAGTCTCTCTCTCTGGGAGATATCTGTACACTGACTGGTGTCTCTCAGTCCCTCTCTCTCAGGGTGATATCTGTACACTGACTGGTCTCTCTCAGTCCCCTCTCTCTCTCTCAGGGAGATATCTGTACACTGACTGGTGTCTCTCAGTCTCTCTCTCTCAGGGAGATATCTGTACACTGACTGGTGTCTCTCAGTCCCCTCTCTCTCTGGGAGATATCTGTACACTGACTGGTGTCTCTCAGTCCCCTCTCTCTCTCTCAGGGAGATATCTGTACACTGACTGGTGTCTCTCAGTCCCCTTTCTCTCAGGGAGATATCTGTACACAGACTGGTGTCTCTCAGTCACTCTCTCTCAGGGAGATATCTGTACACTGACTGGTGTCTCTCAGTCCCTCTCTCTCAGGGAGATATCTGTACACTGACTGGTGACTCTCAGTCCCTCTCTCTCAGGGTGATATCTGTACACTGACTGGTGTCTCTCAGTCCCCTCTCTCTCTCGGGAAATATCTGTACACTGACTGGTGACCCTCAGTCCCTCTCTCTCTGGGAGATATCTGTACACTGACTGGTGACTCTCAGTCCCTCTCTCTCTGGGAGATATCTGTACACTGACTGGTGACTCTCAGTCCCTCTCTCTCTGGGAGATATCTGTACACTGACTGCTTACTCTCAGTCCCCTCTCTCTCTGGGAGATATCTGTACACTGACTGGTGTCTCTCAGTCCCCTCTCTCTCTGGGAGATATCTGTACACTGACTGGTGTCTCTCAGTCCCTCTCTCTCAGGGAGATATGTGTACACTGACTGGTGTCTCTCAGTCCCTCTCTCTGGGAGATATCTGTACACTGACTGGTGTCTCTCAGTCCCTCTCTCTCAGGGAGATGTCTGTACACTGACTGGCGTCTCACAGTCACTCTCTCTCAGGGAGATAACTGTACACTGACTGGTGTCTCTCAGTCTCTCTCTCAGGGAGATATCTGTACACTGACTGGTGTCTCTCAGTCCCTATCTCTAAGGAGATATCTGTACACTGACTGGTGTCTCTCAGTCCCCTCTCTCTCTGGGAGATATCTGTACACTGACTGGTGTCTCTCAGTTCTCTCTCTCTCTGGGAGATATCTGTACACTGACTGGTGTCTCTCAGTTCTCTCTCTCTCTGGGAGATATCTGTACACTGACTGGTGTCTCTCAGTCCCCTCTCTCTCTCTGGGAGATATCTGTACACTGACTGGTGTCTCTCAGTCCCCTCTCTCTCTGGGAGATATCTGCACACTGACTGGTGTCTCTCAGTCCCTCTCTCTCATGGAGATATCTGTACACTGACTGGTGTCGCTCAGTCCCTCTCTCTCAGGGTGATATCTGTACACTGACTGGTGTCTCTCAGTCCCCTCTCTCTCTCGGGAAATATCTGTACACTGACTGGTGACTCTCAGTCCCTCTCTCTCTGGGAGATATCTGTACACTGACTGGTGACTCTAAGTCCCTCTCTCTCTGGGAGATATCTGTACACTGACTGGTGACTCTCAGTCCCACTCTCTCTGGGAGATATCTGTACACTGACTGGTGACTCTCAGTCCCTCTCTCTCTGGGAGATATCTGTACACTGACTGGTGACTCTCAGTCCCCTCTCTCTCTGGGAGATATCTGTACACTGACTGGTGTCTCTCAGTTCTCTCTCTCTCTGGGAGATATCTGTACACTGACTGGTGTCTCTCAGTTCTCTCTCTCTCTGGGAGATATCTGTACACTGACTGGTGTCTCTCAGTCCCCTCTCTGGGAGATATCTGTACACTGACTGGTGTCTCTCAGTCCCTCTCTCTCTGGGAGACATCTGTACACTGACTGGTGTCTCTCAGTCCCTCTCCCTCAGGGTGATATCTGTACACTGACTGGTGTCTCTCAGTCCCCTCTCTCTCTCTCTGGGAGATATCTGTACACTGACTGCTGTCTCTCAGTCCCTCTCTCATTGGGAGATATCTGTACACTGACTAGTGTCTCTCAGTCCCTCTCTCTCAGGGTGATATCTGAACACTGACTGGTGTCTCTCAGTCCCCTCTCTCTCTCTCAGGGTGATATCTGTACACTGACTGGTGTCTCTCAGTCCCTCTCTCTCAAGGTGATATCTGTACAGTGACTGGTGACTCTCAGTCCCTCTCTCTCAGTGAGATATCTGTACACTGACTGGTGACTCTCAGTCCCTCTCACTCAGGGAGATATCTGTACACTGACTGGTGTCTCTCAGTCCCCTCTCTCTCTCTGGGAGATATCTGTACACTGACTGGTGTCTCTCAGTCCCTCTCTCTGGGAGATATCTGTACAGTGACTGGTGTCTCTCAGTCCCTCTCTCTCTGGGAGATATCTGTTCACTGACTGGTGTCTCTCAGTCCCTCTCCCTCAGGGTGATATCTGTACACTGACTGGTGTCTCTCAGTCCCCTCTCTCTCTCTCTGGGAGATATCTGTACACTGACTGGTGTCTCTCAGTCCCCTCTCTCTCAGGTAGATATCTGTACACTGACTGGTGTCTCTCAGTCCCTCTCTGTCAGGGAGATATCTGTACACAGACTGGTGTCTCTCAGTCCCTCTCTCTCAGGGAGATATCTGTACACTGACTGGTGTCTCTCAGTGCCTCTCTCTCAGGGAGATATCTGTAAACTGACTGCTGTCTCTCAGACCCCTCTCTCTCAGGGAGTTATCTGTACATTGACTGGTCAAACTCACTGCCACTCCCTCAGGGAGATAGCTGTACACTGACTGGTGTCTCTCAGTCCCTCTCTCTGGGAGATATCTGTACACTGACTGGTGTCTCTCAGTCCCTCTCTCTCAGGGAGATATCTGTACACTGACTGGTGTCTCTCAGTCCCCTCTCTCAGGGAGATATCTGTACACTGACTGGTGACTCTCAGTCCCCTCTCTCTGGGAGATATCTGTACACTGACGGGTGTCTCTCAGTCCCTCTCCCTCTGGGAGATATCTGTACACTGACTGGTGTCTCTCAGTCCCCTCTCTCTCAGGGAGATATCTGTACACTGACTGGTGTCTCTCAGTCCCCTCTCTCTCTCAGTGAGATATCTGTACACTGACTGGTGTCTCTCAGTCCCACTCTCACACAGGGAGATATCTGTACACTGACTGGTGTCTCTCAGTCCCTCTCTCTCTGGGAGATATCTGTACACTGACTGGTGTCTCTCAGTCTCTCTCTCTCAGGGAGATATCTGTACACTGACTGGTGTCTCTCAGTCCCTCTCTCTCAGGGAGTTGTCTGTACACTGACTGGTGTGTCTCAGACCCCACTCTCTCAGGGAGAAATCTGTACACTGACTGGTGTCTCTCAGTCCCCTCTCTCTCTCAGGGAGATATCTGTACACTGACTGGCGTCTCTCAGTCCCTCTATCTCAGGGTGATATCTGTACACTGACTGGTGTCTCTCACTGCCTCTCTCTCAGGGAGATATCTGTACACAGACTGGTATCTCTCAGTCCCCTCTCTGTCTCTCTGCGAGATATCTGTACACTGAGTGTGCCTCTCAGTCCCTCTCTGTCAAGGAGATACCTTTACACTGACTTTTGTCTCTCAGTACTCTCTGTCTCTCAGGGAGATATCTGTACACTGACTGGTGTCTCTCAGTCCCTATCTCTCAGGGAGATATCTGTACACTGACTGGTGTCTCTCAGTCCCCTCTCTCTCTGGGAGATATCTGTACACTGACTGGTGACTCTCAGTCCCTCTCTGTCAGGGAGATATCTTTACACTGACTGGTGTCTCTTAGTCCCTCTCTCTCATGGAGATATCTGTATACTGACTGGTGCCTCTCAGTCCCCCGTCTCTCTAAGGGAGATATCTGTACACTAACTGCCGTCTGTCAGTCGATCTCTCTCAGGGAGATATCTGTACACTGACTGGTGTCTCTCAGTCTCTCTCTCAGGGAGATATCTGTACACTGACTGGTGTCTCTCAGTCCCCTCTCTCTCAGGGAGATATCTGTACACTGACTGGTGTCTCTCAGTCCCTATCTCTCAGGGAGATATCTGTACACTGACTGGTGTCTCTCAGTCCCCTCTCTCTCTGGGAGATATCTGTACACTGACTGGTGTCTCTCAGTCCCCTCTCTCTCTGGGAGATATCTGTACACTGACTGGTGTCTCTCAGTCCCTCTCTCTCAGGGAGATATCTGTACACTGACTGGTGTCTCTCAGTCCCTCTCTCTGGGAGATATCTGTACACTGACTGGTGTCTCTCAGTCCGTCTCCCTCTGGGAGATATCTGTACACTGACTGGTGACTCTCAGTCCCTCTCTCTCAGGGTGATATCTGTACACTGACTGGTGTCTCTCAGTCCCTCTCTCTCTGGGAGATATCTGTACCCTGACTGGTGACTCTCAGTCCCTCTCTCTCAGGGAGATATCTGTACACTGACTGGTGTCTCAGTCCCCTCTCTCTCAGGGAGATATCTGTACACTGACTGTTGACTCTCAGTCCCTCTCTCTCTGGGAGATATCCGTACACTGACTGGTGCCTCTCAGACCCCTCTCTCTCTGGGAGATATCTGTACACTGACTGGTCTCTCTCAGTCCCCTCTCTCTCTGGGAGATATCCGTACACTGACTGGTGTCTCTCAGTCCCTCTCTGTGGGAGATATCTGTACACTGACTGGTTACTCTCAGTCCCCTCTCTCTCAGGGAGATATCTGTACACTGACTGGTGTCTCTCAGTCCCTCTCTTTTTCAGGGCGATATCTGTACACTGACTGGTGTCTCTCAGTCCCTCTCTCTCTCAGGGAGATATCTGTACACTGACTGGTGTCTCTCAGTCCCTCTCTCTCTCAGGGAGATATCTGTACCCTGACTGGTGTCTCTCAGTCCCTCTCTCTCTCAGGGAGATATCTGTACACTGACGGGTGTCTCTCAGTCCCTCTCTCTCAGGGAGATATCTGTACACTGACTGGTGTCTCTCAGTCCGTCTCTCTCTCAGGGAGATATCTGTATACTGACGGGTGTCTCTCAGTCGCCTCTCTCTCAGGGAGATATCTGTACACTGACTGGTGACTCTCAGTCCCCTCTCTCTGGGAGATATCTGTACACTGACTGTTATCTCTCAGTGCCTCTCTCTCAGGGAGATATCTGTACACTGACTGGTGTCTCTCAGTCCCCTCTCTCAGGGAGATATCTGTACACTGACTGGTGACTGTCAGTCCCCTCTCTCTGGGAGATATCTGTACACTGACGGGTGTCTCTCAGTCCCTCTCTCTCTGGGAGATATCTGTACACTGACTGGTGTCTCTCAGTCCCCTCTCTCTCAGGGAGATATCTGTACACTGACTGGTGTCTCTCAGTCCCCTCTCTCTCTCAGTGAGATATCTGTACACTGACTGGTGTCTCTCAGTCCCTCTCTCACACAGGGAGATATCTGTACACTGACTGGTGTCTCTCAGTCCCTCTCTCTCTGGGAGATATCTGTACACTGACTGGTGTCTCTCAGTCTCTCTCTCTCAGGGAGATATCTGTACTCTGACTGGTGTCTCTCAGTCCCTCTCTCTCAGGGAGTTGTCTGTACACTGACTGGTGTGTCTCAGACCCCACTCTCTCAGGGAGAAATCTGTACACTGACTGGTGTCTCTCAGTCCCCTCTCTCTCTCAGGGAGATATCTGTACACTGACTGGCGTCTCTCAGTCCCTCTATCTCAGGGTGATATCTGTACACTGACTGGTGTCTCTCACTGCTTCTCTCTCAGGGAGATATCTGTACACAAACTGGTATCTCTCAGTCCCCTCTCTGTCTCTCTGCGAGATATCTGTACACTGAGTGTGCCTCTCAGTCCCTCTCTGTCAAGGAGATACCTTTACACTGACTTTTGTCTCTCAGTACTCTCTGTCTCTCAGGGAGATATCTGTACACTGACTGGTGTCTCTCAGTCCCTCTCTCTCAGGGAGATATCTGTACACTGACTGATGTCTCTCAGTCCCCTTTCTCTCAGGGAGATAGCTGTACACTGACTGGTGTCTCTCAGTCCCCTCTCTCTCAGGGAGATAGCTGTGCACTGACTGTTGTCTCTCAGTCCCCTCTCTCTCAGGGAGATATCTGTACACTGACTGGTGTCTCCCACTTCCTCTCTCGCTCAGGCAGATATCCTTACACTGACTGGTGCCTCTCAGTCCCTCTCTCTCAGGGAGATATCTGTACACTGACTGTTGTCTCTCAGTCCTTCTCTCTCAGGGAGATATCTGTACACTGACTGGTGTCTCTCTGTCCCTCTCTCTCAGGGAGATATCTGTACACTGACAGGTGTCTCTCAGTTCCCTGTCTCTCTCAGGGAGATATCTGTACACTGACTGGTGTCTCTCAATCCCTCTCTCTCAGGGAGATATCTGTACACTGACAGGTGTCTCTCAGTTCCCTGTCTCTCTCAGGGAGATATCTGTACACTGACTGGTGTCTCTCAGTCCCCTCTCTCTCAGGTAGATATCTGTACACTGACTGGTGTCTCTCAGTCCCTCTCTGTCAGGGAGATATCTGTACACAGACTGGTGTCTCTCAGTCCCTCTCTCTCAGGGAGATATCTGTACACTGACTGGTGTCTCTCAGTGCCTCTCTCTCAGGGAGATATCTGTAAACTGACTGCTGTCTCTCAGACCCCTCTCTCTCAGGGAGTTATCTGTACATTGACTGGCGTCTCATAGTCACTCTCTCTCAGGGAGATAACTGTACACTGACTGGTGTCTCTCAGTCCCTCTCTCGCAGGGAGATATCTGTACACTGACTGGTGTCTCTCAGTCCCTCTCTCGCAGGGAGATATCTTTACACTGACAGGTGTCTCTCACTCCCTCTCTCTCAGGGAGATATCTGTACACTGACTGGTGTCTCTCAGTCCCCTCCCTCTCAGGGAGTTATCTGTACACTGACTGGTGTCTCTAAATCCCTCTCTCTCAAGGAGATATCTTTACACAGACTGGTGTCTCTCAGTCCCCTTTCTCTCAGGGAGTTATCTGTACACTGACTGGTGTCTCTCAGTCCCCTTTCTCTCAGGGAGATATCTGTACACAGACTGGTGTCTCTCAGTCACTCTCTCTCAGGGAGATATCTGTACACTGACAGGTGTCTCGCAGTCACTCTCTCTCAGGGAGATATCTGTACACTGACTGGTGTCTCTCAGTCCCCTCTCTGGGAGATATCTGTACACTGACTGGTGTCTCTCAGTCTCTCTCTCTGGGAGATATCTGTACACTGACTGGTGTCTCTCAGTCCCTCTCTCTCAGGGTGATATCTGTACACTGACTGGTCTCTCTCAGTCCCCTCTCTCTCTCTCAGGGAGATATCTGTACACTGACTGGTGTCTCTCAGTCTCTCTCTCTCAGGGAGATATCTGTACACTGACTGGTGTCTCTCAGTCCCCTCTCTCTCTGGGAGATATCTGTACACTGACTGGTGTCTCTCAGTCCCCTCTCTCTCTCTCAGGGAGATATCTGTACACTGACTGGTGTCTCTCAGTCCCCTTTCTCTCAGGGAGATATCTGTACACAGACTGGTGTCTCTCAGTCACTCTCTCTCAGGGAGATATCTGTACACTGACTGGTGTCTCTCAGTCCCTCTCTCTCAGGGAGATATCTGTACACTGACTGGTGACTCTCAGTCCCTCTCTCTCAGGGTGATATCTGTACACTGACTGGTGTCTCTCAGTCCCCTCTCTCTCTCGGGAAATATCTGTACACTGACTGGTGACCCTCAGTCCCTCTCTCTCTGGGAGATATCTGTACACTGACTGGTGACTCTCAGTCCCTCTCTCTCTGGGAGATATCTGTACACTGACTGGTGACTCTCAGTCCCTCTCTCTCTGGGAGATATCTGTACACTGACTGCTTACTCTCAGTCCCCTCTCTCTCTGGGAGATATCTGTACACTGACTGGTGTCTCTCAGTCCCCTCTCTCTCTGGGAGATATCTGTACACTGACTGGTGTCTCTCAGTCCCTCTCTCTCAGGGAGATATGTGTACACTGACTGGTGTCTCTCAGTCCCTCTCTCTGGGAGATATCTGTACACTGACTGGTGTCTCTCAGTCCCTCTCTCTCAGGGAGATGTCTGTACACTGACTGGCGTCTCACAGTCACTCTCTCTCAGGGAGATAACTGTACACTGACTGGTGTCTCTCAGTCTCTCTCTCAGGGAGATATCTGTACACTGACTGGTGTCTCTCAGTCCCTATCTCTAAGGAGATATCTGTACACTGACTGGTGTCTCTCAGTCCCCTCTCTCTCTGGGAGATATCTGTACACTGACTGGTGTCTCTCAGTTCTCTCTCTCTCTGGGAGATATCTGTACACTGACTGGTGTCTCTCAGTTCTCTCTCTCTCTGGGAGATATCTGTACACTGACTGGTGTCTCTCAGTCCCCTCTCTCTCTCTGGGAGATATCTGTACACTGACTGGTGTCTCTCAGTCCCCTCTCTCTCTGGGAGATATCTGCACACTGACTGGTGTCTCTCAGTCCCTCTCTCTCATGGAGATATCTGTACACTGACTGGTGTCGCTCAGTCCCTCTCTCTCAGGGTGATATCTGTACACTGACTGGTGTCTCTCAGTCCCCTCTCTCTCTCGGGAAATATCTGTACACTGACTGGTGACTCTCAGTCCCTCTCTCTCTGGGAGATATCTGTACACTGACTGGTGACTCTAAGTCCCTCTCTCTCTGGGAGATATCTGTACACTGACTGGTGACTCTCAGTCCCACTCTCTCTGGGAGATATCTGTACACTGACTGGTGACTCTCAGTCCCTCTCTCTCTGGGAGATATCTGTACACTGACTGGTGACTCTCAGTCCCCTCTCTCTCTGGGAGATATCTGTACACTGACTGGTGTCTCTCAGTTCTCTCTCTCTCTGGGAGATATCTGTACACTGACTGGTGTCTCTCAGTTCTCTCTCTCTCTGGGAGATATCTGTACACTGACTGGTGTCTCTCAGTCCCCTCTCTGGGAGATATCTGTACACTGACTGGTGTCTCTCAGTCCCTCTCTCTCTGGGAGACATCTGTACACTGACTGGTGTCTCTCAGTCCCTCTCCCTCAGGGTGATATCTGTACACTGACTGGTGTCTCTCAGTCCCCTCTCTCTCTCTCTGGGAGATATCTGTACACTGACTGCTGTCTCTCAGTCCCTCTCTCATTGGGAGATATCTGTACACTGACTAGTGTCTCTCAGTCCCTCTCTCTCAGGGTGATATCTGAACACTGACTGGTGTCTCTCAGTCCCCTCTCTCTCTCTCAGGGTGATATCTGTACACTGACTGGTGTCTCTCAGTCCCTCTCTCTCAAGGTGATATCTGTACAGTGACTGGTGACTCTCAGTCCCTCTCTCTCAGTGAGATATCTGTACACTGACTGGTGACTCTCAGTCCCTCTCACTCAGGGAGATATCTGTACACTGACTGGTGTCTCTCAGTCCCCTCTCTCTCTCTGGGAGATATCTGTACACTGACTGGTGTCTCTCAGTCCCTCTCTCTGGGAGATATCTGTACAGTGACTGGTGTCTCTCAGTCCCTCTCTCTCTGGGAGATATCTGTTCACTGACTGGTGTCTCTCAGTCCCTCTCCCTCAGGGTGATATCTGTACACTGACTGGTGTCTCTCAGTCCCCTCTCTCTCTCTCTGGGAGATATCTGTACACTGACTGGTGTCTCTCAGTCCCCTCTCTCTCAGGTAGATATCTGTACACTGACTGGTGTCTCTCAGTCCCTCTCTGTCAGGGAGATATCTGTACACAGACTGGTGTCTCTCAGTCCCTCTCTCTCAGGGAGATATCTGTACACTGACTGGTGTCTCTCAGTGCCTCTCTCTCAGGGAGATATCTGTAAACTGACTGCTGTCTCTCAGACCCCTCTCTCTCAGGGAGTTATCTGTACATTGACTGGTCAAACTCACTGCCACTCCCTCAGGGAGATAGCTGTACACTGACTGGTGTCTCTCAGTCCCTCTCTCTGGGAGATATCTGTACACTGACTGGTGTCTCTCAGTCCCTCTCTCTCAGGGAGATGTCTGTACACTGACTGGCGTCTCATAGTCACTCTCTCTCAGGGAGATAACTGTACACTGACTGGTGTCTCTCAGTCCCTCTCTCGCAGGGAGATATCTGTACACTGACTGGTGTCTCTCAGTCCCTCTCTCGCAGGGAGATATCTTTACACTGACAGGTGTCTCTCACTCCCTCTCTCTCAGGGAGATATCTGTACACTGACTGGTGTCTCTCAGTCCCCTCCCTCTCAGGGAGTTATCTGTACACTGACTGGTGTCTCTAAATCCCTCTCTCTCAAGGAGATATCTTTACACAGACTGGTGTCTCTCAGTCCCCTTTCTCTCAGGGAGTTATCTGTACACTGACTGGTGTCTCTCAGTCCCCTTTCTCTCAGGGAGATATCTGTACACAGACTGGTGTCTCTCAGTCACTCTCTCTCAGGGAGATATCTGTACACTGACAGGTGTCTCGCAGTCACTCTCTCTCAGGGAGATATCTGTACACTGACTGGTGTCTCTCAGTCCCCTCTCTGGGAGATATCTGTACACTGACTGGTGTCTCTCAGTCTCTCTCTCTGGGAGATATCTGTACACTGACTGGTGTCTCTCAGTCCCTCTCTCTCAGGGTGATATCTGTACACTGACTGGTCTCTCTCAGTCCCCTCTCTCTCTCTCAGGGAGATATCTGTACACTGACTGGTGTCTCTCAGTCTCTCTCTCTCAGGGAGATATCTGTACACTGACTGGTGTCTCTCAGTCCCCTCTCTCTCTGGGAGATATCTGTACACTGACTGGTGTCTCTCAGTCCCCTCTCTCTCTCTCAGGGAGATATCTGTACACTGACTGGTGTCTCTCAGTCCCCTTTCTCTCAGGGAGATATCTGTACACAGACTGGTGTCTCTCAGTCACTCTCTCTCAGGGAGATATCTGTACACTGACTGGTGTCTCTCAGTCCCTCTCTCTCAGGGAGATATCTGTACACTGACTGGTGACTCTCAGTCCCTCTCTCTCAGGGTGATATCTGTACACTGACTGGTGTCTCTCAGTCCCCTCTCTCTCTCGGGAAATATCTGTACACTGACTGGTGACCCTCAGTCCCTCTCTCTCTGGGAGATATCTGTACACTGACTGGTGACTCTCAGTCCCTCTCTCTCTGGGAGATATCTGTACACTGACTGGTGACTCTCAGTCCCTCTCTCTCTGGGAGATATCTGTACACTGACTGCTTACTCTCAGTCCCCTCTCTCTCTGGGAGATATCTGTACACTGACTGGTGTCTCTCAGTCCCCTCTCTCTCTGGGAGATATCTGTACACTGACTGGTGTCTCTCAGTCCCTCTCTCTCAGGGAGATATGTGTACACTGACTGGTGTCTCTCAGTCCCTCTCTCTGGGAGATATCTGTACACTGACTGGTGTCTCTCAGTCCCTCTCTCTCAGGGAGATGTCTGTACACTGACTGGCGTCTCACAGTCACTCTCTCTCAGGGAGATAACTGTACACTGACTGGTGTCTCTCAGTCTCTCTCTCAGGGAGATATCTGTACACTGACTGGTGTCTCTCAGTCCCTATCTCTAAGGAGATATCTGTACACTGACTGGTGTCTCTCAGTCCCCTCTCTCTCTGGGAGATATCTGTACACTGACTGGTGTCTCTCAGTCCCCTCTCTCTCTGGGAGATATCTGCACACTGACTGGTGTCTCTCAGTCCCTCTCTCTCATGGAGATATCTGTACACTGACTGGTGTCGCTCAGTCCCTCTCTCTCAGGGTGATATCTGTACACTGACTGGTGTCTCTCAGTCCCCTCTCTCTCTCGGGAAATATCTGTACACTGACTGGTGACTCTCAGTCCCTCTCTCTCTGGGAGATATCTGTACACTGACTGGTGACTCTAAGTCCCTCTCTCTCTGGGAGATATCTGTACACTGACTGGTGACTCTCAGTCCCACTCTCTCTGGGAGATATCTGTACACTGACTGGTGACTCTCAGTCCCTCTCTCTCTGGGAGATATCTGTACACTGACTGGTGACTCTCAGTCCCCTCTCTCTCTGGGAGATATCTGTACACTGACTGGTGTCTCTCAGTTCTCTCTCTCTCTGGGAGATATCTGTACACTGACTGGTGTCTCACAGTTCTCTCTCTCTCTGGGAGATATCTGTACACTGACTGGTGTCTCTCAGTCCCCTCTCTGGGAGATATCTGTACACTGACTGGTGTCTCTCAGTCCCTCTCTCTCTGGGAGACATCTGTACACTGACTGGTGTCTCTCAGTCCCTCTCCCTCAGGGTGATATCTGTACACTGACTGGTGTCTCTCAGTCCCCTCTCTCTCTCTCTGGGAGATATCTGTACACTGACTGCTGTCTCTCAGTCCCTCTCTCATTGGGAGATATCTGTACACTGACTAGTGTCTCTCAGTCCCTCTCTCTCAGGGTGATATCTGAACACTGACTGGTGTCTCTCAGTCCCCTCTCTCTCTCTCAGGGTGATATCTGTACACTGACTGGTGTCTCTCAGTCCCTCTCTCTCAAGGTGATATCTGTACAGTGACTGGTGACTCTCAGTCCCTCTCTCTCAGTGAGATATCTGTACACTGACTGGTGACTCTCAGTCCCTCTCACTCAGGGAGATATCTGTACACTGACTGGTGTCTCTCAGTCCCCTCTCTCTCTCTGGGAGATATCTCTACACTGACTGGTGACTCTCAGTCCCTCTCTCTCTGGGAGATATCTCTACACTGACTGGTGACTCTCAGTCCCTCTCTCTCAGGGAGATATCTCTACACTGACTGGTGACTCTCAGTCCCTCTCTCTCTGGGAGATATCTGTCCACTGACTGGTGACTCTCAGTCCCTCTCTGTCAGGGAGATATCTTTACACTGACTGGTGTCTCTTAGTCCCTCTCTCTCATGGAGATATCTGTATACTGACTGGTGCCTCTCAGTCCCCCGTCTCTCTAAGGGAGATATCTGTACACTAACTGCCGTCTCTCAGTCGATCTCTCTCAGGGAGATATCTGTACACTGACTGGTGTCTCTCAGTCTCTCTCTCAGGGAGATATCTGTACACTGACTGGTGTCTCTCAGTCCCCTCTCTCTCAGGGAGATATCTGTACACGACTGGTGTCTCTCAGTCCCTATCTCTCAGGGAGATATCTGTACACTGACTGGTGTCTCTCAGTCCCCTCTCTCTCTGGGAGATATCTGTACACTGACTGGTGTCTCTCAGTCCCCTCTCTCTCTGGGAGATATCTGTACACTTACTGGTGTCTCTCAGTCCCTCTCTCTCAGGGAGATGTCTGTACACTGACTGGTGTCTCTCAGTCCCTCTCTCAGGGAGATATCTGTACACTGACTGGTGTCTCTCAGTCCCTCTCCCTCTGGGAGATATCTGTACACTGACTGGTGACTCTCAGTCCCTCTCTCTCAGGGTGATATCTGTACACTGACTGGTGTCTCTCAGTCCCTCTCTCTCTGGGAGATATCTGTACCCAGACTGGTGACTCTCAGTCCCTCTCTCTCAGGGAGATATCTGTACACTGACTGGTGTCTCAGTCCCCTCTCTCTCAGGGAGATATCTGTACACTGACTGTTGACTCTCAGTCCCTCTCTCTCTGGGAGATATCCGTACACTGACTGGTGCCTCTCAGACCCCTCTCTCTCTGGGAGATATCTGTACACTGACTGTTGACTCTCAGTCCCTCTCTCTCTGGGAGATATCCGTACACTGACTGGTGCCTCTCAGACCCCTCTCTCTCTGGGAGATATCTGTACACTGACTGGTCTCTCTCAGTCTCCTCTCTCTCTGGGAGATATCCGTACACTGACTGGTGTCTCTCAGTCCCTCTCTGTGGGAGATATCTGTACACTGACTGGTTACTCTCAGTCCCCTCTCTCTCAGGGAGATATCTGTACACTGACGGGTGTCTCTCAGTCCCTCTCTCTCAGGGAGATATCTGTACACTGACTGGTGTCTCTCAGTCCGTCTCTCTCTCAGGGAGATATCTGTATACTGACGGGTGTCTCTCAGTCCCTCTCTCTCAGGGAGATATCTGTACACTGACTGGTGTCTCTCAGTCCCTCTCTCTCAGGGAGTTGTCTGTACACTGACTGGTGTGTCTCAGACCCCACTCTCTCAGGGAGAAATCTGTACACTGACTGGTGTCTCTCAGTCCCCTCTCTCTCTCAGGGAGATATCTGTACACTGACTGGCGTCTCTCAGTCCCTCTATCTCAGGGTGATATCTGTACACTGACTGGTGTCTCTCACTGCCTCTCTCTCAGGGAGATATCTGTACACAAACTGGTGTCTCTCAGTCCCCTCTCTCTCAGGGAGATAGCTGTGCACTGACTGTTGTCTCTCAGTCCCCTCTCTCTCAGGGAGATATCTGTACACTGACTGGTGTCTCCCACTTCCTCTCTCGCTCAGGCAGATATCCTTACACTGACTGGTGCCTCTCAGTCCCTCTCTCTCAGGGAGATATCTGTACACTGACTGTTGTCTCTCAGTCCTTCTCTCTCAGGGAGATATCTGTACACTGACTGGTGTCTCTCTGTCCCTCTCTCTCAGGGAGATATCTGTACACTGACAGGTGTCTCTCAGTTCCCTGTCTCTCTCAGGGAGATATCTGTACACTGACTGGTGTCTCTCAATCCCTCTCTCTCAGGGAGATATCTGTACACTGACAGGTGTCTCTCAGTTCCCTGTCTCTCTCAGGGTGATATCTGTACACTGACTGGTGTCTCTCAGTCCCCTCTCTCTCAGGTAGATATCTGTACACTGACTGGTGTCTCTCAGTCCCTCTCTGTCAGGGAGATATCTGTACACAGACTGGTGTCTCTCAGTCCCTCTCTCTCAGGGAGATATCTGTACACTGACTGGTGTCTCTCAGTGCCTCTCTCTCAGGGAGATATCTGTAAACTGACTGCTGTCTCTCAGACCCCTCTCTCTCAGGGAGTTATCTGTACATTGACTGGTCAAACTCACTGCCACTCCCTCAGGGAGATAGCTGTACACTGACTGGTGTCTCTCAGTCCCTCTCTCTGGGAGATATCTGTACACTGACTGGTGTCTCTCAGTCCCTCTCTCTCAGGGAGATGTCTGTACACTGACTGGCGTCTCATAGTCACTCTCTCTCAGGGAGATAACTGTACACTGACTGGTGTCTCTCAGTCCCTCTCTCGCAGGGAGATATCTGTACACTGACTGGTGTCTCTCAGTCCCTCTCTCGCAGGGAGATATCTTTACACTGACAGGTGTCTCTCACTCCCTCTCTCTCAGGGAGATATCTGTACACTGACTGGTGTCTCTCAGTCCCCTCCCTCTCAGGGAGTTATCTGTACACTGACTGGTGTCTCTAAATCCCTCTCTCTCAAGGAGATATCTTTACACAGACTGGTGTCTCTCAGTCCCCTTTCTCTCAGGGAGTTATCTGTACACTGACTGGTGTCTCTCAGTCCCCTTTCTCTCAGGGAGATATCTGTACACAGACTGGTGTCTCTCAGTCACTCTCTCTCAGGGAGATATCTGTACACTGACTGGTGTCTCGCAGTCACTCTCTCTCAGGGAGATATCTGTACACTGACTGGTGTCTCTCAGTCCCCTCTCTGGGAGATATCTGTACACTGACTGGTGTCTCTCAGTCTCTCTCTCTGGGAGATATCTGTACACTGACTGGTGTCTCTCAGTCCCTCTCTCTCAGGGTGATATCTGTACACTGACTGGTCTCTCTCAGTCCCCTCTCTCTCTCTCAGGGAGATATCTGTACACTGACTGGTGTCTCTCAGTCTCTCTCTCTCAGGGAGATATCTGTACACTGACTGGTGTCTCTCAGTCCCCTCTCTCTCTGGGAGATATCTGTACACTGACTGGTGTCTCTCAGTCCCCTCTCTCTCTCTCAGGGAGATATCTGTACACTGACTGGTGTCTCTCAGTCCCCTCTCTCTCTCTCAGTTTGATATCTGTACACTGACTGGTGTCTCTCAGTCCCTCTCTCTCAGGGAGATATCTGTTCACTGACTGGTGTCTCTCAGTCCCTCTCTCTCAGGGAGATATCTGTACACTGACTGGTGACTCTCAGTCCTTCTCTCTCAGGGTGATATCTGTACACCGACTGGTGTCTCTCAGTCCCCTCTCTCTCTCGGGAAATATCTGTACACTGACTGGTGACCCTCAGTCCCTCTCTCTCTGGGAGATATCTGTACACTGACTGGTGACTCTCAGTCCCTCTCTCTCTGGGAGATATCTGTACACTGACTGGTGACTCTCAGTCCCTCTCTCTCTGGGAGATATCTGTACACTGACTGCTTACTCTCAGTCCCCTCTCTCTCTGGGAGATATCTGTACACTGACTGGTGACTCTCAGTCCCCTCTCTCTCTGGGAGATATCTGTACACTGACTGGTGTCTCTCAGTCCCTCTCTCTCAGGGAGATATGTGTACACTGACTGGTGTCACTCAGTCCCTCTCTCTGGGAGATATCTGTACACTGACTGGTGTCTCTCAGTCCCTCTCTCTCAGGGAGATGTCTGTACACTGACTGGCGTCTCACAGTCACTCTCTCTCAGGGAGATAACTGTACACTGACTGGTGTCTCTCAGTCTCTCTCTCAGGGAGATATCTGTACACTGACTGGTGTCTCTCAGTCCCTATCTCTAAGGAGATATCTGTACACTGACTGGTGTCTCTCAGTCCCCTCTCTCACTGGGAGATATCTGTACACTGACTGGTGTCTCTCAGTCCCCTCTCTCTCTGGGAGATATCTGCACACTGACTGGTGTCTCTCAGTCCCTCTCTCTCATGGAGATATCTGTACACTGACTGGTGTCTCTCAGTCCCTCTCTCTCAGGGTGATATCTGTACACTGACTGGTGTCTCTCAGTCCCCTCTCTCTCTCGCTGGGAGATATCTGTACACTGACTGGTGTCTCTCAGTCCCTCTCTCTCTGGGAGATATCTGTACACTGACTGGTGTCTCTCAGTCCCTCTCTCTCAGGGTGATATCTGTACACTGACTGGTGACTCTCACTCCCTCTCTCTCAGGGAGATATCTTTACACTGACTGGTGACTCTCAGTCCCTCCCTCTCAGGGAGATATCTGTACACTGACTGGTGTCTCTCAGTCCCCTCTCTCTCTCGGGAAATATCTGTACACTGACTGGTGACTCTCAGTCCCTCTCTTTCTGGGAGATATCTGTACACTGACTGGTGACTCTCAGTCCCTCTCTCTCTGGGAGATATCTGTACACTGACTGGTGACTCTCAGTCCCACTCTCTCTGGGAGATATCTGTACACTGACTGGTGACTCTCAGTCCCTCTCTCTCTGGGAGATATCTGTACACTGACTGGTGACTCTCAGTCCCCTCTCTCTCTGGGAGATATCTGTACACTGACTGGTGTCTCTCAGTTCTCTCTCTCTCTGGGAGATATCTGTACACTGACTGGTGTCTCTCAGTCCCTCTCTCTCAGGGAGATATCTGTACACTGACTGGTGTCTCTCAGTCCCCTCTCTGGGAGATATCTGTACACTGACTGGTGTCTCTCAGTCCCTCTCTCTCTGGGAGACATCTGTACACTGACTGGTGTCTCTCAGTCCCTCTCCCTCAGGGTGATATCTGTACACTGACTGGCGTCTCTCAGTCCCCTCTCTCTCTCTCTGGGAGATATCTGTACACTGACTGCTGTCTCTCAGTCCCTCTCTCATTGGGAGATATCTGTACACTGACTAGTGTCTCTCAGTCCCTCTCTCTCAGGGTGATATCTGTACACTGACTGGTGTCTCTCAGTCCCCTCTCTCTCTCTCAGGGTGATATCTGTACACTGACTGGTGTCTCTCAGTCCCTCTCTCTCAAGGTGATATCTGTACACTGACTGGTGACTCTCAGTCCCTCTCTCTCAGTGAGATATCTGTACACTGACTGGTGACTCTCAGTCCCTCTCACTCAGGGAGATATCTGTACACTGACTGGTGTCTCTCAGTCCCCTCTCTCTCTCTGGGAGATATCTGTACACTGACTGGTGACTCTCAGTCCCTCTCTCTCTGGGAGATATCTCTACACTGACTGGTGACTCTCAGTCCCTCTCTCTCAGGGAGATATCTCTACACTGACTGGTGACTCTCAGTCCCTCTCTCTCTGTGAGATATCTGTCCACTGACTGGTGACTCTCAGTCCCTCTCTGTCAGGGAGATATCTTTACACTGACTGGTGTCTCTTAGTCCCTCTCTCTCATGGAGATATCTGTATACTGACTGGTGCCTCTCAGTCCCCCGTCTCTCTAAGGGAGATATCTGTACACTAACTGCCGTCTCTCAGTCGATCTCTCTCAGGGAGATATCTGTACACTGACTGGTGTCTCTCAGTCTCTCTCTCAGGGAGATATCTGTACACTGACTGGTGTCTCTCAGTCCCCTCTCTCTCAGGGAGATATCCGTACACGACTGGTGTCTCTCAGTCCCTATCTCTCAGGGAGATATCTGTACACTGACTGGTGTCTCTCAGTCGCCTCTCTCTCTGGGAGATATCTGTACACTGACTGGTGTCTCTCAGTCCCCTCTCTCTCTGGGAGATATCTGTACACTTACTGGTGTCTCTCAGTCCCTCTCTCTCAGGGAGATGTCTGTACACTGACTGGTGTCTCTCAGTCCCTCTCTCAGGGAGATATCTGTACACTGACTGGTGTCTCTCAGTCCCTCTCCCTCTGGGAGATATCTGTACACTGACTGGTGACTCTCAGTCCCTCTCTCTCAGGGTGATATCTGTACACTGACTGGTGTCTCTCAGTCCCTCTCTCTCTGGGAGATATCTGTACCCTGACTGGTGACTCTCAGTCCCTCTCTCTCAGGGAGATATCTGTACACTGACTGGTGTCTCAGTCCCCTCTCTCTCAGGGAGATATCTGTACACTGACTGTTGACTCTCAGTCCCTCTCTCTCTGGGAGATATCCGTACACTGACTGGTGCCTCTCAGACCCCTCTCTCTCTGGGAGATATCTGTACACTGACTGTTGACTCTCAGTCCCTCTCTCTCTGGGAGATATCCGTACACTGACTGGTGCCTCTCAGACCCCTCTCTCTCTGGGAGATATCTGTACACTGACTGGTCTCTCTCAGTCCCCTCTCTCTCTGGGAGATATCCGTACACTGACTGGTGTCTCTCAGTCCCTCTCTGTGGGAGATATCTGTACACTGACTGGTTACTCTCAGTCCCCTCTCTCTCAGGGAGATATCTGTACACTGACTGGTGTCTCTCAGTCCCTCTCTTTTTCAGGGCGATATCTGTACACTGACTGGTGTCTCTCAGTCCCTCTCTCTCTCAGGGAGATATCTGTACACTGACTGGTGTCTCTCAGTCCCTCTCTCTCTCAGGGAGATATCTGTACCCTGACTGGTGTCTCTCAGTCCCTCTCTCTCTCAGGGAGATATCTGTACACTGACGGGTGTCTCTCAGTCCCTCTCTCTCAGGGAGATATCTGTACACTGACTGGTGTCTCTCAGTCCCGCTCTCTCTCAGGGAGATATCTGTACACTGACGGGTGTCTCTCAGTCCCTCTCTCTCAGGGAGATATCTGTACACTGACTGGTGTCTATCAGTCACTCTCTCTCAGGGAGATATCTGTACACTGACTGGTGTCTCTCAGTCGCCTCTCTCTCAGGGAGATATCTGTACACTGACTGGTGACTCTCAGTCCCCTCTCTCTGGGAGATATCTGTACACTGACTGTTATCTCTCAGTGCCTCTCTCTCAGGGAGATATCTGTACACTGACTGGTGTCTCTCAGTCCCCTCTCTCAGGGAGATATCTGTACACTGACTGGTGACTCTCAGTCCCCTCTCTCTGGGAGATATCTGTACACTGACGGGTGTCTCTCAGTCCCTCTCTCTCTGGGAGATATCTGTACACTGACTGGTGTCTCTCAGTCCCCTCTCTCTCAGGGAGATATCTGTACACTGACTGGTGTCTCTCAGTCCCTCTCTCTCTGGGAGATATCTGTACACTGACTGCTGTCTCTCTGTCCTTCTCTCTTAGGGAGATATCTGTACACTGACTAGCGTCTCTCAGTCCCCTCTCTCAGGGAGATATCTTTACACTGACTGGTGTCTCTCAGTCCTCTCTCTCAGGGAGATATCTGTACACTGACTGGTGTCTCTCAGTCCCTCTCTCTCAGGGAGATGTCTGTACACTGACTGGTGTGTCTCAGACCCCACTCTCTCAGGGAGAAATCTGTACACTGACTGGTGTCTCTCAGTCCCCTCTCTCTCTCAGGGAGATATCTGTACACTGACTGGCGTCTCTCAGTCCCTCTCTCTCAGGGTGATATCTGTACACTGACTGGTGTCTCTCACTCCCTCTCTCTCAGGGAGATATCTGTACACAGACTGGTATCTCTCAGTCCCCTCTCTGTCTCTCTGCGAGATATCTGTACACTGAGTGTGCCTCTCAGTCCCTCTCTGTCAAGGAGATACCTTTACACTGACTTTTGTCTCTCAGTACTCTCTGTCTCTCAGGGAGATATCTGTACACTGACTGGTGTCTCTCAGTCCCTCTCTCTCAGGGAGATATCTGTACACTGACTGGTGTCTCTCAGTCCCCTCTCTCTCTCAGGGAGATATCTGTGCACTGACTGGTGTCTCTCAGTCCCTCTCTCTCAGGGAGAAATCTGTACACTGACTGGTGTCTCTCAGTCCCCTCTCTCTCAGGGATATATCTGTACACTGAATATTGTATCTCAGACCCCTCTCACTCAGGGAGATTTCTGTACACTGACTGGTGTGTCTCAGACGCCTCTCTCTGAGGGAGATATCTCTACACTGACTGGTGTGTCTCAGACGCCTCTCTCTGAGGGAGATATCTGTACACTGACTGGTGTCTCTCAGTCCCTCTCTCTCTCAGGGAGATATCTGTACCCTGACTGGTGTCTCTCAGTCCCTCTCTCTCTCAGGGAGATATCTGTACACTGACTGGTGTCTCTCAGTCCCTCTCTCTCAGGGAGATATCTGTACACTGACTGGTGTCTCTCAGTCCCTCTCTCTCTCAGGGAGATATCTGTACACTGACGGGTGTCTCTCAGTCCCTCTCTCTCAGGGAGATATCTGTACACTGACTGGTGTCTCTCAGTCACTGTCTCTCAGGGAGAAATCTGTACACTGACTGGTGTCTCTCAGTCGCCTCTCTCTCAGGGAGATATCTGTACACTGACTGGTGACTCTCAGTCCCCTCTCTCTGGGAGATATCTGTACACTGACTGTTATCTCTCAGTGCCTCTCTCTCAGGGAGATATCTGTACACTGACTGGAGTCTCTCAGTCCCCTCTCTCAGGGAGATATCTGTACACTGACTGGTGACTCTCAGTCCCCTCCCTCTGGGAGATATCTGTACACTGACGGGTGTCTCTCAGTCCCTCTCTCTCTGGGAGATATCTGTACACTGACTGGTGTCTCTCAGTCCCCTCTCTCTCAGGGAGATATCTGTACACTGACTGGTGTCTCTCAGTCCCCTCTCTCTCTCAGTGAGATATCTGTACACTGACTGGTGTCTCTCAGTCCCTCTCTCACACAGGGAGATATCTGTACACTGACTGGTGTCTCTCAGTCCCTCTCTCTCTGGGAGATATCTGTACACTGACTGGTGTCTCTCAGTCCCCTCTCTCTCAGGGAGATATCTGTACACTGACTGGTGTCTCTCAGTCCCCTCTCTCTCAGGGAGATATCTTTACACTGACTGGTGTCTCTCACTCCCTCTCTCTCAGGGAGATATATGGACACTGACTGGTGTCACTCAGTCCCATTCTCTCAGGGAGAAGTCTTTACACTGACTGTTGTCTCTCAGTCCCCTCTCTCTCAGGGAGTTATCTATACATTGACTGCTGTCTCTCTGTCCTTCTCTCTTAGGGAAATGTCTGTACACTGACTAGCGTCTCTCAGTCCCTCTCTCTCAGGGAGATATCTGTACACTGACTGGTGTCTCTCAGTCCCTCTCTCTCAGGGAGATATCTGTACACTGACTAGCGTCTCTCAGTCCCCTCTCTCAGGGAGATATCTGTACACTGACTGGTGTCTCTCAGTCCCCTCTCTCAGGGAGATATCTTTACACTGACTGGTGTCTCTCATTCCATTTTCTCTCTCAGAGAGATGTCTTTACACAGACTGGTGTCTCTCAGTCCTCTCTCTCAGGGAGATATCTGTACACTGACTAGTGTCTCTCACTCACTCTCTGTCAGGGCGATATCTGTACAATGACTGGTGTCTCTCACTCCCTCTCTCTCAGGGAGATATCTTTACAATAAATGGTATCTCTCAGTCCCCTCTCTCTCCCTCTGCGACATATTAGTACACTGACTGTGCCTCTCAGTCCCTCTCTCTCAGGGAGATATCTGTACACTGACTGGTGTCTCTCAGTCCCTCTCTCTCAGGGAGATATCTGTACACTGACTGGTGTCTCTCAGTCCCTCTCTCTCAGGGAGATATCTGTACACTGACTGGTGTCTCTCAGTCTCTCTCTCTCAGGGAGATATCTGTACACTGACTGGTGTCTCTCAGTCTCTCTCTCTCAGGGAGATATCTGTACACTGACTGGTGTCTCTCAGTCCCTCTCTCTCAGGGAGTTGTCTGTACACTGACTGGTGTGTCTCAGACCCCACTCTCTCAGGGAGAAATCTGTACACTGACTGGTGTCTCTCAGTCCCCTCTCTCTCTCAGGGAGATATCTGTACACTGACTGGCGTCTCTCAGTCCCTCTCTCTTAGGGTGATATCTGTACACTGACTGGTGTCTCTCACTCCCTCTCTCTCTGGGAGATATCTGTACACAGACTGGTATCTCTCAGTCCCCTCTCTGTCTCTCTGCGAGATATCTGTACACTGAGTGTGCCTCTCAGTCCCTCTCTGTCAAGGAGATACCTTTACACTGACTTTTGTCTCTCAGTACTCTCTGTCTCTCAGGGAGATATCTGTACACTGACTGGTGTCTCTCAGTCCCTCTCTCTCAGGGAGATATCTGTACACTGACTGGTGTCTCACAGTCCCCTCTCTCTCTCAGGGAGATATCAGTACACTGACTGGTGTCTGTCAGTCCCTCTCTCTCAGGGAGAAATCTGTACACTGACTGGTGTCTCTCAGTCCCCTCTCTCTCTCAGGGATATATCTGTACACTGAATATTGTGTCTCAGACCCCTCTCACTCAGGGAGATTTCTGGACACTGACTGGTGTGTCTCAGACGCCTCTCTCTGAGGGAGATATCTGTACACTGACTGGTGTCTCTCAGTCCCTCTCTGTCAGGGAGATATCTGTACACAGACTGGTGTCTCTCAGTCCCTCTCTCTCAGGGAGATATCTGTACACTGACTGGTGTCTCTCAGTCCCCTCTCTCTCAGGGAGATATCTGTAAACTGACTGCTGTCTCTCAGACCCCTCTCTCTCAGGGAGTTATCTGTACATTGACTGGTCAAACTCACTGCCACTCCCTCAGGGAGATAGCTGTACACTGACTGGTGTCTCTCAGTCCCTCTCTCTGGGAGATAGCTGTACACTGACTGGTGACTCTCAGTCCCTCTCTCTCTGGGAGATATCTGTGCACTGACTGGTGACTCTCAGTCGCTCTCTCTCTGGGAGATATCTGTACACTGACTGCTGACTCTCAGTCCCCTCTCTCTCTGGGAGATATCTGTACACTGACTGGTGTCTCTCAGTCCCCTCTCTCTCTGGGAGATATCTGTACACTGACTGGTGTCTCTCAGTCCCTCTCTCTGGGAGATATCTGTACACTGACTGGTGTCTCTCAGTCCCTCTCTCTCAGGGAGATGTCTGTACACTGACTGGCGTCTCACAGTCACTCTCTCTCAGGTAGATAACTGTACACTGACTGGTGTCTCTCAGTCTCTCTCTCAGGGAGATATCTGTACACTGACTGGTGTCTCTCAGTCCCTATCTCTAAGGAGATATCTGTACACTGACTGGTGTCTCTCAGTCCCCTCTCTCTCTGGGAGATATCTGTACACTGACTGGTGTCTCTCAGTCCCCTCTCACTCTGGGAGATATCTGCACACTGACTGGTGTCTCTCAGTCCCTCTCTCTCATGGAGATATCTGTACACTGACTGGTGTCTCTCAGTCCCTCTCTCTCAGGGCGATATCTGTACACTGACTGGTGTCTCTCAGTCCCCTCTCTCTCTCGCTGGGAGATATCTGTACACTGACTGGTGTCTCTCAGTCCCTCTCTCTCTGGGAGATATCTGTACACTGACTGGTGTCTCTCACTCCCTCTCTCTCAGGGTGATATCTGTACACTGACTGGTGACTCTCAGTCCCTCCCTCTCAGGGAGATATCTGTACACTGACTGGTGTCTCTCAGTCCCCTCTCTCTCTCGGGAAATATCTGTACACTGACTGGTGACTCTCAGTCCCTCTCTCTCTGGGAGATATCTGTACACTGACTGGTGACTCTCAGTCCCTCTCTCTCTGGGAGATATCTGTACACTGACTGGTGACTCTCAGTCCCACTCTCTCTGGGAGATATCTATACACTGACTGGTGACTCTCAGTCCCTCTCTCTCTGGGAGATATCTGTACACTGACTGGTGACTCTCAGTCCCCTCTCTCTCTGGGAGATATCTGTACACTGACTGGTGTCTCTCAGTCCCCTCTCTCTCTGGGAGATATCTGTACACTGACTGGTGTCTCCCAGTCCCTCTCTCTCAGGGAGATATCTGTACACTGACTGGTGTCTCTCAGTCCCTCTCTCTGGGAGATATCTGTACAGTGACTGGTGTCTCTCAGTCCCTCTCTCTCTGGGAGATATCTGTACACTGACTGGTGTCTCTCAGTCCCTCTCCCTCAGGGTGATATCTGTACACTGACTGGTGTCTATCAGTCCCCTCTCTCTCTCTCTGGGAGATATCTGTACACTGACTGCTGTCTCTCAGTCCCTCTCTCATTGGGAGATATCTGTACACGGACTAGTGTCTCTCAGTCCCTCTCTCTCAGGGTGATATCTGTACACTGACTGGCGTCTCTCAGTCCCCTCTCTCTCTCTCAGGGTGATATCTGTACACTGACTGGTGTCTCTCAGTCCCTCTCTCTCAAGGTGATATCTGTACACTGACTGGTGACTCTCAGTCCCTCTCTCTCAGTGAGATATCTGTACACTGACTGGTGACTCTCAGTCCCTCTCACTCAGGGAGATATCTGTACACTGACTGGTGTCTCTCAGTCCCCTCTTTCTCTCTGGGAGATATCTGTACACTGACTGGTGACTCTCAGTCCCTCTCTCTCTGGGAGATATCTCTACACTGACTGGTGACTCTCAGTCCCTCTCTCTCAGGGAGATATCTCTACACTGACTGGTGAATCTCAGTCCCTCTCTCTCTGGGAGATATCTGTACACTGACTGGTGACTCTCAGTCCCTCTCTGTCAGGGAGATATCTTTACACTGACTGGTGTCTCTTAGTCCCTCTCTCTCATGGAGATATCTGTATACTGACTGGTGCCTCTCAGTCCCCCGTCTCTCTAAGGGAGATATCTGTACACTAACTGCCGTCTCTCAGTCGATCTCTCTCAGGGAGATATCTGTACACTGACTGGTGTCTCTCAGTCTCTCTCTCAGGGAGATATCTGTACACTGACTGGTGTCTCTCAGTCCCCTCTCTCTCAGGGAGATATCTGTACACTGACTGGTGTCTCTCAGTCCCTATCTCTCAGGGAGATATCTGTACACTGACTGGTGTCTCTCAGTCCCCTCTCTCTCTGGGAGATATCTGTACACTGACTGGTGTCTCTCAGTTCCCTCTCTCTCTGGGAGATATCTGTACACTGACTGGTGTCTCTCAGTCCCTCTCTCAGGGAGATATCTGTACACTGACTGGTGTCTCTCAGTCCCTCTCTCTGGGAGATATCTGTACACTGACTGGTGTCTCTCAGTCCCTCTCTCTCTGGGAGATATCTGTACCCTGACTGGTGACTCTCAGTCCCTCTCTCTCAGGGAGATATCTGTACACTGACTGGTGTCTCAGTCCCCTCTCTCTCAGGGAGATATCTGTACACTGACTGTTGACTCTCAGTCCCTCTCTCTCTGGGAGATATCCGTACACTGACTGGTGCCTCTCAGACCCCTCTCTCTCTGGGAGATATCTGTACACTGACTGTTGACTCTCAGTCCCTCTCTCTCTGGGAGATATCCGTACACTGACTGGTGCCTCTCAGACCCCTCTCTCTCTGGGAGATATCTGTACACTGACTGGTCTCTCTCAGTCCCCTCTCTCTCTGGGAGATATCCGTACACTGACTGGTGTCTCTCAGTCCCTCTCTCTCAGGGAGATATCTGTACACTGACTGGTGTCTCTCAGTCCCTCTCTTTTTCAGGGCGATATCTGTACACTGACTGGTGTCTCTCAGTCCCTCTCTCTCTCAGGGAGATATCTGTACACTGACTGGTGTCTCTCAGTCCCTCTCTCTCTCAGGGAGATATCTGTACCCTGACTGGTGTCTCTCAGTCCCTCTCTCTCTCAGGGAGATATCTGTACACTGACGGGTGTCTCTCAGTCCCTCTCTCTCAGGGAGATATCTGTACACTGACTGGTGTCTCTCAGTCCCTCTCTCTCTCAGGGAGATATCTGTACACTGACGGGTGTCTCTCAGTCCCTCTCTCTCAGGGAGATATCTGTACACTGACTGGTGTCTCTCAGTCACTCTCTCTCAGGGAGATATCTGTACACTGACTGGTGTCTCTCAGTCGCCTCTCTCTCAGGGAGATATCTGTACACTGACTGGTGACTCTCAGTCCCCTCTCACTGGGAGATATCTGTACACTGACTGTTATCTCTCAGTGCCTCTCTCTCAGGGAGATATCTGTACACTGACTGGTGTCTCTCAGTCCCCTCTCTCAGGGAGATATCTGTACACTGACTGGTGACTCTCAGTCCCCTCTCTCTGGGAGATATCTGTACACTGACGGGTGTCTCTCAGTCCCTCTCTCTCTGGGAGATATCTGTACACTGACTGGTGTCTCTCAGTCCCCTCTCTCTCAGGGAGATATCTGTACACTGACTGGGGTCTCTCAGTCCCCTCTCTCTCTCAGTGAGATATCTGTACACTGACTGGTGTCTCTCAGTCCCTCTCTCACACAGGGAGATATCTGTACACTGACTGGTGTCTCTCAGTCCCTCTCGCTCTGGGAGATATCTGTACACTGACTGGTGTCTCTCAGTCCCCTCTCTCTCAGGGAGATATCTGTACACTGACTGGTGTCACTCAGTCCCATTCTCTCAGGGAGAAGTCTTTACACTGACTGTTGTCTCTCAGTCCCCTCTCTCTCAGGGAGATATCTGTACATTGACTGCTGTCTCTCTGTCCTTCTCTCTTAGGGAAATGTCTGTACACTGACTAGCGTCTCTCAGTCCCCTCTCTCAGGGAGATATCTTTACACTGACTGGTGTCTCTCAGTCCTCTCTCTCAGGGAGATATCTTTACACTGACTGGTGTCTCTCACTCACTCTCTCTCAGGGCGATATCTGTACAATGACTGGTGTCTCTCACTCCCTCTCTCTCTGGGAGATATCTTTACACTAAATGGTATCTCTCAGTCCCCTCTCTCTCCCTCTGCGACATATTAGTACACTGACTGTGCCTCTCAGTCCCTCTCTCTCAGGGAGATATGTGTACACTGACTGCTCCTCTCAGTCCACAACTCTCAAAGAGATATCTGTACACTGACTGGTGTGTCTCAGACCCCACTCTCTCAGGGAGATATCTGTACACTGACTGGTGTCTCTCAGTCCCCTCTCTCTCTCAGGGAGATATCTGTACACTGACTGGCGTCTCTCAGTCCCTCTCTCTCAGGGTGATATCTGTACACTGACTGGTGTCTCTCACTCCCTCTATCTCAGGGAATATCTGTACACAGACTGGTATCTCTCAGTCCCCTCTCTGTCTCTCTGCGAGATATCTGTACACTGAGTGTGCCTCTCAGTCCCTCTCTGTCAAGGAGATACCTTTACACTGACTTTTGTCTCTCAGTACTCTCTGTCTCTCAGGGAGATATCTGTACACTGACTGGTGTCTCTCAGTCCCTCTCTCTCAGGGAGATATCTGTACACTGACTGGTGTCTCTCAGTCCCCTCTCTCTCTCAGGGAGATATCTGTACAGTGACTGGTGTCTCTCAGTCCCCTCTCTCTCTCAGGGATATATCTGTACACTGAATATTGTGTCTCAGACCCCTCTCACTCAGGGAGATTTCTGGAAACTGACTGGTGTGTCTCAGACGCCTCTCTCTGAGGGAGATATCTGTACACTGACTGGTGTCTCTCAGTCCCCTCTCTCTCAGGTAGATATCTGTACACTGACTGGTGTCTCTCAGTCCCTCTCTGTCAGGGAGATGTCTGTACACAGACTGGTGTCTCTCAGTCCCTCTCTCTCAGGGAGATATCTGTACACTGACTGGTGTCTCTCAGTCCCCTCTCTCTCAGGGAGATATCTGTAAACTGACTGCTGTCTCTCAGACCCCTCTCTCTCAGGGAGTTATCTGTACATTGACTGGTCAAACTCACTGCCACTCCCTCAGGGAGATAGCTGTACACTGAATGGTGTCTCTCAGTCCCTCTCTCTGGGAGATATCTGTACACTGACTGGTGACTCTCAGTCCCACTCTCTCTGGAGATATCTGTGCACTGACTGGTGACTCTCAGTCCCTCTCTCTCTGGGAGATATCTGTACACTGACTGCTGACTCTCAGTCCCTCTCTCATTGGGAGATATCTGTACACTGACTAGCGTCTCTCAGTCCCTCTCTCTCAGGGTGATATCTGTACACTGACTGGTGTCTCTCAGTCCCCTCTCTCTCTCTCAGGGTGATATCTGTACACTGACTGGTGTCTCTCAGTCCCTCTCTCTCAGGGAGATATCTGTACACTGACTGGTGTCTCTCAGTCCCCTCTCTCTCTCTCAGGGTGATATCTGTACACTGACTGGTGACTCTCAGTCCCTCTCTCTCAGTGAGATATCTGTACACTGACTGGTGTCTCTCAGTCCCCTCTCTCTCTCTGGGAGATATCTGTACACTGACTGGTGACTCTCAGTCCCTCTCTCTCTGGGAGATATCTCTACACTGACTGGTGACTCTCAGTCCCTCTCTCTCTGGGAGATATCTGTACACTGACTGGTGACTCTCAGTCCCTCTCTGTCAGGGAGATATCTTTACACTGACTGGTGTCTCTTAGTCCCTCTCTCTCATGGAGATATCTGTATACTGACTGGTGCCTCTCAGTCCCCCGTCTCTCTAAGGGAGATATCTGTACACTAACTGCCGTCTCTCAGTCGATCTCTCTCAGGGAGATATCTGTACACTGACTGGTGTCTCTCAGTCTCTCTCTCAGGGAGATATCTGTACACTGACTGGTGTCTCTCAGTCCCCTCTCTCTCAGGGAGATATCTGTACACTGACTGGTGTCTCTCAGTCCCTATCTCTCAGGGAGATATCTGTACACTGACTGGTGTCTCTCAGTCCCCTCTCTCTCTGGGAGATATCTGTACACTGACTGGTGTCTCTCAGTCCCTCTCTCTCTGGGAGATATCTGTACACTGACTGGTGTCTCTCACTCCCTCTCTCTCAGGGTGATATCTGTACACTGACTGGTGACTCTCAGTCCCTCCCTCTCAGGGAGATATCTGTACACTGACTGGTGTCTCTCAGTCCCCTCTCTCTCTCGGGAAATATCTGTACACTGACTGGTGACTCTCAGTCCCTCTCTCTCTGGGAGATATCTGTACACTGACTGGTGACTCTCAGTCCCTCTCTCTCTGGGAGATATCTGTACACTGACTGGTGACTCTCAGTCCCACTCTCTCTGGGAGATATCTGTACACTGACTGGTGACTCTCAGTCCCTCTCTCTCTGGGAGATATCTGTACACTGACTGGTGACTCTCAGTCCCCTCTCTCTCTGGGAGATATCTGTACACTGACTGGTGTCTCTCAGTCCCCTCTCTCTCTGGGAGATATCTGTACACTGACTGGTGTCTCTCAGTCCCTCTCTCTCAGGGAGATATCTGTACACTGACTGGTGTCTCTCAGTCCCTCTCTCTGGGAGATATCTGTACAGTGACTGGTGTCTCTCAGTCCCTCTCTCTCTGGGAGATATCTGTACACTGACTGGTGTCTCTCAGTCCCTCTCCCTCAGGGTGATATCTGTACACTGACTGGTGTCTATCAGTCCCCTCTCTCTCTCTCTGGGAGATATCTGTACACTGACTGCTGTCTCTCAGTCCCTCTCTCATTGGGAGATATCTGTACACTGACTAGTGTCTCTCAGTCCCTCTCTCTCAGGGTGATATCTGTACACTGACTGGCGTCTCTCAGTCCCCTCTCTCTCTCTCAGGGTGATATCTGTACACTGACTGGTGTCTCTCAGTCCCTCTCTCTCAAGGTGATATCTGTACACTGACTGGTGACTCTCAGTCCCTCTCTCTCAGTGAGATATCTGTACACTGACTGGTGACTCTCAGTCCCTCTCACTCAGGGAGATATCTGTACACTGACTGGTGTCTCTCAGTCCCCTCTTTCTCTCTGGGAGATATCTGTACACTGACTGGTGACTCTCAGTCCCTCTCTCTCTGGGAGATATCTCTACACTGACTGGTGACTCTCAGTCCCTCTCTCTCAGGGAGATATCTCTACACTGACTGGTGAATCTCAGTCCCTCTCTCTCTGGGAGATATCTGTACACTGACTGGTGACTCTCAGTCCCTCTCTGTCAGGGAGATATCTTTACACTGACTGGTGTCTCTTAGTCCCTCTCTCTCATGGAGATATCTGTATACTGACTGGTGCCTCTCAGTCCCCCGTCTCTCTAAGGGAGATATCTGTACACTAACTGCCGTCTCTCAGTCGATCTCTCTCAGGGAGATATCTGTACACTGACTGGTGTCTCTCAGTCTCTCTCTCAGGGAGATATCTGTACACTGACTGGTGTCTCTCAGTCCCTCTCTTTTTCAGGGCGATATCTGTACACTGACTGGTGTCTCTCAGTCCCTCTCTCTCTCAGGGAGATATCTGTACACTGACTGGTGTCTCTCAGTCCCCTCTCTCTCAGGGAGATATCTTTACACTGACTGGTGTCTCTCACTCCCTCTCTCTCAGGGAGATATATGGACACTGACTGGTGTCACTCAGTCCCATTCTCTCAGGGAGATATCTGTACACTGACTGTTGTCTCTCAGTCCCCTCTCTCTCAGGGAGTTATCTGTACATTGACTGCTGTCTCTCTGTCCTTCTCTCTTAGGGAGATATCTGTACACTGACTAGCGTCTCTCAGTCCCCTCTCTCAGGGAGATATCTTTACACTGACTGGTGTCTCTCAGTCCTCTCTCTCAGGGAGATATCTGTACACTGACTGGTGTCTCTCAGTCCCTCTCTCTCAGGGAGATGTCTGTACACTGACTGGTGTGTCTCAGACCCCACTCTCTCAGGGAGAAATCTGTACACTGACTGGTGTCTCTCAGTCCGCTCTCTCTCTCAGGGAGATATCTGTACACTGACTGGCGTCTCTCAGTCCCTCTCTCTCAGGGTGATATCTGTACACTGACTGGTGTCTCTCACTCCCTCTCTCTCAGGGAGATATCTGTACACAGACTGGTATCTCTCAGTCCCCTCTCTGTCTCTCTGCGAGATATCTGTACACTGAGTGTGCCTCTCAGTCCCTCTCTGTCAAGGAGATACCTTTACACTGACTTTTGTCTCTCAGTACTCTCTGTCTCTCAGGGAGATATCTGTACACTGACTGGTGTCTCTCAGTCCCTCTCTCTCAGGGAGATATCTGTACACTGACTGGTGTCTCTCAGTCCCCTCTCTCTCTCAGGGAGATATCTGTGCACTGACTGGTGTCTCTCAGTCCCTCTCTCTCAGGGAGAAATCTGTACACTGACTGGTGTCTCTCAGTCCCCTCTCTCTCAGGGATATATCTGTACACTGAATATTGTATCTCAGACCCCTCTCACTCAGGGAGATTTCTGTACACTGACTGGTGTGTCTCAGACGCCTCTCTCTGAGGGAGATATCTCTACACTGACTGGTGTGTCTCAGACGCCTCTCTCTGAGGGAGATATCTGTACACTGACTGGTGTCTCTCAGTCCCTCTCTCTCTCAGGGAGATATCTGTACCCTGACTGGTGTCTCTCAGTCCCTCTCTCTCTCAGGGAGATATCTGTACACTGACTGGTGTCTCTCAGTCCCTCTCTCTCAGGGAGATATCTGTACACTGACTGGTGTCTCTCAGTCCCTCTCTCTCTCAGGGAGATATCTGTACACTGACGGGTGTCTCTCAGTCCCTCTCTCTCAGGGAGATATCTGTACACTGACTGGTGTCTCTCAGTCACTGTCTCTCAGGGAGAAATCTGTACACTGACTGGTGTCTCTCAGTCGCCTCTCTCTCAGGGAGATATCTGTACACTGACTGGTGACTCTCAGTCCCCTCTCTCTGGGAGATATCTGTACACTGACTGTTATCTCTCAGTGCCTCTCTCTCAGGGAGATATCTGTACACTGACTGGAGTCTCTCAGTCCCCTCTCTCAGGGAGATATCTGTACACTGACTGGTGACTCTCAGTCCCCTCCCTCTGGGAGATATCTGTACACTGACGGGTGTCTCTCAGTCCCTCTCTCTCTGGGAGATATCTGTACACTGACTGGTGTCTCTCAGTCCCCTCTCTCTCAGGGAGATATCTGTACACTGACTGGTGTCTCTCAGTCCCCTCTCTCTCTCAGTGAGATATCTGTACACTGACTGGTGTCTCTCAGTCCCTCTCTCACACAGGGAGATATCTGTACACTGACTGGTGTCTCTCAGTCCCTCTCTCTCTGGGAGATATCTGTACACTGACTGGTGTCTCTCAGTCCCCTCTCTCTCAGGGAGATATCTGTACACTGACTGGTGTCTCTCAGTCCCCTCTCTCTCAGGGAGATATCTTTACACTGACTGGTGTCTCTCACTCCCTCTCTCTCAGGGAGATATATGGACACTGACTGGTGTCACTCAGTCCCATTCTCTCAGGGAGAAGTCTTTACACTGACTGTTGTCTCTCAGTCCCCTCTCTCTCAGGGAGTTATCTATACATTGACTGCTGTCTCTCTGTCCTTCTCTCTTAGGGAAATGTCTGTACACTGACTAGCGTCTCTCAGTCCCTCTCTCTCAGGGAGATATCTGTACACTGACTGGTGTCTCTCAGTCCCTCTCTCTCAGGGAGATATCTGTACACTGACTAGCGTCTCTCAGTCCCCTCTCTCAGGGAGATATCTGTACACTGACTGGTGTCTCTCAGTCCCCTCTCTCAGGGAGATATCTTTACACTGACTGGTGTCTCTCATTCCATTTTCTCTCTCAGAGAGATGTCTTTACACAGACTGGTGTCTCTCAGTCCTCTCTCTCAGGGAGATATCTGTACACTGACTAGTGTCTCTCACTCACTCTCTGTCAGGGCGATATCTGTACAATGACTGGTGTCTCTCACTCCCTCTCTCTCAGGGAGATATCTTTACAATAAATGGTATCTCTCAGTCCCCTCTCTCTCCCTCTGCGACATATTAGTACACTGACTGTGCCTCTCAGTCCCTCTCTCTCAGGGAGATATCTGTACACTGACTGGTGGCTCTCAGTCCCTCTCTCTCAGGGAGATATCTGTACACTGACTGGTGTCTCTCAGTCCCTCTCTCTCAGGGAGATATCTGTACACTGACTGGTGTCTCTCAGTCTCTCTCTCTCAGGGAGATATCTGTACACTGACTGGTGTCTCTCAGTCTCTCTCTCTCAGGGAGATATCTGTACACTGACTGGTGTCTCTCAGTCCCTCTCTCTCAGGGAGTTGTCTGTACACTGACTGGTGTGTCTCAGACCCCACTCTCTCAGGGAGAAATCTGTACACTGACTGGTGTCTCTCAGTCCCCTCTCTCTCTCAGGGAGATATCTGTACACTGACTGGCGTCTCTCAGTCCCTCTCTCTTAGGGTGATATCTGTACACTGACTGGTGTCTCTCACTCCCTCTCTCTCTGGGAGATATCTGTACACAGACTGGTATCTCTCAGTCCCCTCTCTGTCTCTCTGCGAGATATCTGTACACTGAGTGTGCCTCTCAGTCCCTCTCTGTCAAGGAGATACCTTTACACTGACTTTTGTCTCTCAGTACTCTCTGTCTCTCAGGGAGATATCTGTACACTGACTGGTGTCTCTCAGTCCCTCTCTCTCAGGGAGATATCTGTACACTGACTGGTGTCTCTCAGTCCCCTCTCTCTCTCAGGGAGATATCTGTACACTGACTGGTGTCTGTCAGTCCCTCTCTCTCAGGGAGAAATCTGTACACTGACTGGAGTCTCTCAGTCCCCTCTCTCTCTCAGGGATATATCTGTACACTGAATATTGTGTCTCAGACCCCTCTCACTCAGGGAGATTTCTGGACACTGACTGGTGTGTCTCAGACGCCTCTCTCTGAGGGAGATATCTGTACACTGACTGGTGTCTCTCAGTCCCTCTCTGTCAGGGAGATATCTGTACACAGACTGGTGTCTCTCAGTCCCTCTCTCTCAGGGAGATATCTGTACACTGACTGGTGTCTCTCAGTCCCCTCTCTCTCAGGGAGATATCTGTAAACTGACTGCTGTCTCTCAGACCCCTCTCTCTCAGGGAGTTATCTGTACATTGACTGGTCAAACTCACTGCCACTCCCTCAGGGAGATAGCTGTACACTGACTGGTGTCTCTCAGTCCCTCTCTCTGGGAGATAGCTGTACACTGACTGGTGACTCTCAGTCCCTCTCTCTCTGGGAGATATCTGTGCACTGACTGGTGACTCTCAGTCGCTCTCTCTCTGGGAGATATCTGTACACTGACTGCTGACTCTCAGTCCCCTCTCTCTCTGGGAGATATCTGTACACTGACTGGTGTCTCTCAGTCCCCTCTCTCTCTGGGAGATATCTGTACACTGACTGGTGTCTCTCAGTCCCTCTCTCTGGGAGATATCTGTACACTGACTGGTGTCACTCAGTCCCTCTCTCTCAGGGAGATGTCTGTACACTGACTGGCGTCTCACAGTCACTCTCTCTCAGGTAGATAACTGTACACTGACTGGTGTCTCTCAGTCTCTCTCTCAGGGAGATATCTGTACACTGACTGGTGTCTCTCAGTCCCTATCTCTAAGGAGATATCTGTACACTGACTGGTGTCTCTCAGTCCCCTCTCTCTCTGGGAGATATCTGTACACTGACTGGTGTCTCTCAGTCCCCTCTCACTCTGGGAGATATCTGCACACTGACTGGTGTCTCTCAGTCCCTCTCTCTCATGGAGATATCTGTACACTGACTGGTGTCTCTCAGTCCCTCTCTCTCAGGGTGATATCTGTACACTGACTGGTGTCTCTCAGTCCCCTCTCTCTCTCGCTGGGAGATATCTGTACACTGACTGGTGTCTCTCAGTCCCTCTCTCTCTGGGAGATATCTGTACACTGACTGGTGTCTCTCACTCCCTCTCTCTCAGGGTGATATCTGTACACTGACTGGTGACTCTCAGTCCCTCCCTCTCAGGGAGATATCTGTACACTGACTGGTGTCTCTCAGTCCCCTCTCTCTCTCGGGAAATATCTGTACACTGACTGGTGACTCTCAGTCCCTCTCTCTCTGGGAGATATCTGTACACTGACTGGTGACTCTCAGTCCCTCTCTCTCTGGGAGATATCTGTACACTGACTGGTGACTCTCAGTCCCACTCTCTCTGGGAGATATCTGTACACTGACTGGTGACTCTCAGTCCCTCTCTCTCTGGGAGATATCTGTACACTGACTGGTGACTCTCAGTCCCCTCTCTCTCTGGGAGATATCTGTACACTGACTGGTGTCTCTCAGTCCCCTCTCTCTCTGGGAGATATCTGTACACTGACTGGTGTCTCTCAGTCCCTCTCTCTCAGGGAGATATCTGTACACTGACTGGTGTCTCTCAGTCCCTCTCTCTGGGAGATATCTGTACAGTGACTGGTGTCTCTCAGTCCCTCTCTCTCTGGGAGATATCTGTACACTGACTGGTGTCTCTCAGTCCCTCTCCCTCAGGGTGATATCTGTACACTGACTGGTGTCTATCAGTCCCCTCTCTCTCTCTCTGGGAGATATCTGTACACTGACTGCTGTCTCTCAGTCCCTCTCTCATTGGGAGATATCTGTACACTGACTAGTGTCTCTCAGTCCCTCTCTCTCAGGGTGATATCTGTACACTGACTGGCGTCTCTCAGTCCCCTCTCTCTCTCTCAGGGTGATATCTGTACACTGACTGGTGTCTCTCAGTCCCTCTCTCTCAAGGTGATATCTGTACACTGACTGGTGACTCTCAGTCCCTCTCTCTCAGTGAGATATCTGTACACTGACTGGTGACTCTCAGTCCCTCTCACTCAGGGAGATATCTGTACACTGACTGGTGTCTCTCAGTCCCCTCTTTCTCTCTGGGAGATATCTGTACACTGACTGGTGACTCTCAGTCCCTCTCTCTCTGGGAGATATCTCTACACTGACTGGTGACTCTCAGTCCCTCTCTCTCAGGGAGATATCTCTACACTGACTGGTGAATCTCAGTCCCTCTCTCTCTGGGAGATATCTGTACACTGACTGGTGACTCTCAGTCCCTCTCTGTCAGGGAGATATCTTTACACTGACTGGTGTCTCTTAGTCCCTCTCTCTCATGGAGATATCTGTATACTGACTGGTGCCTCTCAGTCCCCCGTCTCTCTAAGGGAGATATCTGTACACTAACTGCCGTCTCTCAGTCGATCTCTCTCAGGGAGATATCTGTACACTGACTGGTGTCTCTCAGTCTCTCTCTCAGGGAGATATCTGTACACTGACTGGTGTCTCTCAGTCCCCTCTCTCTCAGGGAGATATCTGTACACTGACTGGTGTCTCTCAGTCCCTATCTCTCAGGGAGATATCTGTACACTGACTGGTGTCTCTCAGTCCCCTCTCTCTCTGGGAGATATCTGTACACTGACTGGTGTCTCTCAGTTCCCTCTCTCTCTGGGAGATATCTGTACACTGACTGGTGTCTCTCAGTCCCTCTCTCAGGGAGATATCTGTACACTGACTGGTGTCTCTCAGTCCCTCTCTCTGGGAGATATCTGTACACTGACTGGTGTCTCTCAGTCCCTCTCTCTCTGGGAGATATCTGTACCCTGACTGGTGACTCTCAGTCCCTCTCTCTCAGGGAGATATCTGTACACTGACTGGTGTCTCAGTCCCCTCTCTCTCAGGGAGATATCTGTACACTGACTGTTGACTCTCAGTCCCTCTCTCTCTGGGAGATATCCGTACACTGACTGGTGCCTCTCAGACCCCTCTCTCTCTGGGAGATATCTGTACACTGACTGTTGACTCTCAGTCCCTCTCTCTCTGGGAGATATCCGTACACTGACTGGTGCCTCTCAGACCCCTCTCTCTCTGGGAGATATCTGTACACTGACTGGTCTCTCTCAGTCCCCTCTCTCTCTGGGAGATATCCGTACACTGACTGGTGTCTCTCAGTCCCTCTCTCTCAGGGAGATATCTGTACACTGACTGGTGTCTCTCAGTCCCTCTCTTTTTCAGGGCGATATCTGTACACTGACTGGTGTCTCTCAGTCCCTCTCTCTCTCAGGGAGATATCTGTACACTGACTGGTGTCTCTCAGTCCCTCTCTCTCTCAGGGAGATATCTGTACCCTGACTGGTGTCTCTCAGTCCCTCTCTCTCTCAGGGAGATATCTGTACACTGACGGGTGTCTCTCAGTCCCTCTCTCTCAGGGAGATATCTGTACACTGACTGGTGTCTCTCAGTCCCTCTCTCTCTCAGGGAGATATCTGTACACTGACGGGTGTCTCTCAGTCCCTCTCTCTCAGGGAGATATCTGTACACTGACTGGTGTCTCTCAGTCACTCTCTCTCAGGGAGATATCTGTACACTGACTGGTGTCTCTCAGTGCCTCTCTCTCAGGGAGATATCTGTACACTGACTGGTGTCTCTCAGTCCCCTCTCTCAGGGAGATATCTGTACATTGACTGGTGACTCTCAGTCCCCTCTCTCTGGGAGATATCTGTACACTGACGGGTGTCTCTCAGTCCCTCTCTCTCTGGGAGATATCTGTACACTGACTGGTGTCTCTCAGTCCCCTCTCTCTCAGGGAGATATCTGTACACTGACTGGGGTCTCTCAGTCCCCTCTCTCTCTCAGTGAGATATCTGTACACTGACTGGTGTCTCTCAGTCCCTCTCTCACACAGGGAGATATCTGTACACTGACTGGTGTCTCTCAGTCCCTCTCGCTCTGGGAGATATCTGTACACTGACTGGTGTCTCTCAGTCCCCTCTCTCTCAGGGAGATATCTGTACACTGACTGGTGTCACTCAGTCCCATTCTCTCAGGGAGAAGTCTTTACACTGACTGTTGTCTCTCAGTCCCCTCTCTCTCAGGGAGATATCTGTACATTGACTGCTGTCTCTCTGTCCTTCTCTCTTAGGGAAATGTCTGTACACTGACTAGCGTCTCTCAGTCCCCTCTCTCAGGGAGATATCTTTACACTGACTGGTGTCTCTCAGTCCTCTCTCTCAGGGAGATATCTTTACACTGACTGGTGTCTCTCACTCACTCTCTCTCAGGGCGATATCTGTACAATGACTGGTGTCTCTCACTCCCTCTCTCTCAGGGAGATATCTTTACACTAAATGGTATCTCTCAGTCCCCTCTCTCTCCCTCTGCGACATATTAGTACACTGACTGTGCCTCTCAGTCCCTCTCTCTCAGGGAGATATGTGTACACTGACTGCTCCTCTCAGTCCACAACTCTCAAAGAGATATCTGTACACTGACTGGTGTGTCTCAGACCCCACTCTCTCAGGGAGATATCTGTACACTGACTGGTGTCTCTCAGTCCCCTCTCTCTCTCAGGGAGATATCTGTACACTGACTGGCGTCTCTCAGTCCCTCTCCCTCAGGGTGATATCTGTACACTGACTGGTGTCTCTCACTCCCTCTCTCTCAGGGAATATCTGTACACAGACTGGTATCTCTCAGTCCCCTCTCTGTCTCTCTGCGAGATATCTGTACACTGAGTGTGCCTCTCAGTCCCTCTCTGTCAAGGAGATACCTTTACACTGACTTTTGTCTCTCAGTACTCTCTGTCTCTCAGGGAGATATCTGTACACTGACTGGTGTCTCTCAGTCCCTCTCTCTCAGGGAGATATCTGTACACTGACTGGTGTCTCTCAGTCCCCTCTCTCTCTCAGGGAGATATCTGTACAGTGACTGGTGTCTCTCAGTCCCCTCTCTCTCTCAGGGATATATCTGTACACTGAATATTGTGTCTCAGACCCCTCTCACTCAGGGAGATTTCTGGACACTGACTGGTGTGTCTCAGACGCCTCTCTCTGAGGGAGATATCTGTACACTGACTGGTGTCTCTCAGTCCCTCTCTCTGAGGGAAATATCTGTACACTGACAGGTGTCTCTCAGTTCCCTGTCTCTCTCAGGGAGATATCTGTACACTGACTGGTGTCTCTCAGTCCCCTCTCTCTCAGGTAGATATCTGTACACTGACTGGTGTCTCTCAGTCCCTCTCTGTCAGGGAGATGTCTGTACACAGACTGGTGTCTCTCAGTCCCTCTCTCTCAGGGAGATATCTGTACACTGACTGGTGTCTCTCAGTCCCCTCTCTCTCAGGGAGATATCTGTAAACTGACTGCTGTCTCTCAGACCCCTCTCTCTCAGGGAGTTATCTGTACATTGACTGGTCAAACTCACTGCCACTCCCTCAGGGAGATAGCTGTACACTGAATGGTGTCTCTCAGTCCCTCTCTCTGGGAGATATCTGTACACTGACTGGTGACTCTCAGTCCCACTCTCTCTGGGAGATATCTGTGCACTGACTGGTGACTCTCAGTCCCTCTCTCTCTGGGAGATATCTGTACACTGACTGCTGACTCTCAGTCCCTCTCTCATTGGGAGATATCTGTACACTGACTAGCGTCTCTCAGTCCCTCTCTCTCAGGGTGATATCTGTACACTGACTGGTGTCTCTCAGTCCCCTCTCTCTCTCTCAGGGTGATATCTGTACACTGACTGGTGTCTCTCAGTCCCTCTCTCTCAGGGAGATATCTGTACACTGACTGGTGTCTCTCAGTCCCCTCTCTCTCTCTCAGGGTGATATCTGTACACTGACTGGTGACTCTCAGTCCCTCTCTCTCAGTGAGATATCTGTACACTGACTGGTGTCTCTCAGTCCCCTCTCTCTCTCTGGGAGATATCTGTACACTGACTGGTGACTCTCAGTCCCTCTCTCTCTGGGAGATATCTCTACACTGACTGGTGACTCTCAGTCCCTCTCTCTCTGGGAGATATCTGTACACTGACTGGTGACTCTCAGTCCCTCTCTGTCAGGGAGATATCTTTACACTGACTGGTGTCTCTTAGTCCCTCTCTCTCATGGAGATATCTGTATACTGACTGGTGCCTCTCAGTCCCCCGTCTCTCTAAGGGAGATATCTGTACACTAACTGCCGTCTCTCAGTCGATCTCTCTCAGGGAGATATCTGTACACTGACTGGTGTCTCTCAGTCTCTCTCTCAGGGAGATATCTGTACACTGACTGGTGTCTCTCAGTCCCCTCTCTCTCAGGGAGATATCTGTACACTGACTGGTGTCTCTCAGTCCCTATCTCTCAGGGAGATATCTGTACACTGACTGGTGTCTCTCAGTCCCCTCTCTCTCTGGGAGATATCTGTACACTGACTGGTGTCTCTCAGTCCCTCTCTCTCTGGGAGATATCTGTACACTGACTGGTGTCTCTCACTCCCTCTCTCTCAGGGTGATATCTGTACACTGACTGGTGACTCTCAGTCCCTCCCTCTCAGGGAGATATCTGTACACTGACTGGTGTCTCTCAGTCCCCTCTCTCTCTCGGGAAATATCTGTACACTGACTGGTGACTCTCAGTCCCTCTCTCTCTGGGAGATATCTGTACACTGACTGGTGACTCTCAGTCCCTCTCTCTCTGGGAGATATCTGTACACTGACTGGTGACTCTCAGTCCCACTCTCTCTGGGAGATATCTGTACACTGACTGGTGACTCTCAGTCCCTCTCTCTCTGGGAGATATCTGTACACTGACTGGTGACTCTCAGTCCCCTCTCTCTCTGGGAGATATCTGTACACTGACTGGTGTCTCTCAGTCCCCTCTCTCTCTGGGAGATATCTGTACACTGACTGGTGTCTCTCAGTCCCTCTCTCTCAGGGAGATATCTGTACACTGACTGGTGTCTCTCAGTCCCTCTCTCTGGGAGATATCTGTACAGTGACTGGTGTCTCTCAGTCCCTCTCTCTCTGGGAGATATCTGTACACTGACTGGTGTCTCTCAGTCCCTCTCCCTCAGGGTGATATCTGTACACTGACTGGTGTCTATCAGTCCCCTCTCTCTCTCTCTGGGAGATATCTGTACACTGACTGCTGTCTCTCAGTCCCTCTCTCATTGGGAGATATCTGTACACTGACTAGTGTCTCTCAGTCCCTCTCTCTCAGGGTGATATCTGTACACTGACTGGCGTCTCTCAGTCCCCTCTCTCTCTCTCAGGGTGATATCTGTACACTGACTGGTGTCTCTCAGTCCCTCTCTCTCAAGGTGATATCTGTACACTGACTGGTGACTCTCAGTCCCTCTCTCTCAGTGAGATATCTGCACACTGACTGGTGACTCTCAGTCCCTCTCACTCAGGGAGATATCTGTACACTGACTGGTGTCTCTCAGTCCCCTCTTTCTCTCTGGGAGATATCTGTACACTGACTGGTGACTCTCAGTCCCTCTCTCTCTGGGAGATATCTCTACACTGACTGGTGACTCTCAGTCCCTCTCTCTCAGGGAGATATCTCTACACTGACTGGTGAATCTCAGTCCCTCTCTCTCTGGGAGATATCTGTACACTGACTGGTGACTCTCAGTCCCTCTCTGTCAGGGAGATATCTTTACACTGACTGGTGTCTCTTAGTCCCTCTCTCTCATGGAGATATCTGTATACTGACTGGTGCCTCTCAGTCCCCCGTCTCTCTAAGGGAGATATCTGTACACTAACTGCCGTCTCTCAGTCGATCTCTCTCAGGGAGATATCTGTACACTGACTGGTGTCTCTCAGTCTCTCTCTCAGGGAGATATCTGTACACTGACTGGTGTCTCTCAGTCCCCTCTCTCTCAGGGAGATATCTGTACACTGACTGGTGTCTCTCAGTCCCTATCTCTCAGGGAGATATCTGTACACTGACTGGTGTCTCTCAGTCCCCTCTCTCTCTGGGAGATATCTGTACACTGACTGGTGTCTCTCAGTTCCCTCTCTCTCTGGGAGATATCTGTACACTGACTGGTGTCTCTCAGTCCCTCTCTCAGGGAGATATCTGTACACTGACTGGTGTCTCTCAGTCCCTCTCTCTGGGAGATATCTGTACACTGACTGGTGTCTCTCAGTCCCTCTCTCTCTGGGAGATATCTGTACCCTGACTGGTGACTCTCAGTCCCTCTCTCTCAGGGAGATATCTGTACACTGACTGGTGTCTCAGTCCCCTCTCTCTCAGGGAGATATCTGTACACTGACTGTTGACTCTCAGTCCCTCTCTCTCTGGGAGATATCCGTACACTGACTGGTGCCTCTCAGACCCCTCTCTCTCTGGGAGATATCTGTACACTGACTGTTGACTCTCAGTCCCTCTCTCTCTGGGAGATATCCGTACACTGACTGGTGCCTCTCAGACCCCTCTCTCTCTGGGAGATATCTGTACACTGACTGGTCTCTCTCAGTCCCCTCTCTCTCTGGGAGATATCCGTACACTGACTGGTGTCTCTCAGTCCCTCTCTCTCAGGGAGATATCTGTACACTGACTGGTGTCTCTCAGTCCCTCTCTTTTTCAGGGCGATATCTGTACACTGACTGGTGTCTCTCAGTCCCTCTCTCTCTCAGGGAGATATCTGTACACTGACTGGTGTCTCTCAGTCCCTCTCTCTCTCAGGGAGATATCTGTACCCTGACTGGTGTCTCTCAGTCCCTCTCTCTCTCAGGGAGATATCTGTACACTGACGGGTGTCTCTCAGTCCCTCTCTCTCAGGGAGATATCTGTACACTGACTGGTGTCTCTCATTCCCTCTCTCTCTCAGGGAGATATCTGTACACTGACGGGTGTCTCTCAGTCCCTCTCTCTCAGGGAGATATCTGTACACTGACTGGTGTCTCTCAGTCACTCTCTCTCAGGGAGATATCTGTACACTGACTGGTGTCTCTCAGTCGCCTCTCTCTCAGGGAGATATCTGTACACTGACTGGTGACTCTCAGTCCCCTCTCACTGGGAGATATCTGTACACTGACTGTTATCTCTCAGTGCCTCTCTCTCAGGGAGATATCTGTACACTGACTGGTGTCTCTCAGTCCCCTCTCTCAGGGAGATATCTGTACACTGACTGGTGACTCTCAGTCCCCTCTCTCTGGGAGATATCTGTACACTGACGGGTGTCTCTCAGTCCCTCTCTCTCTGGGAGATATCTGTACACTGACTGGTGTCTCTCAGTCCCCTCTCTCTCAGGGAGATATCTGTACACTGACTGGGGTCTCTCAGTCCCCTCTCTCTCTCAGTGAGATATCTGTACACTGACTGGTGTCTCTCAGTCCCTCTCTCACACAGGGAGATATCTGTACACTGACTGGTGTCTCTCAGTCCCTCTCGCTCTGGGAGATATCTGTACACTGACTGGTGTCTCTCAGTCCCCTCTCTCTCAGGGAGATATCTGTACACTGACTGGTGTCACTCAGTCCCATTCTCTCTGGGAGAAGTCTTTACACTGACTGTTGTCTCTCAGTCCCCTCTCTCTCAGGGAGATATCTGTACATTGACTGCTGTCTCTCTGTCCTTCTCTCTTAGGGAAATGTCTGTACACTGACTAGCGTCTCTCAGTCCCCTCTCTCAGGGAGATATCTTTACACTGACTGGTGTCTCTCAGTCCTCTCTCTCAGGGAGATATCTTTACACTGACTGGTGTCTCTCACTCACTCTCTCTCAGGGCGATATCTGTACAATGACTGGTGTCTCTCACTCCCTCTCTCTCAGGGAGATATCTTTACACTAAATGGTATCTCTCAGTCCCCTCTCTCTCCCTCTGCGACATATTAGTACACTGACTGTGCCTCTCAGTCCCTCTCTCTCAGGGAGATATGTGTACACTGACTGCTCCTCTCAGTCCACAACTCTCAAAGAGATATCTGTACACTGACTGGTGTGTCTCAGACCCCACTCTCTCAGGGAGATATCTGTACACTGACTGGTGTCTCTCAGTCCCCTCTCTCTCTCAGGGAGATATCTGTACACTGACTGGCGTCTCTCAGTCCCTCTCTCTCAGGGTGATATCTGTACACTGACTGGTGTCTCTCACTCCCTCTCTCTCAGGGAATATCTGTACACAGACTGGTATCTCTCAGTCCCCTCTCTGTCTCTCTGCGAGATATCTGTACACTGAGTGTGCCTCTCAGTCCCTCTCTGTCAAGGAGATACCTTTACACTGACTTTTGTCTCTCAGTCCCCTCTCTCTCTCAGGGAGATATCTGTACACTGACTGGTGTCTCTCAGTCCCCTCTCTCTCTCAGGGATATATCTGTACACTGAATATTGTGTCTCAGACCCCTCTCACTCAGGGAGATTTCTGGACACTGACTGGTGTGTCTCAGACGCCTCTCTCTGAGGGAGATATCTGTACACTGACTGGTGTCTCTCAGTCCCTCTCTCTGAGGGAAATATCTGTACACTGACAGGTGTCTCTCAGTTCCCTGTCTCTCTCAGGGAGATATCTGTACACTGACTGGTGTCTCTCAGTCCCCTCTCTCTCAGGTAGATATCTGTACACTGACTGGTGTCTCTCAGTCCCTCTCTGTCAGGGAGATGTCTGTACACAGACTGGTGTCTCTCAGTCCCTCTCTCTCAGGGAGATATCTGTACACTGACTGGTGTCTCTCAGTCCCCTCTCTCTCAGGGAGATATCTGTAAACTGACTGCTGTCTCTCAGACCCCTCTCTCTCAGGGAGTTATCTGTACATTGACTGGTCAAACTCACTGCCACTCCCTCAGGGAGATAGCTGTACACTGAATGGTGTCTCTCAGTCCCTCTCTCTGGGAGATATCTGTACACTGACTGGTGACTCTCAGTCCCACTCTCTCTGGGAGATATCTGTGCACTGACTGGTGACTCGCAGTCCCTCTCTCTCTGGGAGATATCTGTACACTGACTGCTGACTCTCAGTCCCTCTCTCATTGGGAGATATCTGTACACTGACTAGCGTCTCTCAGTCCCTCTCTCTCAGGGTGATATCTGTACACTGACTGGTGTCTCTCAGTCCCCTCTCTCTCTCTCAGGGTGATATCTGTACACTGACTGGTGTCTCTCAGTCCCTCTCTCTCAGGGAGATATCTGTACACTGACTGGTGTCTCTCAGTCCCCTCTCTCTCTCTCAGGGTGATATCTGTACACTGACTGGTGACTCTCAGTCCCTCTCTCTCAGTGAGATATCTGTACACTGACTGGTGTCTCTCAGTCCCCTCTCTCTCTCTGGGAGATATCTGTACACTGACTGGTGACTCTCAGTCCCTCTCTCTCTGGGAGATATCTCTACACTGACTGGTGACTCTCAGTCCCTCTCTCTCTGGGAGATATCTGTACACTGACTGGTGACTCTCAGTCCCTCTCTGTCAGGGAGATATCTTTACACTGACTGGTGTCTCTTAGTCCCTCTCTCTCATGGAGATATCTGTATACTGACTGGTGCCTCTCAGTCCCCCGTCTCTCTAAGGGAGATATCTGTACACTAACTGCCGTCTCTCAGTCGATCTCTCTCAGGGAGATATCTGTACACTGACTGGTGTCTCTCAGTCTCTCTCTCAGGGAGATATCTGTACACTGACTGGTGTCTCGCAGTCCCCTCTCTCTCAGGGAGATATCTGTACACTGACTGGTGTCTCTCAGTCCCTATCTCTCAGGGAGATATCTGTACACTGACTGGTGTCTCTCAGTCCCCTCTCTCTCTGGGAGATATCTGTACACTGACTGGTGTCTCTCAGTCCCTCTCTCTCTGGGAGATATCTGTACACTGACTGGTGTCTCTCAGTCCCTCTCTCTCAGGGAGATATCTGTACACTGACTGGTGTCTCTCAGTCCCTCTCTCTGGGAGATATCTGTACACTGACTGGTGTCTCTCAGTCCCTCTCCCTCTGGGAGATATCTGTACACTGACTGGTGACTCTCAGTCCCTCTCTCTCAGGGTGATATCTGTACACTGACTGGTGTCTCTCAGTCCCTCTCTCCCTGGGAGATATCTGTACCCTGACTGGTGACTCTCAGTCCCTCTCTCTCAGGGAGATATCTGTACACTGACTGGTGTCTCAGTCCCCTCTCTCTCAGGGAGATATCTGTACACTGACTGTTGACTCTCAGTCCCTCTCTCTCTGGGAGATATCCGTACACTGACTGGTGCCTCTCAGACCCCTCTCTCTCTGGGAGATATCTGTACACTGACTGTTGACTCTCAGTCCCTCTCTCTCTGGGAGATATCCGTACACTGACTGGTGCCTCTCAGACCCCTCTCTCTCTGGGAGATATCTGTACACTGACTGGTCTCTCTCAGTCCCCTCTCTCTCTGGGAGATATCCGTACACTGACTGGTGTCTCTCAGTCCCTCTCTGTGGGAGATATCTGTACACTGACTGGTTACTCTCAGTCCCCTCTCTCTCAGGGAGATATCTGTACACTGACTGGTGTCTCTCAGTCCCTCTCTTTTTCAGGGCGATATCTGTACACTGACTGGTGTCTCTCAGTCCCTCTCTCTCTCAGGGAGATATCTGTACACTGACGGGTGTCTCTCAGTCCCTCTCTCTAAGGGAGATATCTGTACACTGACTAGCGTCTCTCAGTCCCTCTCTCTCAGGGTGATATCTGTACACTGACTGGTGTCTCTCAGTCCCCTCTCTCTCTCTCAGGGTGATATCTGTACACTGACTGGTGTCTCTCAGTCCCTCTCTCTCAAGGTGATATCTGTACACTGACTGGTGACTCTCAGTCCCTCTCTCTCAGTGAGATATCTGTACACTGACTGGTGACTCTCAGTCCCTCTCAGTCAGGGAGATATCTTTACACTGACTGGTGTCTCTTAGTCCCTCTCTCTCATGGAGATATCTGTATACTGACTGGTGCCTCTCAGTCCCCCGTCTCTCTAAGGGAGATATCTGTACACTAACTGCCGTCTCTCAGTCGATCTCTCTAAGGAAGATATCTGCACACTGACTGGTGTCTCTCAGTCTCTCTCTCAGGGAGATATCTGTACACTGACTGGTGTCTCTCAGTCCCCTCTCTCTCTGGGAGATATCTGTACACTGACTGGTGTCTCTCAGTCCCCTCTCTCTCTGGGAGATATCTGCACACTGACTGGTGTCTCTCAGTCCCTCTCTCTCATGGAGATATCTGTACACTGACTGGTGTCTCTCAGTCCGCTCTCTCAGGGTGATATCTGTACACTGACTGGTGTCTCTCAGTCCCCTCTCTCTCTCGCTGGGAGATATCTGTAAACTGACTGGTGTCTCTCAGTCCCTCTCTCTCTGGAAGATATCTGTACACTGACTGGTGTCTCTCAGTCCCTCTCTCTCAGGGTGATATCAGTACACTGACTGGTGACTCTCACTCTCTCTCTCTCAGGGAGGTATCTGTACACTGACTGGTGACTCTCAGTCCCTCCCTCTCAGGGAGATATCTGTACACTGACTGGTGTCTCTCAGTCCCCTCTCTCTCTCGGGAAATATCTGTACACTGACTGGTGACTCTCAGTCCCTCTCTCTCTGGGAGATATCTGTACACTGACTGGTGACTCTCAGTCCCTCTCTCTCTGGGAGATATCTGTACACTGACTGGTGACTCTCAGTCCCACTCTCTCTGGGAGATATCTGTACACTGACTGGTGACTCTCAGTCCCTCTCTCTCTGGGAGATATCTGTACACTGACTGGTGACTCTCAGTCCCCTCTCTCTCTGGGAGATATCTGTACACTGACTGGTGTCTCTCAGTCCCCTCTCTCTCTGGGAGATATCTGTACACTGACTGGTGTCTCTCAGTCCCTCTCTCTCAGGGAGATATCTGTACACTGACTGGTGTCTCTCAGTCCCTCTCTCTGGGAGATATCTGTACAGTGACTGGTGTCTCTCAGTCCCTCTCTCTCTGGGAGATATCTGTACACTGACTGGTGTCTCTCAGTCCCTCTCCCTCAGGGTGATATCTGTACACTGACTGGTGTCTCTCAGTCCCCTCTCTCTCTCTCTGGGAGATATCTGTACACTGACTGCTGTCTCTCAGTCCCTCTCTCATTGGGAGATATCTGTACACTGACTAGTGTCTCTCAGTCCCTCTCTCTCAGTGTGATATCTGTACACTGACTGGTGTCTCTCAGTCCCCTCTCTCTCTCTCAGGGTGATATCTGTACACTGACTGGTGTCTCTCAGTCCCTCTCTCTCAAGGTGATATCTGTACACTGACTGGTGACTCTCGGTCCCTCTCTCTCAGTGAGATATCTGTACACTGACTGGTGACTCTCAGTCCCGCTCACTCAGGGAGATATCTGTACACTGACTGGTGTCTCTCAGTCCCCTCTCTCTCTCTGGGAGATATCTGTACACTGACTGGTGACTCTCAGTCCCTCTCTCTCTGGGAGATATCTCTACACTGACTGGTGACTCTCAGTCCCTCTCTCTCAGGGACATATCTCTACACTGACTGGTGACTCTCAGTCCCTCTCTCTCTGGGAGATATCTGTACACTGACTGGTGACTCTCAGTCCCTCTCTGTCAGGGAGATATCTTTACACTGACTGGTGTCTCTTAGTCCCTCTCTCTCATGGAGATATCTGTATACTGACTGGTGTCTCTCAGTCCCCTCTCTCTCAGGGAGATATCTGTACACTGACTGGTGTCTCTCAGTCCCTATCTCTCAGGGAGATATCTGTACACTGACTGGTGTCTCTCAGTCCCCTCTCTCTCTGGGAGATATCTGTACACTGACTGGTGTCTCTCAGTCCCTCTCTCTCTGGGAGATATCTGTACACTGACTGGTGTCTCTCAGTCCCTCTCTCTCAGGGAGATATCTGTACACTGACTGGTGTCTCTCAGTCCCTCTCTCTGGGAGATATCTGTACACTGACTGGTGTCTCTCAGTCCCTCTCCCTCTGGGAGATATCTGTACACTGACTGGTGACTCTCAGTCCCTCTCTCTCAGGGTGATATCTGTACACTGACTGGTGTCTCTCAGTCCCTCTCTCCCTGGGAGATATCTGTACCCTGACTGGTGACTCTCAGTCCCTCTCTCTCAGGGAGATATCTGTACACTGACTGGTGTCTCAGTCCCCTCTCTCTCAGGGAGATATCTGTACACTGACTGTTGACTCTCAGTCCCTCTCTCTCTGGGAGATATCCGTACACTGACTGGTGCCTCTCAGACCCCTCTCTCTCTGGGAGATATCTGTACACTGACTGTTGACTCTCAGTCCCTCTCTCTCTGGGAGATATCCGTACACTGACTGGTGCCTCTCAGACCCCTCTCTCTCTGGGAGATATCTGTACACTGACTGGTCTCTCTCAGTCCCCTCTCTCTCTGGGAGATATCCGTACACTGACTGGTGTCTCTCAGTCCCTCTCTGTGGGAGATATCTGTACACTGACTGGTTACTCTCAGTCCCCTCTCTCTCAGGGAGATATCTGTACACTGACTGGTGTCTCTCAGTCCCTCTCTTTTTCAGGGCGATATCTGTACACTGACTGGTGTCTCTCAGTCCCTCTCTCTCTCAGGGAGATATCTGTACACTGACGGGTGTCTCTCAGTCCCTCTCTCTAAGGGAGATATCTGTACACTGACTAGTGTCTCTCAGTCCTTCCCTCTCAGGGTGATATCTGTACACTGACTGGTGTGTCTCAGTCCCCTCTCTCTCTCTCAGGGTGATATCTGTACACTGACTGGTGTCTCTCAGTCCCTCTCTCTCAAGGTGATATCTGTACACTGACTGGTGACTCTCAGTCCCTCTCTCTCAGTGAGATATCTGTACACTGACTGGTGACTCTCAGTCCCTCTCAGTCAGGGAGATATCTTTACACTGACTGGTGTCTCTTAGTCCCTCTCTCTCATGGAGATATCTGTATACTGACTGGTGCCTCTCAGTCCCCCGTCTCTCTAAGGGAGATATCTGTACACTAACTGCCGTCTCTCAGTCGATCTCTCTAAGGAAGATATCTGCACACTGACTGGTGTCTCTCAGTCTCTCTCTCAGGGAGATATCTGTACACTGACTGGTGTCTCTCAGTCCCTCTCTCTGGGAGATATCTGTACACTGACTGGTGTCTCTCAGTCCCTCTCTCTCAGGGAGATGTCTGTACACTGACTGGCGTCTCACAGTCACTCTCTCTCAGGGAGATAACTGTACACTGACTGGTGTCTCTCAGTCTCTCTCTCAGGGAGATATCTGTACACTGACTGGTGTCTCTCAGTCCCTATCTCTAAGGAGATATCTGTACACTGACTGGTGTCTCTCAGTCCCCTCTCTCTCTGGGAGATATCTGTACACTGACTGGTGTCTCTCAGTCCCCTCTCTCTCTGGGAGATATCTGCACACTGACTGGTGTCTCTCAGTCCCTCTCTCTCATGGAGATATCTGTACACTGACTGGTGTCTCTCAGTCCGCTCTCTCAGGGTGATATCTGTACACTGACTGGTGTCTCTCAGTCCCCTCTCTCTCTCGCTGGGAGATATCTGTAAACTGACTGGTGTCTCTCAGTCCCTCTCTCTCTGGGAGATATCTGTACACTGACTGGTGTCTCTCAGTCCCTCTCTCTCAGGGTGATATCAGTACACTAACTGGTGACTCTCACTCTCTCTCTCTCAGGGAGGTATCTGTACACTGACTGGTGACTCTCAGTCCCTCCCTCTCAGGGAGATATCTGTACACTGACTGGTGTCTCTCAGTCCCCTCTCTCTCTCGGGAAATATCTGTACACTGACTGGTGACTCTCAGTCCCTCTCTCTCTGGGAGATATCTGTACACTGACTGGTGACTCTCAGTCCCTCTCTCTCTGGGAGATATCTGTACACTGACTGGTGACTCTCAGTCCCACTCTCTCTGGGAGATATCTGTACACTGACTGGTGACTCTCAGTCCCTCTCTCTCTGGGAGATATCTGTACACTGACTGGTGACTCTCAGTCCCCTCTCTCTCTGGGAGATATCTGTACACTGACTGGTGTCTCTCAGTCCCCTCTCTCTCTGGGAGATATCTGTACACTGACTGGTGTCTCTCAGTCCCTCTCTCTCAGGGAGATATCTGTACACTGACTGGTGTCTCTCAGTCCCTCTCTCTGGGAGATATCTGTACAGTGACTGGTGTCTCTCAGTCCCTCTCTCTCTGGGAGATATCTGTACACTGACTGGTGTCTCTCAGTCCCTCTCCCTCAGGGTGATATCTGTACACTGACTGGTGTCTCTCAGTCCCCTCTCTCTCTCTCTGGGAGATATCTGTACACTGACTGCTGTCTCTCAGTCCCTCTCTCATTGGGAGATATCTGTACACTGACTAGTGTCTCTCAGTCCCTCTCTCTCAGGGTGATATCTGTACACTGACTGGTGTCTCTCAGTCCCCTCTCTCTCTCTCAGGGTGATATCTGTACACTGACTGGTGTCTCTCAGTCCCTCTCTCTCAAGGTGATATCTGTACACTGACTGGTGACTCTCAGTCCCTCTCTCTCAGTGAGATATCTGTACACTGACTGGTGACTCTCAGTCCCGCTCACTCAGGGAGATATCTGTACACTGACTGGTGTCTCTCAGTCCCCTCTCTCTCTCTGGGAGATATCTGTACACTGACTGGTGACTCTCAGTCCCTCTCTCTCTGGGAGATATCTCTACACTGACTGGTGACTCTCAGTCCCTCTCTCTCAGGGACATATCTCTACACTGACTGGTGACTCTCAGTCCCTCTCTCTCTGGGAGATATCTGTACACTGACTGGTGACTCTCAGTCCCTCTCTGTCAGGGAGATATCTTTACACTGACTGGTGTCTCTTAGTCCCTCTCTCTCATGGAGATATCTGTATACTGACTGGTGCCTCTCAGTCCCCCGTCTCTCTAAGGGAGATATCTGTACACTAACTGCCGTCTCTCAGTCGATCTCTCTCAGGGAGATATCTGTACACTGACTGGTGTCTCTCAGTCTCTCTCTCTGGGCGATATCTGTACACTGACTGGTGTCTCTCAGTCCCCTCTCTCTCAGGGAGATATCTGTACACTGACTGGTGTCTCTCAGTCCCTATCTCTCAGGGAGATATCTGTACACTGACTGGTGTCTCTCAGTCCCCTCTCTCTCTGGGAGATATCTGTACACTGACTGGTGTCTCTCAGTCCCCTCTCTCTCTGGGAGATATCTGTACACTGACTGGTGTCTCTCAGTCCCTCTCTCTCAGGGAGATATCTGTACACTGACTGGTGTCTCTCAGTCCCTCTCTCTGGGAGATATCTGTACACTGACTGGTGTCTCTCAGTCCCTCTCCCTCTGGGAGATATCTGTACACTGACTGGTGACTCTCAGTCCCTCTCTCTCAGGGTGATATCTGTACACTGACTGGTGTCTCTCAGTCCCTCTCTCTCTGGGAGATATCTGTACCCTGACTGGTGACTCTCAGTCCCTCTCTCTCAGGGAGATATCTGTACACTGACTGGTGTCTCAGTCCCCTCTCTCTCAGGGAGATATCTGTACACTGACTGTTGACTCTCAGTCCCTCCCTCTCTGGGAGATATCCGTACACTGACTGGTGCCTCTCAGACCCCTCTCTCTCTGGGAGATATCTGTACACTGACTGGTCTCTCTCAGTCCCCTCTCTCTCTGGGAGATATCCGTACACTGACTGGTGTCTCTCAGTCCCTCTCTGTGGGAGATATCTGTACACTGACTGGTGTCTCGCAGTCCCCTCTCTCTCTCTCTCAGGGTGATATCTGTACACTGACTGGTGTCTCTCAGTCCCTCTCTCTCAAGGTGATATCTGTACACTGACTGGTGACTCTCAGTCCCTCTCTCTCAGTGAGATATCTGTACACTGACTGGTGTCTCTCAGTCCCTCTCTGTCAGGGAGATATCTTTACACTGACTGGTGTCTCTTAGTCCCTCTCTCTCACGGAGATATCTGTATACTGACTGGTGCCTCTCAGTCCCCCGTCTCTCTAAGGGAGATATCTGTACACTAACTGCCGTCTCTCAGTCGATCTCTCTCAGGGAGATATCTGTACACTGACTGGTGTCTCTCAGTCTCTCTCTCAGGGAGATATCTGTACACTGACTGGTGTCTCTCAGTCCCTCTCTCTGGGAGATATCTGTACACTGACTGGTGTCTCTCAGTCCCTCTCTCTCAGGGAGATATCTGTACACTGACTGGTGTCTCTCAGTCCCTCTCTGTGGGAGATATCTGTACACTGACTGGTTACTCTCAGTCCCCTCTCTCTCAGGGAGATATCCGTACACTGACTGGTGCCTCTCAGACCCCTCTCTCTCTGGGAGATATCTGTACACTGACTGGTCTCTCTCAGTCCCCTCTCTCTCTGGGAGATATCCGTACACTGACTGGTGTCTCTCAGTCCCTCTCTGTGGGAGATATCTGTACACTGACTGGTTACTCTCAGTCCCCTCTCTCTCAGGGAGATATCTGTACACTGACTGGTGTCTCTCAGTCCCTCTCTTTTTCAGGGCGATATCTGTACACTGACTGGTGTCTCTCAGTCCCTCTCTCTCTCAGGGAGATATCTGTACACTGACGGGTGTCTCTCAGTCCCTCTCTCTAAGGGAGATATCTGTACACTGACTAGTGTCTCTCAGTCCTTCCCTCTCAGGGTGATATCTGTACACTGACTGGTGTGTCTCAGTCCCCTCTCTCTCTCTCAGGGTGATATCTGTACACTGACTGGTGTCTCTCAGTCCCTCTCTCTCAAGGTGATATCTGTACACTGACTGGTGACTCTCAGTCCCTCTCTCTCAGTGAGATATCTGTACACTGACTGGTGACTCTCAGTCCCTCTCAGTCAGGGAGATATCTTTACACTGACTGGTGTCTCTTAGTCCCTCTCTCTCATGGAGATATCTGTATACTGACTGGTGCCTCTCAGTCCCCCGTCTCTCTAAGGGAGATATCTGTACACTAACTGCCGTCTCTCAGTCGATCTCTCTAAGGAAGATATCTGCACACTGACTGGTGTCTCTCAGTCTCTCTCTCAGGGAGATATCTGTACACTGACTGGTGTCTCTCAGTCCCTCTCTCTGGGAGATATCTGTACACTGACTGGTGTCTCTCAGTCCCTCTCTCTCAGGGAGATGTCTGTACACTGACTGGCGTCTCACAGTCACTCTCTCTCAGGGAGATAACTGTACACTGACTGGTGTCTCTCAGTCTCTCTCTCAGGGAGATATCTGTACACTGACTGGTGTCTCTCAGTCCCTATCTCTAAGGAGATATCTGTACACTGACTGGTGTCTCTCAGTCCCCTCTCTCTCTGGGAGATATCTGTACACTGACTGGTGTCTCTCAGTCCCCTCTCTCTCTGGGAGATATCTGCACACTGACTGGTGTCTCTCAGTCCCTCTCTCTCATGGAGATATCTGTACACTGACTGGTGTCTCTCAGTCCCGCTCTCTCAGGGTGATATCTGTACACTGACTGGTGTCTCTCAGTCCCCTCTCTCTCTCGCTGGGAGATATCTGTAAACTGACTGGTGTCTCTCAGTCCCTCTCTCTCTGGGAGATATCTGTACACTGACTGGTGTCTCTCAGTCCCTCTCTCTCAGGGTGATATCAGTACACTGACTGGTGACTCTCACTCTCTCTCTCTCAGGGAGGTATCTGTACACTGACTGGTGACTCTCAGTCCCTCCCTCTCAGGGAGATATCTGTACACTGACTGGTGTCTCTCAGTCCCCTCTCTCTCTCGGGAAATATCTGTACACTGACTGGTGACTCTCAGTCCCTCTCTCTCTGGGAGATATCTGTACACTGACTGGTGACTCTCAGTCCCTCTCTCTCTGGGAGATATCTGTACACTGACTGGTGACTCTCAGTCCCACTCTCTCTGGGAGATATCTGTACACTGACTGGTGACTCTCAGTCCCTCTCTCTCTGGGAGATATCTGTACACTGACTGGTGACTCTCAGTCCCCTCTCTCTCTGGGAGATATCTGTACACTGACTGGTGTCTCTCAGTCCCCTCTCTCTCTGGGAGATATCTGTACACTGACTGGTGTCTCTCAGTCCCTCTCTCTCAGGGAGATATCTGTACACTGACTGGTGTCTCTCAGTCCCTCTCTCTGGGAGATATCTGTACAGTGACTGGTGTCTCTCAGTCCCTCTCTCTCTGGGAGATATCTGTACACTGACTGGTGTCTCTCAGTCCCTCTCCCTCAGGGTGATATCTGTACACTGACTGGTGTCTCTCAGTCCCCTCTCTCTCTCTCTGGGAGATATCTGTACACTGACTGCTGTCTCTCAGTCCCTCTCTCATTGGGAGATATCTGTACACTGACTAGTGTCTCTCAGTCCCTCTCTCTCAGGGTGATATCTGTACACTGACTGGTGTCTCTCAGTCCCCTCTCTCTCTCTCAGGGTGATATCTGTACACTGACTGGTGTCTCTCAGTCCCTCTCTCTCAAGGTGATATCTGTACACTGACTGGTGACTCTCAGTCCCTCTCTCTCAGTGAGATATCTGTACACTGACTGGTGACTCTCAGTCCCGCTCACTCAGGGAGATATCTGTACACTGACTGGTGTCTCTCAGTCCCCTCTCTCTCTCTGGGAGATATCTGTACACTGACTGGTGACTCTCAGTCCCTCTCTCTCTGGGAGATATCTCTACACTGACTGGTGACTCTCAGTCCCTCTCTCTCAGGGACATATCTCTACACTGACTGGTGACTCTCAGTCCCTCTCTCTCTGGGAGATATCTGTACACTGACTGGTGACTCTCAGTCCCTCTCTGTCAGGGAGATATCTTTACACTGACTGGTGTCTCTTAGTCCCTCTCTCTCATGGAGATATCTGTATACTGACTGGTGCCTCTCAGTCCCCCGTCTCTCTAAGGGAGATATCTGTACACTAACTGCCGTCTCTCAGTCGATCTCTCTCAGGGAGATATCTGTACACTGACTGGTGTCTCTCAGTCTCTCTCTCTGGGCGATATCTGTACACTGACTGGTGTCTCTCAGTCCCCTCTCTCTCAGGGAGATATCTGTACACTGACTGGTGTCTCTCAGTCCCTATCTCTCAGGGAGATATCTGTACACTGACTGGTGTCTCTCAGTCCCCTCTCTCTCTGGGAGATATCTGTACACTGACTGGTGTCTCTCAGTCCCCTCTCTCTCTGGGAGATATCTGTACACTGACTGGTGTCTCTCAGTCCCTCTCTCTCAGGGAGATATCTGTACACTGACTGGTGTCTCTCAGTCCCTCTCTCTGGGAGATATCTGTACACTGACTGGTGTCTCTCAGTCCCTCTCCCTCTGGGAGATATCTGTACACTGACTGGTGACTCTCAGTCCCTCTCTCTCAGGGTGATATCTGTACACTGACTGGTGTCTCTCAGTCCCTCTCTCTCTGGGAGATATCTGTACCCTGACTGGTGACTCTCAGTCCCTCTCTCTCAGGGAGATATCTGTACACTGACTGGTGTCTCAGTCCCCTCTCTCTCAGGGAGATATCTGTACACTGACTGTTGACTCTCAGTCCCTCCCTCTCTGGGAGATATCCGTACACTGACTGGTGCCTCTCAGACCCCTCTCTCTCTGGGAGATATCTGTACACTGACTGGTCTCTCTCAGTCCCCTCTCTCTCTGGGAGATATCCGTACACTGACTGGTGTCTCTCAGTCCCTCTCTGTGGGAGATATCTGTACACTGACTGGTGTCTCGCAGTCCCCTCTCTCTCTCTCTCAGGGTGATATCTGTACACTGACTGGTGTCTCTCAGTCCCTCTCTCTCAAGGTGATATCTGTACACTGACTGGTGACTCTCAGTCCCTCTCTCTCAGTGAGATATCTGTACACTGACTGGTGTCTCTCAGTCCCTCTCTGTCAGGGAGATATCTTTACACTGACTGGTGTCTCTTAGTCCCTCTCTCTCACGGAGATATCTGTATACTGACTGGTGCCTCTCAGTCCCCCGTCTCTCTAAGGGAGATATCTGTACACTAACTGCCGTCTCTCAGTCGATCTCTCTCAGGGAGATATCTGTACACTGACTGGTGTCTCTCAGTCTCTCTCTCAGGGAGATATCTGTACACTGACTGGTGTCTCTCAGTCCCTCTCTCTGGGAGATATCTGTACACTGACTGGTGTCTCTCAGTCCCTCTCTCTCAGGGAGATATCTGTACACTGACTGGTGTCTCTCAGTCCCTCTCTGTGGGAGATATCTGTACACTGACTGGTTACTCTCAGTCCCCTCTCTCTCAGGGAGATATCTGTACACTGACTGGTGTCTCTCAGTCCCTCTCTTTTTCAGGGCGATATCTGTACACTGACTGGTGTCTCTCAGTCCCTCTCTCTCTCAGGGAGATATCTGTACACTGACGGGTGTCTCTCAGTCCCTCTCTCTCAGGGAGATATCTGTACACTGACTAGTGTCTCTCAGTCCCTCTCTCTCAGGGTGATATCTGTACACTGACTGGTGTCTCTCAGTCCCCTCTCTCTCTCTCAGGGTGATATCTGTGCACTGACTGGTGTCTCTCAGTCCCTCTCTCTCAAGGTGATATCTGTACACTGACTGGTGACTCTCAGTCCCTCTCTCTCAGTGAGATATCTGTACACTGACTGGTGACTCTCAGTCCCTCTCTGTCAGGGAGATATCTTTACACTGACTGGTGTCTCTTAGTCCCTCTCTCTCATGGAGATATCTGTATTTTGACTGGTGCCTCTCAGTCCCCCGTCTCTCTAAGGGAGATATCTGTACACTAACTGCCGTCTCTCAGTCGATCTCACTCAGATAGATATCTGTACACTGACTGGTGTCTCTCAGTCTCTCTCTCAGGGAGATATCTGTACACTGACTGGTGTCTCTCAGTCCCTCTCTCTGGGAGATATCTGTACACTGACTGGTGTCTCTCAGTCCCTCTCTCTCAGGGAGATGTCTGTACACTGACTGGCGTCTCACAGTCACTCTCTCTCAGGGAGATAACTGTACACTGACTGGTGTCTCTCAGTCTCTCTCTCAGGGAGATATCTGTACACTGACTGGTGTCTCTCAGTCCCGATCTCTAAGGAGATATCTGTACACTGACTGGTGTCTCTCAGTCCCCTCTCTCTCTGGGAGATATCTGTACACTGACTGGTGTCTCTCAGTCCCCTCTCTCTCTGGGAGATATCTGCACACTGACTGGTGTCTCTCAGTCCCTCTCTCTCATGGAGATATCTGTACACTGACTGGTGTCTCTCAGTCCCCTCTCTCAGGGTGATATCTGTACACTGACTGGTGTCTCTCAGTCCCCTCTCTCTCTCGCTGGGAGATATCTGTAAACTGACTGGTGTCTCTCAGTCCCTCTCTCTCTGGGAGATATCTGTACACTGACTGGTGTCTCTCAGTCCCTCTCTCTCAGGGTGATATCAGTACACTGACTGGTGACTCTCACTCTCTCTCTCTCAGGGAGGTATCTGTACACTGACTGGTGACTCTCAGTCCCTCCCTCTCAGGGAGATATCTGTACACTGACTGGTGTCTCTCAGTCCCCTCTCTCTCTCGGGAAATATCTGTACACTGACTGGTGACTCTCAGTCCCTCTCTCTCTGGGAGATATCTGTACACTGACTGGTGACTCTCAGTCCCTCTCTCTCTGGGAGATATCTGTACACTGACTGGTGACTCTCAGTCCCACTCTCTCTGGGAGATATCTGTACACTGACTGGTGACTCTCAGTCCCTCTCTCTCTGGGAGATATCTGTACACTGACTGGTGTCTCTCAGTCCCCTCTCTCTCTCTCAGGGTGATATCTGTACACTGACTGGTGTCTCTCAGTCCCTCTCTCTCAAGGTGATATCTGTACACTGACTGGTGACTCTCAGTCCCTCTCTCTCAGTGAGATATCTGTACACTGACTGGTGACTCTCAGTCCCTCTCACTCAGGGAGATATCTCTACACTGACTGGTGTCTCTCAGTCCCCTCTCTCTCTCTGGGAGATATCTGTACACTGACTGGTGACTCTCAGTCCCTCTCTCTCTGGGAGATATCTCTACACTGACTGGTGACTCTCAGTCCCTCTCTCTCAGGGACATATCTCTACACTGACTGGTGACTCTCAGTCCCTCTCTCTCTGGGAGATATCTGTACACTGACTGGTGACTCTCAGTCCCTCTCTGTCAGGGAGATATCTTTACACTGACTGGTGTCTCTTAGTCCCTCTCTCTCATGGAGATATCTGTATACTGACTGGTGCCTCTCAGTCCCCCGTCTCTCTAAGGGAGATATCTGTACACTAACTGCCGTCTCTCAGTCGATCTCTCTCAGGGAGATATCTGTACACTGACTGGTGTCTCTCAGTCTCTCTCTCAGGGAGATATCTGTACACTGACTGGTGTCTCTCAGTCCCCTCTCTCTCAGGGAGATATCTGTACACTGACTGGTGTCTCTCAGTCCCTATCTCTCAGGGAGATATCTGTACACTGACTGGTGTCTCTCAGTCCCCTCTCTCTCTGGGAGATATCTGTACACTGACTGGTGTCTCTCAGTCCCCTCTCTCTCTGGGAGATATCTGTACACTGACTGGTGTCTCTCAGTCCCTCTCTCTCAGGGAGATATCTGTACACTGACTGGTGTCTCTCAGTCCCTCTCTCTGGGAGATATCTGTACACTGACTGGTGTCTCTCAGTCCCTCTCCCTCTGGGAGATATCTGTACACTGACTGGTGACTCTCAGTCCCTCTCTCTCAGGGTGATATCTGTACACTGACTGGTGTCTCTCAGTCCCTCTCTCTCTGGGAGATATCTGTACCCTGACTGGTGACTCTCAGTCCCTCTCTCTCAGGGAGATATCTGTACACTGACTGGTGTCTCAGTCCCCTCTCTCTCAGGGAGATATCTGTACACTGACTGTTGACTCTCAGTCCCTCTCTCTCTGGGAGATATCCGTACACTGACTGGTGCCTCTCAGACCCCTCTCTCTCTGGGAGATATCTGTACACTGACTGGTCTCTCTGAGTCCCCTCTCTCTCTGGGAGATATCCGTACACTGACTGGTGTCTCTCAGTCCCTCTCTGTGGGAGATATCTGTACACTGACTGGTTACTCTCAGTCCCCTCTCTCTCAGGGAGATATCTGTACACTGACTGGTGTCTCTCAGTCCCTCTCTTTTTCTGGGCGATATCTGTACACTGACTGGTGTCTCTCAGTCCCTTTCTCTCTCAGGGAGATATCTGTACACTGACTGGTGTCTCTCAGTCCCTCTCTCTCAGGGAGATATCTGTACACTGACTAGTGTCTCTCAGTCCCTCTCTCTCAGGGTGATATCTGTACACTGACTGGTGTCTCTCAGTCCCCTCTCTCTCTCTCTCAGGGTGATATCTGTACACTGACTGGTGTCTCTCAGTCCCTCTCTCTCAAGGTGATATCTGTACACTGACTGGTGACTCTCAGTCCCTCTCTCTCAGTGAGATATCTGTACACTGACTGGTGTCTCTCAGTCCCTCTCTGTCAGGGAGATATCTTTACACTGACTGGTGTCTCTTAGTCCCTCTCTCTCATGGAGATATCTGTATACTGACTGGTGCCTCTGAGTCCCCCGTCTCTCTAAGGGAGATATCTGTACACTAACTGCCGTCTCTCAGTCGATCTCTCTCAGGGAGATATCTGTACACTGACTGGTGTCACTCAGTCTCTCTCTCAGGGAGATATCTGTACACTGACTGGTGTCTCTCAGTCCCTCTCTCTGGGAGATATCTGTACACTGACTGGTGTCTCTCAGTCCCTCTCTCTCAGGGAGATGTCTGTACACTGACTGGCGTCTCACAGTCACTCTCTCTCAGGGAGATAACTGTACACTGAGTGGTGTCTCTCAGTCTCTCTCTCAGGGAGATATCTGTACACTGACTGGTGTCTCTCAGTCCCTATCTCTAAGGAGATATCTGTACACTGACTGGTGTCTCTCAGTCCCCTCTCTCTCTGGGAGATATCTGTACACTGACTGGTGTCTCTCAGTCCCCTCTCTCTCTGGGAGATATCTGCACACTGACTGGTGTCTCTCAGTCCCTCTCTCTCATGGAGATATCTGTACACTGACTGGTGTCTCTCAGTCCCTCTCTCTCAGGGTGATATCTGTACACTGACTGGTGTCTCTCAGTCCCCTCTCTCTCTCGCTGGGAGATATCTGTACACTGACTGGTGTCTCTCAGTCCCTCTCTCTCTGGGAGATATCTGTACACTGACTGGTGTCTCTCAGTCCCTCTCTCTCAGGGTGATATCTGTACACTGACTGGTGACTCTCACTCCCTCTCTCTCAGGGAGATATCTTTACACTGACTGGTGACTCTCAGTCCCTCCCTCTCAGGGAGATATCTGTACACTGACTGGTGTCTCTCAGTCCCCTCTCTCTCTCGGGAAATATCTGTACACTGACTGGTGACTCTCAGTCCCTCTCTCTCTGGGAGATATCTGTACACTGACTGGTGACTCTCAGTCCCTCTCTCTCTGGGAGATATCTGTACACTGACTGGTGACTCTCAGTCCCACTCTCTCTGGGAGATATCTGTACACTGACTGGTGACTCTCAGTCCCTCTCTCTCTGGGAGATATCTGTACACTGACTGGTGACTCTCAGTCCCCTCTCTCTCTGGGAGATATCTGTACACTGACTGGTGTCTCTCAGTCCCCTCTCTCTCTGGGAGATATCTGTACACTGACTGGTGTCTCTCAGTCCCTCTCTCCCAGGGAGATATCTGTACACTGACTGGTGTCTCTCAGTCCCTCTCTCTGGGAGATATCTGTACAGTGACTGGTGTCTCTCAGTCCCTCTCTCTCTGGGAGATATCTGTTCACTGACTGGTGTCTCTCAGTCCCTCTCCCTCAGGGTGATATCTGTACACTGACTGGTGTCTCTCAGTCCCCTCTCTCTCTCTCTGGGAGATATCTGTACACTGACTGGTGTCTCTCAGTCCCCTCTCTCTCTGGGAGATATCTGTACACTGACTGTTGTCTCTCAGTCCCTCTCTCTCAGGGAGATATCTGTACACTGACTGGTGTCTCTCAGTCCCTCTCTCTGGGAGATATCTGTACACTGACTGGTGTCTCTCAGTCCCTCTCCCTCTGGGAGATATCTGTACACTGACTGGTGACTCTCAGTCCCTCTCTCTCAGGGTGATATCTGTACACTGACTGGTGTCTCTCAGTCCCTCTCTCTCTGGGAGATATCTGTACACAGACTGGTGACTCTCAGTCCCTCTCTCTCAGGGAGATATCTGTACACTGACTGGTGTCTCAGTCCCCTCTCTCTCAGGGAGATATCTGTACACTGACTGTTGACTCTCAGTCCCTCTCTCTCTGGGAGATATCCGTACACTGACTGGTGCCTCTCAGACCCCTCTCTCTCTGGGAGATATCTGTACACTGACTGTTGACTCTCAGTCCCTCTCTCTCTGGGAGATATCCGTACACTGACTGGGGCCTCTCAGACCCCTCTCTCTCTGGGAGATATCTGTACACTGACTGGTCTCTCTCAGTCCCCTCTCTCTCTGGGAGATATCCGTACACTGACTGGTGTCTCTCAGTCCCTCCCTGTGGGAGATATCTGTACACTGACTGGTTACTCTCAGTCCCCTCTCTCTCAGGGAGATATCTGTACACTGACTGGTGTCTCTCAGTCCCTCTCTTTTTCAGGGCGATATCTGTACACTGACTGGTGTCTCTCAGTCCCTCTCTCTCTCAGGGAGATATCTGTACACTGACGGGTGTCTCTCAGTCCCTCTCTCTCAGGGAGATATCTGTACACTGACTAGTGTCTCTCAGTCCCTCTCTCTCAGGGTGATATCTGTACACTGACTGGTGTCTCTCAGTCCCCTCTCTCTCTCTCAGGGTGATATCTGTACACTGACTGGTGTCTCTCAGTCCCTCTCTCTCAAGGTGATATCTGTACACTGACTAGTGACTCTCAGTCCCTCTCTCTCAGTGAGATATCTGTACACTGACTGGTGACTCTCAGTCCCTCTCTGTCAGGGAGATATCTTTACACTGACTGGTGTCTCTTAGTCCCTCTCTCTCATGGAGATATCTGTATACTGACTGGTGCCTCTCAGTCCCCCGTCTCTCTAAGGGAGTTATCTGTACACTAACTACCGTCTCTCAGTCGATCTCTCTCAGGGAGATATCTGTACACTGACTGGTGTCTCTCAGTCTCTCTCTCAGGGAGATATCTGTACACTGACTGGTGTCTCTCAGTCCCCTCTCTCTCAGGGAGATATCTGTACACTGACTGGTGTCTCTCAGTCCCTATCTCTCAGGGAGATATCTGTACACTGACTGGTGTCTCTCAGTCCCCTCTCTCTCTGGGAGATATCTGTACACTGACTGGTGTCTCTCAGTCCCCTCTCTCTCTGGGAGATATCTGTACACTGACTGGTGTCTCTCAGTCCCTCTCTCTCAGGGAGATATCTGTACACTGACTGGTGTCTCTCAGTCCCTCTCTCTGGGAGATATCTGTACACTGACTGGTGTCTCTCAGTCCCTCTCCCTCTGGGAGATATCTGTACACTGACTGGTGACTCTCAGTCCCTCTCTCTCAGGGTGATATCTGTACACTGACTGGTGTCTCTCAGTCCCTCTCTCTCTGGGAGATATCTGTACCCTGACTGGTGACTCTCAGTCCCTCTCTCTCAGGGAGATATCTGTACACTGACTGGTGTCTCAGTCCCCTCTCTCTCAGGGAGATATCTGTACACTGACTGTTGACTCTCAGTCCCTCTCTCTCTGGGAGATATCCGTACACTGACTGGTGCCTCTCAGACCCCTCTCTCTCTGGGAGATATCTGTACACTGACTGTTGACTCTCAGTCCCTCTCTCTCTGGGAGATATTCGTACACTGACTGGTGCCTCTCAGACCCCTCTCTCTCTGGGAGATATCTGTACACTGACTGGTCTCTCTCAGTCCCCTCTCTCTCTGGGAGATATCCGTACACTGACTGGTGTCTCTCAGTCCCTCTCTGTGGGAGATATCTGTACACTGACTGGTTACTCTCAGTCCCCTCTCTCTCAGGGAGATATCTGTACACTGACTGGTGTCTCTCAGTCCCTCTCTTTTTCAGGGCGATATCTGTACACTGACTGGTGTCTCTCAGTCCCTCTCTCTCTCAGGGAGATATCTGTACCCTGACTGGTGTCTCTCAGTCCTTCTCTCTCTCAGGGAGATATCTGTACACTGACGGGTGTCTCTCAGTCCCTCTCTCTCAGGGAGATATCTGTACACTGACTGGTGTCTCTCAGTCCCTCTCTCTCTCAGGGAGATATCTGTACACTGACGGGTGTCTCTCAGTCCCTCTCTCTCAGGGAGATATCTGTACACTGACTGGTGTCTCTCAGTCACTCTCTCTCAGGGAGATATCTGTACACTGACTGGTGTCTCTCAGTCCCCTCTCTCTCTCAGGGAGATATCTGTACACTGACTGGTGTCTCTCAGTCCCCTCTCTAGGAGATATCTGTACACTGACTGGTGTCTCTCAGTCTCTCTCTCTGGGAGATATCTGTACACTGACTGGTGTCTCTCAGTCCCTCTCTCTCAGGGTGATATCTGTACACTGACTGGTCTCTCTCAGTCCCCTCTCTCTCTCTCTGGGAGATATCTGTACACTGACTGGTGTCTCTCAGTCTCTCTCTCTCAGGGAGATATCTGTACACTGACTGGTGTCTCTCAGTCCCCTCTCTCTCTGGGAGATATCTGTACACTGACTGGTGTCTCTCAGTCCCCTCTCTCTCTCTCAGGGAGATATCTGTACACTGACTGGTGTCTCTCAGTCCCCTCTCTCTCTCTCAGGGTGATATCTGTACACTGACTGGTGTCTCTCAGTCCCTCTCTCTCAGGGAGATATCTGTTCACTGACTGGTGTCTCTCAGTCCCTCTCTCTCAGGGAGATATCTGTACACTGACTGGTGACTCTCAGTCCCTCTCTCTCAGGGTGATATCTGTACACTGACTGGTGTCTCTCAGTCCCCTCTCTCTCTCGGGAAATATCTGTACACTGACTGGTGACCCTCAGTCCCTCTCTCTCTGGGAGATATCTGTACACTGACTGGTGACTCTCAGTCCCTCTCTCTCTGGGAGATATCTGTGCACTGACTGTTGACTCTCAGTCCCTCTCTCTCTGGGAGATATCTGTACACTGACTGCTGACTCTCAGTCCCCTCTCTCTCTGGGAGATATCTGTACACTGACTGGTGTCTCTCAGTCCCCTCTCTCTCTGGGAGATATCTGTACACTGACTGGTGTCTCTCATTCCCTCTCTCTCAGGGAGATATCTGTACACTGACTGGTGTCTCTCAGTCCCTCTCTCTCAGGTGATATCTGTACACTGACTGGTGTCTCTCAGTCCCCTCTCACTCTCTCTGGGAGATATCTGTACACTGACTGGTGTCTCTCAGTCCCTCTCTCTCTGGGAGATATCTGTACACTGACTGGTGACTCTCAGTCCCTTTCTCTCTGGGAGATATCTGTACACTGACTGGTGACTCTCAGTCCCCTCTCTCTCTCTGGGAGATATCTGTACACTGACTGGTGTCTCTCAGTCCCCTCTCTCTCTGGGAGATATCTGTACACTGACTAGTGTCTCTCAGTCCCTCTCTCTCAGGGTGATATCTGTACACTGACTGGTGTCTCTCAGTCCCCTCTCTCTCTCTCAGGGTGATATCTGTACACTGACTGGTGTCTCTCAGTCCCTCTCTCTCAAGGTGATATCTGTACACTGACTGGTGACTCTCAGTCCCTCTCTCTCAGTGAGATATCTGTACACTGACTGGTGACTCTCAGTCCCTCTCTCTCAGGGAGATATCTGTACACTGACTGGTGTCTCTCAGTCCCCTCTCTCTCTCTGGGAGATATCTGTACACTGACTGGTGACTCTCAGTCCCTCTCTTTCTGGGAGATATCTCTACACTGACTGGTGACTCTCAGTCCCTCTCTCTCAGGGTGATATCTGTACACTGACTGGTGTCTCTCAGTCCCTATCTCTCAGGGAGATATCTGTACACTGACTGGTGTCTCTCAGTCCCCTCTCTCTCTGGGAGATATCTGTACACTGACTGGTGTCTCTCAGTCCCCTCTCTCTCTGGGAGATATCTGTACACTGACTGGTGTCTCTCAGTCCCTCTCTCTCAGGGAGATATCTGTACACTGACTGGTGTCTCTCAGTCCCTCTCTCTGGGAGATATCTGTACACTGACTGGTGTCTCTCAGTCCCTCTCCCTCTGGGAGATATCTGTACACTGACTGGTGACTCTCAGTCCCTCTCTCTCAGGGTGATATCTGTACACTGACTGGTGTCTCTCAGTCCCTCTCTCTCTGGGAGATATCTGTACCCTGACTGGTGACTCTCAGTCCCTCTCTCTCAGGGAGATATCTGTACACTGACTGGTGTCTCAGTCCCCTCTCTCTCAGGGAGATATCTGTACACTGACTGTTGACTCTCAGTCCCTCTCTCTCTGGGAGATATCCGTACACTGACTGGTGCCTCTCAGACCCCTCTCTCTCTGGGAGATATCTGTACACTGACTGGTGTCTCTCAGTCCCTCTCTGTGGGAGATATCTGTACACTGACTGGTTACTCTCAGTCCCCTCTCTCTCAGGGAGATATCTGTACACTGACTGGTGTCTCTCAGTCCCTCTCTTTTTCAGGGCGATATCTGTACACTGACTGGTGTCTCTCAGTCCCTCTCTCTCTCAGGGAGATATCTGTACACTGACTGGTGTCTCTCAGTCCCTGTCTCTCTCAGGGAGATATCTGTACCCTGACTGGTGTCTCTCAGTCCCTCTCTCTCTCAGGGAGATATCTGTACACTGACGGGTGTCTCTCAGTCCCTCTCTCTCAGGGAGATATCTGTACACTGACTGGTGTCTCTCAGTCCCTCTCTCTCTCAGGGAGATATCTGTACACTGACGGGTGTCTCTCAGTCCCTCTCTCTCAGGGAGATATCTGTACACTGACTGGTGTCTCTCAGTCACTCTCTCTCAGGGAGATATCTGTACACTGACTGGTGTCTCTCAGTCCCCTCTCTCTCAGGGAGATATCTGTACACTGACTGGTGACTCTCAGTCCCCTCTCTCTGGGAGATATCTGTACACTGACTGTTATCTCTCAGTGCCTCTCTCTCAGGGAGATATCTGTACACTGACTGGTGTCTCTCAGTCCCCTCTCTCAGGGAGATATCTGTACACTGACTGGTGACTCTCAGTCCCCTCTCTCTGGGAGATATCTGTACACTGACGGGTGTCTCTCAGTCCCTCTCTCTCTGGGAGATATCTGTACACTGACTGGTGTCTCTCAGTCCCCTCTCTCTCAGGGAGATATCTGTACACTGACTGGTGTCTCTCAGTCCCCTCTCTCTCTCAGTGAGATATCTGTACACTGACTGGTGTCTCTCAGTCCCTCTCTCACACAGGGAGATATCTGTACACTGACTGGTGTCTCTCAGTCCCTCTCTCTCTGGGAGATATCTGTACACTGACTGGTGTCTCTCAGTCACTCTCTCTCAGGGAGATATCTGTACACTGACTGGTGTCTCTCATTCCCTCTCTCTCTCAGGGAGATATCTGTACACTGACTGGTGTCTCTCAGTCCCCTCTCTCTCTCTCTCTGGGAGATATCTGTACACTGACTGGTGTCTCTCAGTCCCTCTCTCTCAGGGAGATATCTGTACACTGACTGGTGTCTCTCATTCCCTCTCTCTCTCAGGGAGATATCTGTACACTGACTGGTGTCTCTCAGTCCCCTCTCTCTCTCTCTGGGAGATATCTGTACACTGACTGGTGTCTCTCAGTCCCCTCTCTCTCTCTCTGGGAGATTTCTGTACACTGACTGGTGTCTCTCAGTCCCTCTCTCTCAGGGAGATATCTTTACACTGACTGGTGACTCTCCGTCCCTCTCTCTCTGGGAGGTATCTGTACACTGACTGGTGTCTCTCAGTCCCTCTCTCTCAGGGAGATATCTTTACACTGACTGGTATCTCTCCGTCCCTCTCTCTCTGGGAGGTATCTGTACACTGACTGGTGTCTCTCAGTCCCTCTCTCTCAGGGAGATATCTGTACATTGACTGGTGTCTCTCAGTCACTCTCTCTCTCTGGGAGATATCTGTACACTGACTGGTGTCTCTCAGTCCCTCTCTCTCTCTGGGAGATATCTGTGTACTATGTGTTCTGACTCACCACTTCTCCATGTTGCTGTACACCTGAGCCACCTTTTGTCCAAAGTGTGAATCTTGGTTTCCCTTGAAGACAGTTGTTCTTTCCGTCTCGATGTTGAAGTTCTCAGAGGGTTTGATCTCTTCACCAGGTGGGAGCAGGAGAGGTTAGAGAAATGGACCAATTAAATGTTGTCATGACAGGTTGGAATTTCATCACCTTCTGGAAGACAGGCACGCGTCCGGACCCAAAGCTTTCTTTCAAATACCCAATCTTTTTTTTCTTCCTTCCTAGGTTGTGGGCATCACCTGCAAGGCCAGGGTTTGTTACCCATCCCTAAGTACCCTTCAACTGCAGTGGGTCTGGAGTTACATTTCGGCCAGAGCAGGTGAGAACAGCAGATTTCCTCCATTAAGACACATTAATGAAGCAGTCGGATTTTTATGATAATCAATGACACTTTCATGGGAATCGTTACAGAGCCTGGCGTTTAACTCCAGTTTTATTAATTTAATTTAAATTGCACCAGCTTCAATGGTGGGATTGACACCCGGGCCTGCAGAGCATTGGCCTGAGCTGCTGGGTTACCAGGCCGGAGACATTACCCCTACGCCTCCATCTCATCCAGAGACTAATGCACAGCTACAAATCCTGGAGCTAATCGAATCAAATAAAAGCCAGGGGCAGAACTGCAGGAGGCGAAGAGGCAGGGGCAGTTCACAGCTGCTGCTGAAGGACATGGGACAGTTCAAAATTCAAATTTTGCAGGAAGGAGCCTGCATTGAACAAAGGGTGAGATGGATGTTTTGATGCAGGGGAATGGAGAGAGCACAGGGCAATGGTATTCATTTAGCAATTGATACAAGGATACAGGGAGAGAGTGGAGCAGTGGGATTAGTTTGGGGATTGATACAAGGATACGGGGAGAGAGTGGGGCAGTGGGATTAGTTTGGGGATTGATACAAGGATACGGGGAGAGAGTGGGGCAGTGGGATTAGTTTGGGGATTGATACAGGGCTATGGGGAGAGAGTGGGGCAGTGGGATTAGTTTGGGGATTGATACAAGGATACGGGGAGAGAGTGGGGCAGTGGGATTAGTTTGGGGATTGATACAGGGCTATGGGGAGAGAGTGGGGCAGTGGGATTAGTTGGGGATTGATACAGGGCTATGGGGAGTGAGTGAGGCAGTGGGATTAGTTTGGGATTGATACAGGGCTATGGGGAGAGAGCGAGGCAGTGGGATTAGTTGGGGATTGATACAGGGCTATGGGGAGAGAGTGGGACATTGGGATTAGTTTGGGGATTGATACAGGGCTATGGGGAGAGAGTGAGGCAGTGGGATTAGTTTGGGATTGATACAGGGCTATGGGGAAAGAGCAGGGCATTGGGATTAGTTGGGGATTCATACAGGGCTATGGGAAGAGAGTGGGGCAGTGGGATTAGTTTGGGATTGATACAGGGCTATGGGGAGTGAGTGAGGCAGTGGGATTAGTTTGGGATTGATACAGGGCTATGGGGAGAGAGTGGGGCAGTGGGATTAGTTTGAGATTGATACAGGGCTATGGGGAGTGAGTGAGGCAGTGGGATTAGTTTGGGATTGATACAGGGCTATGGGGAGTGAGTGGGGCAGTGGGATTAGTTGGGGATTCATACAGGGCTATGGGGAGAGAGGGGGCAGTGGTATTAGTTTGGGATTGATACAGGGCTATGAGGAGAGAGTGGGGCAGTGGGATTAGTTGGGGATTGATACAGGGCTATGGGGAGAGAGTGGGGCAGAGGGATTAGTTTTGGGATTGATACAGGGCTATGGGGAGAGAGTGGGGCAGTGGGATTAGTTGGGGATTGATACAGGGCTGTGGGGAAAGCGTGGGGCAGTGGGATTAGTTTGGGGATTGATACAGGGCTGTGGGGAGAGAGTGGGACTGTGGGATTAGTTGGGGATTGATACAGTGCTATGGGGTGTGAGTGAGGCAGTGGGATTAGTTTGGGATTGATACAGGGCTATGGGGAGAGAGCGGGGCAGTGGGATTAGTTTGGGATTGATACAGGGCTATGGGGAGAGAGCGGGGCTGTGGGATTAGTGTGGGATTGATACAGGCCTATGGGGGAGAGAGCGGGGCAGTGGGATTAGTTTGGGGATTGATACAGGGCTGTGGGGAGAGAGTGGGGCAGAGGGATTAGTTTGGGGATTGATACAGGGCTATGGGGAGAGAGTGGGGCAGTGGGATTAGTTGGGGATTGATACAGGGCTATGGGGAGAGAGTGGGGCAGTGGGATTAGTTTGGGATTGATACAGGGCTATGGGGAGAGATTGAGGCATTGGGATTAGTTTGGGATTGATACAGGGCTGTGGGGAGAGAGTGGGACAGTGGGATTAGTTGGGGATTGATACAGTGCTATGGGGTGTGAGTGAGGCAGTGGGATTAGTTTGGGGATTGATACAGGGCTATGGGGAGAGAGTGGGACATTGGGATTAGTTTGGGGATTGATACAGGGCTATGGGGAGAGAGTGGGACATTGGGATTAGTTTGGGGATTGATACAGGGCTATGGGGAGAGAGTGAGGCAGTGGGATTAGTTTTGGGATTGATACAGGGCTATGGGGAGAGAGTGGGGCAGTGGGATTAGTTGGGGATTGATACAGGGCTGTGGGGAAAGCGTGGGGCAGTGGGATTAGTTTGGGGATTGATACAGGGCTGTGGGGAGAGAGTGGGACTGTGGGATTAGTTGGGGATTGATACAGTGCTATGGGGTGTGAGTGAGGCAGTGGGATTAGTTTGGGATTGATACAGGGCTATGGGGAGAGAGCGGGGCAGTGGGATTAGTTTGGGATTGATACAGGGCTATGGGGAGAGAGCGGGGCTGTGGGATTAGTGTGGGATTGATACAGGCCTATGGGGGAGAGAGCGGGGCAGTGGGATTAGTTTGGGGATTGATACAGGGCTGTGGGGAGAGAGTGGGGCAGAGGGATTAGTTTGGGGATTGATACAGGGCTATGGGGAGAGAGTGGGGCAGTGGGATTAGTTGGGGATTGATACAGGGCTATGGGGAGAGAGTGGGGCAGTGGGATTAGTTTGGGATTGATACAGGGCTATGGGGAGAGATTGAGGCATTGGGATTAGTTTGGGATTGATACAGGGCTGTGGGGAGAGAGTGGGACAGTGGGATTAGTTGGGGATTGATACAGTGCTATGGGGTGTGAGTGAGGCAGTGGGATTAGTTTGGGGATTGATACAGGGCTATGGGGAGAGAGTGGGACATTGGGATTAGTTTGGGGATTGATACAGGGCTATGGGGAGAGAGTGGGACATTGGGATTAGTTTGGGGATTGATACAGGGCTATGGGGAGAGAGTGAGGCAGTGGGATTAGTTTGGGATTGATACAGGGCTATGGGGAAAGAGCAGGGCATTGGGATTAGTTGGGGATTCATACAGGGCTATGGGGAGAGAGTGGGGCAGTGGGATTAGTTTGGGATTGATACAGGGCTATGGGGAGTGAGTGAGGCAGTGGGATTAGTTTGGGATTGATACAGGGCTATGGGGAGAGAGTGGGGCAGTGGGATTAGTTTGGGATTGATACAGGGCTATGGGGAGTGAGTGAGGCAGTGGGATTAGTTTGGGATTGATACAGGGCTATGGGGAGTGAGTGGGGCAGTGGGATTAGTTGGGGATTCATACAGGGCTATGGGGAGAGAGGGGGCAGTGGTATTAGTTTGGGATTGATACAGGGCTATGGGGAGTGAGTGAGGCAGTGGGATTAGTTTGGGGATTGATACAGGGCTACGGGGAGAGAGTGGGGCAGAGGGATTAGTTTGGGATTGATGCAGGGCTATGAGGAGAGAGTGGGGCAGTGGGATTAGTTGGGGATTGATACAGGGCTATGGGGAGAGAGTGGGGCAGAGGGATTAGTTTTGGGATTGATACAGGGCTATGGGGAGAGAGTGGGGCAGTGGGATTAGTTGGGGATTGATACAGGGCTGTGGGGAAAGCGTGGGGCAGTGGGATTAGTTTGGGGATTGATACAGGGCTGTGGGGAGAGAGTGGGACTGTGGGATTAGTTGGGGATTGATACAGTGCTATGGGGTGTGAGTGAGGCAGTGGGATTAGTTTGGGGATTGATACAGGGCTGTGGGGAAAGCGTGGGGCAGTGGGATTAGTTTGGGGATTGATACAGGGCTGTGGGGAGAGAGTGGGACTGTGGGATTAGTTGGGGATTGATACAGTGCTATGGGGTGTGAGTGAGGCAGTGGGATTAGTTTGGGATTGATACAGGGCTATGGGGAGAGAGCGGGGCAGTGGGATTAGTTTGGGATTGATACAGGGCTATGGGGAGAGAGCGGGGCTGTGGGATTAGTGTGGGATTGATACAGGCCTATGGGGGAGAGAGCGGGGCAGTGGGATTAGTTTGGGGATTGATACAGGGCTGTGGGGAGAGAGTGGGGCAGAGGGATTAGTTTGGGGATTGATACAGGGCTATGGGGAGAGAGTGGGGCAGTGGGATTAGTTGGGGATTGATACAGGGCTATGGGGAGAGAGTGGGGCAGAGGGATTAGTTTGGGGATTGATACAGGGCTATGGGGAGAGAGTGAGGCAGTGGGATTAGTGTGGGATTGATACAGGGCTATGGGGAGAGAGTGGGGCAGTGGGATTAGTTTGGGGATTGATACAGGGCTATGGGGAGAGAGTGGGGCAGAGGGATTAGTTTGGGGATTGATACAGGGCTATGGGGAGAGAGTGAGGCAGTGGGATTAGTTTGGGATTGATACAGGGCTATGGGGTAAGAGCAGGGCATTGGGATTAGTTGGGGATTCATACAGGGCTATGGGGAGAGAGTGGGGCAGTGGGATTAGTTTGGGATTGATACAGGGCTATGGGGTAAGAGCAGGGCATTGGGATTAGTTGGGGATTCATACAGGGCTATGGGGAGAGAGTGGGGCAGTGGGATTAGTTTGGGATTGATACAGGGCTATGGGGAGAGAGTGGGGCAGTGGGATTAGTTTGGGATTGATACAGGGCTATGGGGAGTGAGTGAGGCAGTGGGATTAGTTTGGGATTGATACAGGGCTATGGGGAGTGAGTGGGGCAGTGGGATTAGTTGGGGATTCATACAGGGCTATGGGGAGAGAGGGGGCAGTGGTATTAGTTTGAGATTGATACAGGGCTATGGGGAGTGAGTGAGGCAGTGGGATTAGTTTGGGGATTGATACAGGGCTATGGGGAGAGAGTGGGGCAGTGGGATTAGTTGGGGATTGATACAGGGCTATGGGGAGAGAGTGGGGCAGAGGGATTAGTTTTGGGATTGATACAGGGCTATGGGGAGAGAGTGGGGCAGTGGGATTAGTTGGGGATTGATACAGGGCTGTGGGGAAAGCGTGGGGCAGTGGGATTAGTTTGGGGATTGATACAGAGCTATGGGGAGAGAGTGGGGCAGTGGGATTAGTTTGGGGATTGATACAGGGCTATGGGGAGAGAGTGGGGCAGCATGATTAGTTTGGGGATTGATACAGGGCTATGGGGAGAGAGTGGGGCAGCAGGATTAGTTTGGGGATTGATACAGGGCTATGGGGAGAGAGTGGGGCAGTGGGATTAGTTTGGGGATTGATACAGGGCTATGGGGAGAGAGCGGGACAGTGGGATTAGTTTGGGGATTGATACAGGGCTATGGGGAGAGAGCGGGACAGTGGGATTAGTTTGGGGATTGATACAGGGCTATGGGGAGAGAGTGGGGCAGTGGGATTAGTTGGGGATTGATGCAGGGCTATGGGGAGAGAGTGGGGCAGTGGGATTAGTTTGGGATTGATGCAGGGCTATGGGGAGAGAGCAGGGCAGCAGACTTAGAGTGAGCTTTATACTGTCGATTCACGACACATCTACGAGAACCCTGGCTTTGTTAGAAGGAAAACGATATTTATTCAAGCATGTAGGCTGCTCAGGACCACACACGTGGTTCCTGTTCCATCTATTACCCAGAATAGAGAATCCAGCATTGTTTATACAGGTCATAACAGGACATACATACCACATAAAGTCCGTACATCAGGTAATCAGAGTTATGTCATGGTTAGCCCCTACATCGGGCGAGAGCACTAACACAAATACAGGCAGATGGGACGTTTCAGGATAAGACAGCACATAGTTTAACTACAATTCTGTTAAATAAAGATTATCCCAATTAACATATCAGCAGATTTCATCAGTGCACCATTGTTTCACCCAGCACAAAACAGGGCGCACTTGTTACCACAAACTTTTCAAAGAAATTCCGCGTCATGAGTTTTCATCATTGCTTACTGCAATATAATCACTTTTACGTCATTGAACCCATTAGGAACTTTAGCTGATTAAAGCTTGATTCCACAATACAAGATGATGGGGAGAGGGTGGGGATGTGGGATTCTTTTGGGATTTGTACAGGGCTATGGGGAGAGCGGGACAGTGGAATTAGTTTGGGGATTAATACAGGGCTATGGGGAGAGAGTGGGGCAGTGGGATTAGTTTGGGGATTGATACAGGGCTATGGGGAGAGAGTGGGGCAGTGGGATTAGTTTGGGATTGATACAGGGCTATGGGGAGAGAGAGGGGCAGTGGGATTAGTCTGGGATTGATACAGGGCTATGGGGAGTGAGTGAGGCAGTGGGATTAGTTTGGGGATTTGTGGCTATGGTGAGAGAGAGTGGGGCAGTGGAATTAGTTTGGGGATTAATACAGGGCTATGGGGAGAGAGTGGGGCAGTGGGATTAGTTTGGGGATTGATACAGGGCTGTGGGAAGAGAATGGTGCAGTGGGATTAGTGTGGGATTGATACAGGGCTATGGGGAGAGAGTGGGACAGTGGGATTAGTTTGGGATTGATACAGGGCTATGGGGAGAGAGCGGGGACAGTGAAATTAGTTTGGGGATTAATACAGGGCTATGGGGAGAGAGTGGGGCAGTGGGATTAGTTTGGGGATTGATACAGGGCTATGGGGAGAGAGTGGGGCAGTGGGATTAGTTTGGGGATTGATACAGGGCTATGGGGAGAGAGTGGGGCAGTGGGATTAGTTTGGGGATTGATACAGGGCTATGGGGAGAGAGTGGGGCAGTGGGATTAGTTTGGGATTTGTGGCTATGGTGAGAGAGAGTGGGACAGTGGGATTAGTGTGGGATTGATACAGGGCTATGGGGAGAGATTGGGGCAGTGGGATTAGTTTGGGATTTGTGGCTATGGTGAGAGAGAGTGGGACAGTGGGATTAGTGTGGGATTGATACAGGGCTATGGGGAGAGATTGGGGCAGTGGGATTAGTTTGGGATTTGTGGCTATGGTGAGAGAGAGTGGGGCTGTGGGATTGATACAGGGCTATGGGGAGAGATTGGGGCAGTGGGATTAGTTTGGGATTTGTGGCTATGGTGAGAGAGAGTGGGACAGTGGGATTAGTGTGGGATTGATACAGGGCTATGGGGAGAGATTGGGGCAGTGGGATTAGTTTGGGATTTGTGGCTATGGTGAGAGAGAGTGGGGCTGTGGGATTGATACAGGGCTATGGGGAGAGATTGGGGCAGTGGGATTAGTTTGGGATTTGTGGCTATGGTGAGAGAGAGTGGGGCTGTGGGATTGATACAGGGCTATGGGGATAGAGTGAGGCAGTGGGATTAGTTTGGGGATTGATACAGGGCTATGGGGATAGAGTGAGGCAGTGGGATTAGTTTGGGGATTGATACAGGGCTATGGGGAGAGAGCAGGGCAGTGGGATTAGTGTGGGATTGATACAGGGCTATGGGGAGAGAGTGGGGCAGTGGGATTTGTTCTGGATTAATTCAGCGCTATGGTGAGTGAGTGAACAGCAGGATTATTTTGGGATTCATACAGGGCTATGGGGAGAGAGTGGGGCATTGGGATTAATTTGGTATTTGTACAGGGCTATGGGGAGACAGTGGGGCAGTGGGATTAGTGAGAGATTCATACAGGGCTATGGGGTGGGAGTTGGGCAGTGGAATTAGTTTGTGGATTGATACAGGTCTATGGGGAGGGAGTGGTGGAATGGGATTAGCATGGGATTGATACAGGGCTATGGGGAGAGACTGGGGCAGGAAGTTTGGGATTGATACAGATCTATATACAGGGAGTGGGGCAGTGGAATTAGCTTGGGGTTTGTACAAGGCTATGGGGAGACACTGGTGGTGTGGGATTAGTTTAGGATTGATACAGGTGTAGCGGGAGAGTGTGGGCAGTGGGATTATTTTGGGATTGATACAGGGCTATGGGGAAAGCATGCTGCAATGGCTTTGGTTTGGGATTGACACAGGGCTGTGGGGAGAGAGTGGGGCAGTGGGATTAGTTTGGGATTGATGCAAGGCTATGGGGAGAGAATGGGGCAGTGGGATTAGTTTGGGATTGATGCAAGGCTATGGGGTGAAGATAGAGCAGTGGAATTAGTTTGTGGGAGATACAAGCCCATGGGGAGTGAGTGGGGCAGTGGGGTTAGTTTGGGATTGATAAAGGGCTGTGGGGAGGGAGAGGGACAGTGGGATTGGTAAGGTATTGCTGCATGTCTATGAGGAGGGAAATGGGTCATGGGATTAGTTTGGGATTGATACAGGGCTATGGGGAGAGAGTGGGGCAGAGGGATTAGTTTGGGATTGATACAGGCCTATGGGGAGAGAGTGGGACAGTGGGATTAGTTTGGGGATTGATACAGGGCTATGGGGAGAGTGGGGCAGTGGGATTAGTTTGGGGATTGATACAGGCCTATGGGGAGAGAGTGGGGCAGAGGGATTAGTTTGGGATTGATACAGGCCTATGGGGAGAGAGTGGGACAGTGGGATTAGTTTGGGGATTGATACAGGGCTATGGGGAGAGAGCGAAACAGTGGGATTAGTTTGGGGATTGATACAGGGCTATGGGAAGAGAGTGGGGCAGAGGGATTAGTTTGGGATTGATACGGGGCTATGGGGAGAGTGTGGGCAGTGGGATTAGTTTGGGGATTGATACAGGGCTATGGGGAGAGAGTGGGGCAGAGGGATTAGTTTGGGATTGATACAGGGCTATGGGGAGAGAGTGGGCAGTGGGATTTGATAGGGGTTGATGCAGGGCTATGAAGAGGGAGCGGGGCAGAGGGATTTGATTGGGGTTGATGCAGGGCTATGGGGAGGGAGCGGGGCAGTGGGATTAGCTTAGCATTGATACAGGGCTATGGGGAGGTAGCAGGACAGTAGAATTGGGATTGATACAGATCTATGGGGAAGGAGTGGTGCAATGCAATTAGGTTGGGAGTGATACAGGCCAATGGGGACAGAGTGGGCAGCACAATAAATTTGGGATTGAAACAGGGCTATGGGAGAGAGTCGGTAAGTGGGAATAGTTTGGGATTTCTACAGGGCCACGGGGAGAGAGTGGAAAAAGGATATTAGTTTGGGATTTGTACAGGTACATGGGGAGAGCAGGTTAGTGGGATTAGTTTGGGACTAGTACAGGGCCACGGGGAGAGAGTGGAGGACTGAGATGAGTTTGGGATTGATTCAGGCCTATGGGGAGAGAATCTGGCAGTGAGATTTGATTGGGGTTGATACAGATCTATGGGGAGAGAGCGCAGCAGTGGAATAGGTTTGGCATTGATACAGGGCAATGGGAGGGAGCAGGTCAGTGAGAATAGTTTGTGATTGATACAGGCTAATGGGAGGGAGCAGGGCAGTGAGATTAGTTTGTGATTGATACAGGGTAATGGGAGGGAGCAGGGCAGTGAGATTAGTTTGTGTTTGATACAGGGCAATGGGAGGGAGCAGGGCAGTGGGATTAGTTTGTGATTGATACAGGGTAATGGGAGGGAGCAGGGCAGTGGGATTAGTTTGTGATTGATACAGGGTAATGGGAGGGAGCAGGGCAGTGGGATTAGTTTCTGAATGATACAGGGTAATGGGAGGGAGCAGGGCAGTGGGATTAGTTTGTGATTGATAAAGGGTAATGGGAGGGAGCAGGGCAGTGGGATTAGTTTGTGATTGATACAGGGTAATGGGAGGGAGCAGGGCAGTGGGATTAGTTTGTGATTGATACAGGGTAATGGGAGGGAGCAGGGCAGTGGGATTAGTTTCTGAATGATACAGGGTAATGGGAGGGAGCAGGGCAGTGGGATTAGTTTGTGATTGATACAGGGTAATGGGAGGGAGCAGGGCAGTGGGATTAGTTTGTGACTGATACAGGGTAATGGGAGGGAGCAGGGCAGTGGGATTAGTTTGTGTTTGAGACAGGGTAATGGGAGGGAGCAGGGCAGTGGGATTAGGTTGTGATTGATACAGGGCTACGGGAGGTAGCAGGGCAGTGGGATTAGTTTGTGATTGATACAGGAAAATGGGAGGGAGCAGGGCAGTGGGATTAGTTTGTGATTGATACACGGTAATGGGAGGGAGCAGGGCAGTGGGATTAGTTTGTGATTGATACAGGGTAATGGGAGGGAGCAGGGCAGTGGGATTAGTTTGTGATTGATACAGGGTAATGGGAGGGAGCAGGGCAGTGGGATTAGTTTGTGATTGATACAGGGTAATGGGAGGGAGCAGGGCAGTGGGATTAGTTTGTGATTGATACAGGGCAATGGGAGGGAGCATGGCAGTGCGATTAGTTTGTGATTGATACAGGGTAATGGGAGGGAGCAGGGCAGTGGGATCAGTTTGTGATTGATACAGGGCAATGGGAGGGAGCAGGGCAGTGGGATTAGTTTGTGATTGATACAGGGTAATGGGAGGGAGCAGGGCAGTGGGATTAGTTTGTGATTGATACAGGGTAATGGGAGGGAGCAGGGCAGTGGGATTAGTTTGTGATTGATACAGGGTAATGGGAGGGAGCAGGGCAGTGGGATTAGTTTGTGTTTGATACAGGGTAATGGGAGGGAGCAGGGCAGTGGGATTAGGTTGTGATTGATACAGGGCAATGGGAGGTAGCAGGGCAGTGGGATTAGTTTGTGATTGATACAGGGTAATGGGAGGGAGCAGGGCAGTGGGATTAGTTTGTGATTGATACAGGATAATGGGAGGGAACAGGGCAGTGGGATAGTTTGTGATTGATACAGGATAATGGGAGGGAGCAGGGCAGTGGGATAGTTTGTGATTGATACAGGAAAATGGGAGGGAGCAGGGCAGTGGGATTAGTTTGTGATTGATACACGGTAATGGGAGGGAGCAGGGCAGTGGGATTAGTTTGTGATTGATACAGGGTAATGGGAGGGAGCAGGGCAGTGGGATTAGTTTGTGATTGATAAAGGGTAATGGGAGGGAGCAGGGCAGTGGGATTAGTTTGTGATTGATACAGGGCAATGGGAGGGAGCATGGCAGTGCGATTAGTTTGTGATTGATACAGGGTAATGGGAGGGAGCAGGGCAGTGGGATCAGTTTGTGATTGATACAGGGCAATGGGAGGGAGCAGGGCAGTGGGATTAGTTTGTGATTGATACAGGGTAATGGGAGGGAGCAGGGCAGTGGGATTAGTTTGTGATTGATACAGGGTAATGGGAGGGAGCAGGGCAGTGGGATTAGTTTGTGATTGATACAGAGTAATGGGAGGGAGCAGGGCAGTGGGATTAGTTTGTGACTGATACAGGGTAATGGGAGGGAGCAGGGCAGTGGGATTAGTTTGTGATTGATACAGAGTAATGGGAGGGAGCAGGGCAGTGGGTTTAGTTTGGACTGATACAGGGCTATGGGAGGGAGCAGGGCAGTAGGATTAGTTTGTGATTGAAACAGGGTTATGGAAGGGAGCAGGGCAGTGGGATTAGTTTGTGATTGATACAGGGTAATGGGAGGGAGCAGGGCAGTGGGATTAGTTTCTGTTAGATACAGGGTAATGGGAGGGAGCAGGGCAGTGCGGTTAGTTTGTGATTGATACAGGGTAATGGGAGGGAGCAGGGCAGTGGGATTAGTTTGTGATTGATACAGAGTAATGGGAGGGAGCAGGGCAGTGGGATTAGTTTGTGATTGATACAGGGCAAGGGGAGGGAGCAGGGCAGTGGGATTAGTTTGTGATTGATACAGGGTAATGGGAGGGAGCAGGGCAGTGGGATTAGTTTCTGTTAGATACAGGGTAATGGGAGGGAGCAGGGCAGTGGGATTAGTTTGTGATTGATACAGGGTAATGGGAGGGAGCAGGGCAGTGGGATTAGTTTGTGATTGATACAGGGTAATGGGAGGGAGCAGGGCAGTGGGATTAGTTTCTGAATGATACAGGGTAATGGGAGGGAGCAGGGCAGTGGGATTAGTTTGTGATTGATACAGGGTAATGGGAGGGAGCAGGGCAGTGGGATTAGTTTGTGATTGATGCAGGGTAATGGGAGGGAGCAGGGCAGTGGGATTAGTTTGTGATTGATGCAGGGTAATGGGAGATAGCAGGGCAGTGGGATTAGTTTGTGATTGATACAGGGCTACGGGAGGGAGCAGGGCAGTGGGATTAGTTTGTGATTGATACTGGGCAAGGGGAGGGAGCAGGGCAGTGGGATTAGTTTGTGATTGATACAGGGTAATGGGAGGGAGCAGGGCAGTGGGATTAGTTTGTGTTTGATACAGGGTAATGGCAGGGAGCAAGGCAGTGGGATTAGTTTGTGATTGATACAGGGTAATGGGAGGGAGCAGAGCAGTGGGATTAGTTTGTGATTGATATAGGGTAATGGGAGGGAGCAGGGCAGTGGGATTAGTTTGTGATTGATACAGGGTAATGGGAGGGAGCAGGGCAGTGGGATCAGTTTGTGATTGATACAGAGTAATGGGAGGGAGCAGGGCAGTGGGATTAGTTTGTGATTGATACAGGGTAATGGGAGGGAGCAGGGCAGTGGGATTAGTTTGTGACTGATACAGGGTAATGGGAGGGAGCAGGGCAGTGGGATTAGTTTGTGTTTGAGACAGGGTAATGGGAGGGAGCAGGGCAGTGGGATTAGGTTGTGATTGATACAGGGCAATGGGAGGTAGCAGGGCAGTGGGATTAGTTTGTGATTGATACAGGAAAATGGGAGGGAGCAGGGCAGTGGGATTAGTTTGTGATTGATACACGGTAATGGGAGGGAGCAGGGCAGTGGGATTAGTTTGTGATTGATACAGGGTAATGGGAGGGAGCAGGGCAGTGGGATTAGTTTGTGATTGATACAGGGTAATGGGAGGGAGCAGGGCAGTGGGATTAGTTTGTGATTGATACAGGGTAATGGGAGGGAGCAGGGCAGTGGGATTAGTTTGTGATTGATACAGGGCAATGGGAGGGAGCATGGCAGTGCGATTAGTTTGTGATTGATACAGGGTAATGGGAGGGAGCAGGGCAGTGGGATCAGTTTGTGATTGATACAGGGCAATGGGAGGGAGCAGGGCAGTGGGATTAGTTTGTGATTGATACAGGGTAATGGGAGGGAGCAGGGCAGTGGGATTAGTTTGTGATTGATACAGGGTAATGGGAGGGAGCAGGGCAGTGGGATTAGTTTGTGATTGATACAGGGTAATGGGAGGGAGCAGGGCAGTGGGATTAGTTTGTGTTTGATACAGGGTAATGGGAGGGAGCAGGGCAGTGGGATTAGGTTGTGATTGATACAGGGCAATGGGAGGTAGCAGGGCAGTGGGATTAGTTTGTGATTGATACAGGGTAATGGGAGGGAGCAGGGCAGTGGGATTAGTTTGTGATTGATACAGGATAATGGGAGGGAACAGGGCAGTGGGATAGTTTGTGATTGATACAGGATAATGGGAGGGAGCAGGGCAGTGGGATAGTTTGTGATTGATACAGGAAAATGGGAGGGAGCAGGGCAGTGGGATTAGTTTGTGATTGATACACGGTAATGGGAGGGAGCAGGGCAGTGGGATTAGTTTGTGATTGATACAGGGTAATGGGAGGGAGCAGGGCAGTGGGATTAGTTTGTGATTGATACAGGGCAATGGGAGGGAGCATGGCAGTGCGATTAGTTTGTGATTGATACAGGGTAATGGGAGGGAGCAGGGCAGTGGGATCAGTTTGTGATTGATACAGGGCAATGGGAGGGAGCAGGGCAGTGGGATTAGTTTGTGATTGATACAGGGTAATGGGAGGGAGCAGGGCAGTGGGATTAGTTTGTGATTGATACAGGGTAATGGGAGGGAGCAGGGCAGTGGGATTAGTTTGTGATTGATACAGAGTAATGGGAGGGAGCAGGGCAGTGGGATTAGTTTGTGACTGATACAGGGTAATGGGAGGGAGCAGGGCAGTGGGATTAGTTTGTGATTGATACAGAGTAATGGGAGGGAGCAGGGCAGTGGGTTTAGTTTGGACTGATACAGGGCTATGGGAGGGAGCAGGGCAGTAGGATTAGTTTGTGATTGAAACAGGGTTATGGAAGGGAGCAGGGCAGTGGGATTAGTTTGTGATTGATACAGGGTAATGGGAGGGAGCAGGGCAGTGGGATTAGTTTCTGTTAGATACAGGGTAATGGGAGGGAGCAGGGCAGTGCGGTTAGTTTGTGATTGATACAGGGTAATGGGAGGGAGCAGGGCAGTGGGATTAGTTTGTGATTGATACAGAGTAATGGGAGGGAGCAGGGCAGTGGGATTAGTTTGTGATTGATACAGGGCAAGGGGAGGGAGCAGGGCAGTGGGATTAGTTTGTGATTGATACAGGGTAATGGGAGGGAGCAGGGCAGTGGGATTAGTTTCTGTTAGATACAGGGTAATGGGAGGGAGCAGGGCAGTGGGATTAGTTTGTGATTGATACAGGGTAATGGGAGGGTGCAGGGCAGTTGGATTAGTTTGTGATTGATACAGAGTAATGGGAGGGAGCAGGGCAGTGGGATTATTTTGTGATTGATACAGGGCAAGGGGAGGGAGCAGGGCAGTGGGATTAGTTTGTGATTGATACAGGGCAATGTGAGGGAGCAGGTCAGAGGGATTAGTTTGTGATTGATACAGAGTAATGGGAGGGAGCAGGGCAGTGGGATTAGTTTGTGATTGATACAGGGTAATGGGAGGGAGCAGGGCAGTGGGATTAGTTTGTGATTGATACAGAGTAATGGGAGGGAGCAGGGTAGTGGGATTAGTTGGGGATTGATACAGGGTAATGGGAGCGAGCAGGGCAGTGAGATTAGTTTGTGATTGATACAGGGTAATGGGAGGGAGCAGGGCAGTGGGATTAGGTTGTGATTGATACAGGGCAATGGGAGGTAGCAGGGCAGTGGGATTAGTTTGTGATTGATACAGGGTAATGGGAGGGAGCAGGGCAGTGGGATTAGTTTGTGATTGATACAGGATAATGGGAGGGAGCAGGGCAGTGGGATAGTTTGTGATTGATACAGGATAATGGGAGGGAGCAGGGCAGTGGGATAGTTTGTGATTGATACAGGAAAATGGGAGGGAGCAGGGCAGTGGGATTAGTTTGTGATTGATACACGGTAATGGGAGGGAGCAGGGCAGTGGGATTAGTTTGTGATTGATACAGGGTAATGGGAGGGAGCAGGGCAGTGGGATTAGTTTGAGATTGATACAGGGTAATGGGAGGGAGCAGGGCAGTGGGATTAGTTTGTGATTGATACAGGGCAATGGGAGGGAGCAGGGCAGTGGGATTAGTTTGTGATTGATACAGGGCAATGGGAGGGATCATGGCAGTGCGATTAGTTTGTGATTGATACAGGGTAATGGGAGGGAGCAGGGCAGTGGGATCAGTTTGTGATTGATACAGGGCAATGGGAGGGAGCAGGGCAGTGGGATTAGTTTGTGATTGATACAGGGTAATGGGAGGGAGCAGGGCAGTGGGATTAGTTTGTGATTGATACAGAGTAATGGGAGGGAGCAGGGCAGTGGGTTTAGTTTGGGACTGATACAGGGCTATGGGAGGGAGCAGGGCAGTAGGATTAGTGTGTGATTGAAACAGGGTTATGGAAGGGAGCAGGGCAGTGGGATTAGTTTGTGATTGATACAGGGTAATGGGAGGGAGCAGGGCAATGGGATTAGTTTCTGTTAGATACAGGGTAATGGGAGGGAGCAGGGCAGTGGGATTAGTTTGTGATTGATACAGGGTAATGGGAGGGAGCAGGGCAGTGGGATTAGTTTGTGATTGATACAGAGTAATGGGAGGGAGCAGGGCAGTGGGATTAGTTTGTGATTGATACAGGGCAAGGGGAGAGAGCAGAGCAGTGGGATTAGTTTGTGATTGATACAGGGTAATGGGAGGGAGCAGGGCAGTGGGATTAGTTTCTGTTAGATACAAGGTAATGGGAGGGAGCAGGGCAGTGGGATTAGTTTGTGATTGATACAGGGTAATGGGAGGGAGCAGGGCAGTGGGATTAGTTTGTGATTGATACAGGGTAATGGGAGGGAGCAGGGCAGTGGGATTAGTTTGTGATTGATACAGAGTAATGGGAGGGAGCAGGGTAGTGGGATTAGTTGGGGATTGATACAGGGTAATGGGAGGGAGCAGGGCAGTGAGATTAGTTTGTGATTGATACAGGGTAATGGGAGGGAGCAGGGCAGTGAGATTATTTTGTGATTGATACAGGGTAAAGGGAGGGAGCAGGGCAGTGAGATTAGTTTGTGATTGATACAGGGTAATGGGAGGGAGCAGGGAAGTGGGATTTGTTTGTGATTGATACAGGGTAATGGGAGGGAGCAGGGCAGTGGGATTAGTTGGGGATTGATACAGGGTAATGGGAGGGAGCAGGGCAGTGAGATTAGTTTGTGATTGATACAGGGTAATGGGAGGGAGCAGGGCAGTGGGATTAGTTTGTGATTGATACAGGGTAATGGGAGGGAGCAGGGCAGAGGGATTAGTTTGTGATTGATACATGGCAATGGGAGGGAGCAGGGCAGTGGGATTAGTTTGTGACTGATACAGGGTAATGCGGAGGGAGCAGGGCTGTGGGATTAGTTTGTGATTGATAGAGAGTAATGGGAGGGAGCAGGGCAGTGGGATTAGTTTGTGATTGATACAGGGTAATGGGAGGGAGCAGGGCAGTGGGTTTAGTTTCTGATTGATACAGGGTAATGGGAGGGAGCAGGGCAGTGGGATTAGTTTGTGATTGATACAGGGTAATGGGAGGGAGCAGGGCAGTGGGGTTAGTTTGTGATTGATATAGGGCAATGGGAGGGAGCAGGGCAGTGGGATTAGTTTGTGATTGATACAGGGCAATGGGAGGGAGCAGGGCAGTGGGATTAGTTTGTGATTGATACAGGGTAATGTGAGGGAGCAGGGCAGTGGGATTAGTTTGTGATTGATACACGGTAATGGGGGGGAGCAGGGCAGTGGGATTAGTTTGTGATTGATACACGGTAATGGGAGGGAGCAGGGCAGTGGGATTAGTTTGTGATTGATAGAGAGTAATGGGAGGGAGCAGGGCACTGGGATTAGTTTGTGATTGATACAGAGTAATGGGAGGGAGCAGGGCAGTGGGTTTAGTTTCTGATTGATACAGGGTAATGGGAGGGAGCTGGGCAGTGGGATTAGCTTGTGCTTGATACAGAGTAATGGGAGGGAGCAGGGCATTGCGATTAGTTTGTGATTGATACAGAGTAATGGGAGGGAGCAGGGCAGTGGGATTAGTTTGTGATTGATACAGGGCAAGGGGAGGGAGCAGGGCAGTGGGATTAGTTTGTGATTGATACAGGGTAATGGGAGGGAGCAGGGCAGTGGGATTAGTTTCTGTTAGATACAGGGTAATGGGAGGGAGCAGGGCAGTGGGATTAGTTTGTGATTGAAACAGGGTTATGGAAGGGAGCAGGGCAGTGGGATTAGTTTGTGATTGATACAGGGTAATGGGAGGGAGCAGGGCAGTGGGATTAGTTTCTGTTAGATACAGGGTAATGGGAGGGAGCAGGGCAGTGCGGTTAGTTTGTGATTGAGACAGGGTAATGGGAGGGAGCAGGGCAGTGGGATTAGTTTGTGATTGATACAGAGTAATGGGAGGGAGCAGGGCAGTGGGATTAGTTTGTGATTGATACAGGGCAAGGGGAGGGAGCAGGGCAGTGGGATTAGTTTGTGATTGATACAGGGTAATGGGAGGGAGCAGGGCAGTGGGATTAGTTTCTGTTAGATACAGGGTAATGGGAGGGAGCAGGGCAGTGGGATTAGTTTGTGATTGATACAGGGTAATGGGAGGGTGCAGGGCAGTTGGATTAGTTTGTGATTGATACAGAGTAATGGGAGGGAGCAGGGCAGTGGGATTATTTTGTGATTGATACAGGGCAAGGGGAGGGAGCAGGGCAGTGGGATTAGTTTGTGATTGATACAGGGCAATGTGAGGGAGCAGGTCAGAGGGATTAGTTTGTGATTGATACAGAGTAATGGGAGGGAGCAGGGCAGTGGGATTAGTTTGTGATTGATACAGGGTAATGGGAGGGAGCAGGGCAGTGGGATTAGTTTGTGATTGATACAGAGTAATGGGAGGGAGCAGGGTAGTGGGATTAGTTGGGGATTGATACAGGGTAATGGGAGCGAGCAGGGCAGTGAGATTAGTTTGTGATTGATACAGGGTAATGGGAGGGAGCAGGGCAGTGGGATTAGGTTGTGATTGATACAGGGCAATGGGAGGTAGCAGGGCAGTGGGATTAGTTTGTGATTGATACAGGGTAATGGGAGGGAGCAGGGCAGTGGGATTAGTTTGTGATTGATACAGGATAATGGGAGGGAGCAGGGCAGTGGGATAGTTTGTGATTGATACAGGATAATGGGAGGGAGCAGGGCAGTGGGATAGTTTGTGATTGATACAGGAAAATGGGAGGGAGCAGGGCAGTGGGATTAGTTTGTGATTGATACACGGTAATGGGAGGGAGCAGGGCAGTGGGATTAGTTTGTGATTGATACAGGGTAATGGGAGGGAGCAGGGCAGTGGGATTAGTTTGAGATTGATACAGGGTAATGGGAGGGAGCAGGGCAGTGGGATTAGTTTGTGATTGATACAGGGCAATGGGAGGGAGCAGGGCAGTGGGATTAGTTTGTGATTGATACAGGGCAATGGGAGGGATCATGGCAGTGCGATTAGTTTGTGATTGATACAGGGTAATGGGAGGGAGCAGGGCAGTGGGATCAGTTTGTGATTGATACAGGGCAATGGGAGGGAGCAGGGCAGTGGGATTAGTTTGTGATTGATACAGGGTAATGGGAGGGAGCAGGGCAGTGGGATTAGTTTGTGATTGATACAGAGTAATGGGAGGGAGCAGGGCAGTGGGTTTAGTTTGGGACTGATACAGGGCTATGGGAGGGAGCAGGGCAGTAGGATTAGTTTGTGATTGAAACAGGGTTATGGAAGGGAGCAGGGCAGTGGGATTAGTTTGTGATTGATACAGGGTAATGGGAGGGAGCAGGGCAATGGGATTAGTTTCTGTTAGATACAGGGTAATGGGAGGGAGCAGGGCAGTGGGATTAGTTTGTGATTGATACAGGGTAATGGGAGGGAGCAGGGCAGTGGGATTAGTTTGTGATTGATACAGAGTAATGGGAGGGAGCAGGGCAGTGGGATTAGTTTGTGATTGATACAGGGCAAGGGGAGAGAGCAGAGCAGTGGGATTAGTTTGTGATTGATACAGGGTAATGGGAGGGAGCAGGGCAGTGGGATTAGTTTCTGTTAGATACAAGGTAATGGGAGGGAGCAGGGCAGTGGGATTAGTTTGTGATTGATACAGGGTAATGGGAGGGAGCAGGGCAGTGGGATTAGTTTGTGATTGATACAGGGTAATGGGAGGGAGCAGGGCAGTGGGATTAGTTTGTGATTGATACAGAGTAATGGGAGGGAGCAGGGTAGTGGGATTAGTTGGGGATTGATACAGGGTAATGGGAGGGAGCAGGGCAGTGAGATTAGTTTGTGATTGATACAGGGTAATGGGAGGGAGCAGGGCAGTGAGATTATTTTGTGATTGATAGAGGGTAATGGGAGGGAGCAGGGCAGTTGGATTAGTTTGTGATTGATACAGGCTAATGGGAGGGAGCAGGGCAGTGGGATTAGATTGTGATTGATACAGGGCAATGGGAGGGTGCAGGGCAGTGGGATTAGTTGGGGATTGATACAGGGCTGTGGGAGGGAGCAGGGCAGTGGGATTAGTTTGTGATTGATACAGGGTAATGGGAGGGAGCAGGGCAGTGGGATTAGTTTGTGTTTGATACAGGGTAAAGGGAGGGAGCAGGGCAGTGAGATTAGTTTGTGATTGATACAGGGTAATGGGAGGGAGCAGGGAAGTGGGATTTGTTTGTGATTGATACAGGGTAATGGGAGGGAGCAGGGCAGTGGGATTAGTTGGGGATTGATACAGGGTAATGGGAGGGAGCAGGGCAGTGAGATTAGTTTGTGATTGATACAGGGTAATGGGAGGGAGCAGGGCAGTGGGATTAGTTTGTGATTGATACAGGGTAATGGGAGGGAGCAGGGCAGTGGGATTAGTTTGTGATTGATACAGGGTAATGGGAGGGAGCAATGCAGTGGGATTAGTTTGTGATTGATACAGGGCAATGGGAGGGAGCAGGGCAGTGGGATTAGTTTGTGATTGATACACGGTAATGGGGGGGAGCAGGGCAGTGGGATTAGTTTGTGATTGATACACGGTAATGGGAGGGAGCAGGGCAGTGGGATTAGTTTGTGATTGATAGAGAGTAATGGGAGGGAGCAGGGCACTGGGATTAGTTTGTGATTGATACAGAGTAATGGGAGGGAGCAGGGCAGTGGGTTTAGTTTCTGATTGATACAGGGTAATGGGAGGGAGCTGGGCAGTGGGATTAGTTTGTGCTTGATACAGAGTAATGGGAGGGAGCAGGGCATTGCGATTAGTTTGTGATTGATACAGAGTAATGGGAGGGAGCAGGGCAGTGGGATTAGTTTGTGATTGATACAGGGCAAGGGGAGGGAGCAGGGCAGTGGGATTAGTTTGTGATTGATACAGGGTAATGGGAGGGAGCAGGGCAGTGGGATTAGTTTCTGTTAGATACAGGGTAATGGGAGGGAGCAGGGCAGTGGGATTAGTTTGTGATTGATACAGGGTAATGGGAGGGTGCAGGGCAGTGGGATTAGTTGGTGATTGATACAGAGTAATGGGAGGGAGCAGGGCAGTGGGATTATTTTGTGATTGATACAGGGCAAGGGGAGGGAGCAGGGCAGTGGGATTAGTTTGTGATTGATACAGGGCAATGTGAGGGAGCAGGTCAGAGGGATTAGTTTGTGATTGATACAGAGTAATGGGAGGGAGCAGGGCAGTGGGATTAGTTTGTGATTGATACAGGGTAATGGGAGGGAGCAGGGCAGTGGGATTAGTTTGTGATTGATACAGAGTAATGGGAGGGAGCAGGGTAGTGGGATTAGTTGGGGATTGATACAGGGTAATGGGAGCGAGCAGGGCAGTGAGATTAGTTTGTGATTGATACAGGGTAATGGGAGGGAGCAGGGCAGTGGGATTAGGTTGTGATTGATACAGGGCAATGGGAGGTAGCAGGGCAGTGGGATTAGTTTGTGATTGATACAGGGTAATGGGAGGGAGCAGGGCAGTGGGATTAGTTTGTGATTGATACAGGATAATGGGAGGGAGCAGGGCAGTGGGATAGTTTGTGATTGACACAGGATAATGGGAGGGAGCAGGGCAGTGGGATAGTTTGTGATTGATCCAGGAAAATGGGAGGGAGCAGGGCAGAGGGATTAGTTTGTGATTGATACACGGTAATGGGAGGGAGCAGGGCAGTGGGATTAGTTTGTGATTGATACAGGGTAATGGGAGGGAGCAGGGCAGTGGGATTAGTTTGTGATTGATACAGGGTAATGGGAGGGAGCAGGGCAGTGGGATTAGTTTGTGATTGATACAGAGTAATGGGAGGGAGCAGGGCAGTGGGATTAGTTTGTGACTGATACAGGGTAATGGGAGGGAGCAGGGCAGTGGGATTAGTTTGTGATTGATACAGGGTAATGGGAGGGAGCAGGGCAGTGGGATTAGTTTGTGATTGATACAGAGTAATGGGAGGGAGCAGGGCAGTGGGTTTAGTTTGGGACTGATACAGGGCTATGGGAGGGAGCAGGGCAGTAGGATTAGTTTGTGATTGAAACAGGGTTATGGAAGGGAGCAGGGCAGTGGGATTAGTTTGTGATTGATACAGGGTAATGGGAGGGAGCAGGGCAGTGGGATTAGTTTCTGTTAGATACAGGGTAATGGGAGGGAGCAGGGCAGTGGGATTAGTTTGTGATTGATACAGGGTAATGGGAGGGAGCAGGGCAGTGGGATTAGTTTGTGATTGATACAGAGTAATGGGAGGGAGTAGGGCAGTGGGATTAGTTTGTGATTGATACAGGGCAAGGGGAGGGAGCAGGGCAGTGGGATTAGTTTGTGATTGATACACGGTAATGGGAGGGAGCAGGGCAGTGGGATTAGTTTCTGTTAGATACAAGGTAATGGGAGGGAGCAGGGCAGTGGGATTAGTTTGTGATTGATACAGGGTAATGGGAGGGAGCAGGGCAGTGGGATTAGTTTGTGATTGATACAGCGTAATGGGAGGGAGCAGGGCAGTGGGATTAGTTTGTGATTGATACAGAGTAATGGGAGGGAGCAGGGTAGTGGGATTAGTTGGGGATTGATACAGGGTAATGGGAGGGAGCAGGGCAGTGAGATTAGTTTGTGATTGATACAGGGTAATGGGAGGGAGCAGGGCAGTGAGATTAGTTTGTGATTGATACAGGGTAATGGGAGGGAGCAGGGCAGTTGGATTAGTTTGTGATTGATACAGGGTAATGGGAGGGAGCAGGGCAGTGGGATTAGATTGTGATTGATACAGGGCAATGGGAGGGAGCAGGGCAGTGGGATTAGTTGGGGATTGATACAGGGCTGTGGGAGGGAGCAGTGCAGTGGGATTAGTTTGTGATTGATACAGGGTAATGGGAGGGAGCAGGGCAGTGGGATTAGTTTGTGATTGATACAGGGCAAGGGGAGGGAGCAGGGCAGTGGGATTAGTTTGTGACTGAAGCAGGGTAATGGGAGGGAGCAGGGCAGTGGCATTAGTTTCTGTTAGATACAGGGTAATGGGAGGGAGCAGGGCAGTGGGATTAGTTTGTGATTGATTCAGGGTAATGGGAGGGTGCAGGGCAGTGGGATTAGTTTGTGATTGATACAGAGTAATGGGAGGGAGCAGGGCAGTGGGATTATTTTATGATTGATACAGGGCAAGGGGAGGGAGCAGGGCAGTGGGATTAGTTTGTGATTGATACAGGGTAATGGGAGGGAGCAGGTCAGAGGGATTAGTTTGTGATTGATACAGAGTAATGGGAGGGAGCAGGGCAGTGGGATTAGTTTGTGATTGATACAGGGTAATGGGAGGGAGCAGGGCAGTGGGATTAGTTTGTGATTGATACAGAGTAATGGGAGGGAGCAGGGTAGTGGGATTAGTTGGGGATTGATACAGGGTAATGGGAGCGAGCAGGGCAGTGAGATTAGTTTGTGATTGATACAGGGTAATGGGAGGGAGCAGGGCAGTGGGATTAGGTTGTGATTGATACAGGGCAATGGGAGGTAGCAGGGCAGTGGGATTAGTTTGTGATTGATACAGGGTAATGGGAGGTAGCAGGGCAGTGGGATTAGATTGTGATTGATACAGGGTAATGGGAGGGAACAGGGCAGTGGGATTAGTTTGTGATTGATACAGGATAATGGGAGGGAGCAGGGCAGTGGGATAGTTTGTGATTGATACAGGATAATGGGAGGGAGCAGGGCAGTGGGATAGTTTGTGATTGATACAGGAAAATGGGAGGGAGCAGGGCAGTGGGATTAGTTTGTGATTGATACAGGGCAATGGGAGGGAGCAGGGCAGTGGGATTAGTTTGTGATTGATACAGGGCAATGGGAGGGAGCATGGCAGTGCGATTAGTTTGTGATTGATACAGGGTAATGGGAGGGAGCAGGGCAGTGGGTTTAGTTTGTGATTGATACAGGGCAAGGGGAGGGAGCAGGGCAGTGGGATTAGTTTGTGATTGATACACGGTAATGGGAGGGAGCAGGGCAGTGGGATTAGTTTCTGTTAGATAAAAGGTAATGGGAGAGAGCAGGGCAGTGGGATTAGTTTGTGATTGATACAGGGTAATGGGAGGGAGCAGGGCAGTGGGATTAGTTTGTGATTGATACAGGGTAATGGGAGGGAGCAGGGCAGTGGGATTAGTTTGTGATTGATACAGAGTAATGGGAGGGAGCAGGGTAGTGGGATTAGTTGGGGATTGATACAGGGTAATGGGAGGGAGCAGGGCAGTGAGATTAGTTTGTGATTGATACAGGGTAATGGGAGGGAGCAGGGCAGTGAGATTAGTTTGTGATTGATACAGGGTAATGGGAGGGAGCAGGGCAGTTGGATTAGTTTGTGATTGATACAGGGTAATGGGAGGGAGCAGGGCAGTGGGATTAGATTGTGATTGATACAGGGCAATGGGAGGGAGCAGGGCAGTGGGATTAGTTGGGGATTGATACAGGGCTGTGTGAGGGAGCAGTGCAGTGGGATTAGTTTGTGATTGATACAGGGTAATGGGAGGGAGCAGGGCAGTGGGATTAGTTTGTGATTGATACAGGGCAAGGGGAGGGAGCAGGGCAGTGGGATTAGTTTGTGATTGATACAGGGTAATGGGAGGGAGCAGGGCAGTGGGATTAGTTTCTGTTAGATACAGGGTAATGGGAGGGAGCAGGGCAGTGGGATTAGTTTGTGATTGATACAGGGTAATGGGAGGGTGCAGTGCAGTGGGATTAGTTTGTGATTGATACAGAGTAATGGGAGGGAGCAGGGCAGTGGGATTATTTTATGACTGATACAGGGCAAGGGTAGGGAGCAGGGCAGTGGGATTAGTTTGTGATTGATACAGGGCAATGTGAGGGAGCAGGTCAGAGGGATTAGTTTGTGATTGATACAGAGTAATGGGAGGGAGCAGGGCAGTGGGATTAGTTTGTGATTGATACAGGGTAATGGGAGGGAGCAGGGCAGTGGGATTAGTTTGTGATTGATACAGAGTAATGGGAGGGAGCAGGGTAGTGGGATTAGTTGGGGATTGATACAGGGTAATGGGAGCGAGCAGGGCAGTGAGATTAGTTTGCGATTGATACAGGGTAATGGGAGGGAGCAGGGCAGTGGGATTAGGTTGTGATTGATACAGGGCAATGGGAGGTAGCAGGGCAGTGGGATTAGTTTGTGATTGATACAGGGCAATGGGAGGTAGCAGGGCAGTGGGATTAGTTTGTGATTGATACAGGGTAATGGGAGGGAGCAGGGCAGTGGGATTAGTTTGTGATTGATACAGGATAATGGGAGGGAGCAGGGCAGTGGGATAGTTTGTGATTGATACAGGATAATGGGAGGGAGCAGGGCAGTGGGATAGTTTGTGATTGATACAGGAAAATGGGAGGGAGCAGGGCAGTGGGATTAGTTTGTGATTGATACACGGTAATGGGAGGGAGCAGGGCAGTGGGATTAGTTTGTGATTGATACAGGGTAATGGGAGGGAGCAGGGCAGTGGGATTAATTTGTGATTGATACAGGGTAATGGGAGGGAGCAGGGCAGTGGGATTAGTTTGTGATTGATACAGGGCAATGGGAGGGAGCAGGGCAGTGGGATTAGTTTGTGATTGATACAGGGCAATGGGAGGGAGCATGGCAGTGCGATTAGTTTGTGATTGATACAGGGTAATGGGAGGGAGCAGGGCAGTGGGATCAGTTTGTGATTGATACAGGGCAATGGGAGGGAGCAGGGCAGTGGGATTAGTTTGTGATTGATACAGGGTAATGGGAGGGAGCAGGGCAGTGGGATTAGATTGTGATTGATACAGGGCAATGGGAGGGAGCAGGGCAGTGGGATTAGTTGGGGATTGATACAGGGCTGTGGGAGGGAGCAGTGCAGTGGGATTAGTTTGTGATTGATACAGGGTAATGGGAGGGAGCAGGGCAGTGGGATTAGTTTGTGATTGATACAGGGCAAGGGGAGGGAGCAGGGCAGTGGGATTAGTTTGTGATTGATACAGGGTAATGGGAGGGAGCAGGGCAGTGGGATTAGTTTCTGTTAGATACAGGGTAATGGGAGGGAGCAGGGCAGTGGGATTAGTTTGTGATTGATACAGGGTAATGGGAGGGTGCAGTGCAGTGGGATTAGTTTGTGATTGATACAGAGTAATGGGAGGGAGCAGGGCAGTGGGATTATTTTATGACTGATACAGGGCAAGGGTAGGGAGCAGGGCAGTGGGATTAGTTTGTGATTGATACAGGGCAATGTGAGGGAGCAGGTCAGAGGGATTAGTTTGTGATTGATACAGAGTAATGGGAGGGAGCAGGGCAGTGGGATTAGTTTGTGATTGATACAGGGTAATGGGAGGGAGCAGGGCAGTGGGATTAGTTTGTGATTGATACAGAGTAATGGGAGGGAGCAGGGTAGTGGGATTAGTTAAGGATTGATACAGGGTAATGGGAGCGAGCAGGGCAGTGAGATTAGTTTGCGATTGATACAGGGTAATGGGAGGGAGCAGGGCAGTGGGATTAGGTTGTGATTGATACAGGGCAATGGGAGGTAGCAGGGCAGTGGGATTAGTTTGTGATTGATACAGGGCAATGGGAGGTAGCAGGGCAGTGGGATTAGTTTGTGATTGATACAGGGTAATGGGAGGGAGCAGGGCAGTGGGATTAGTTTGTGATTGATACAGGATAATGGGAGGGAGCAGGGCAGTGGGATAGTTTGTGATTGATACAGGATAATGGGAGGGAGCAGGGCAGTGGGATAGTTTGTGATTGATACAGGAAAATGGGAGGGAGCAGGGCAGTGGGATTAGTTTGTGATTGATACACGGTAATGGGAGGGAGCAGGGCAGTGGGATTAGTTTGTGATTGATACAGGGTAATGGGAGGGAGCAGGGCAGTGGGATTAGTTTGTGATTGATACAGGGTAATGGGAGGGAGCAGGGCAGTGGGATTAGTTTGTGATTGATACAGGGCAATGGGAGGGAGCAGGGCAGTGGGATTAGTTTGTGATTGATACAGGGCAATGGGAGGGAGCATGGCAGTGCGATTAGTTTGTGATTGATACAGGGTAATGGGAGGGAGCAGGGCAGTGGGATCAGTTTGTGATTGATACAGGGCAATGGGAGGGAGCAGGGCAGTGGGATTAGTTTGTGATTGATACAGGGTAATGGGAGGGAGCAGGGCAGTGGGATTAGTTTGTGATTGATACAGGGTAATGGGAGGGAGCAGGGCAGTGGGATTAGTTTGTGATTGATACAGGTTAATGGGAGGGAGCAGGGCAGTGGGATTAGTTTGTGATTGATACAGAGTAATGGGAGGGAGCAGGGCAGTGGGATTAGTTTGTGACTGATACAGGGTAATGGGAGGGAGCAGGGCAGTGGGATTAGTTTGTGATTGATACAGAGTAATGGGAGGGAGCAGGGCAGTGGGATTAGTTTGTGATTGATACAGAGTAATGGGAGGGAGCAGGGCAGTGGGTTTAGTTTGGGACTGATACAGGGCTATGGGAGGGAGCAGGGCAGTAGGATTAGTTTGTGATTGAAACAGGGTTATGGAAGGGAGCAGGGCAGTGGGATTAGTTTGTGATTGATACAGGGTAATCGCAGGGAGCAGGGCAGTGGGATTAGTTTCTGTTTGATACAGGGTAATGGGAGGGAGCAGGGCAGTGGGATTAGTTTGTGATTGATACAGGGTAATGGGAGGGAGCAGGGCAGTGGGATTAGTTTGTGATTGATACAGAGTAATGGGAGGGAGCAGGGCAGTGGGATTAGTTTGTGATTGATACAGGGCAAGGGGAGGGAGCAGGGCAGTGGGATTAGTTTGTGATTGATACAGGGTAATGGGAGGGAGCAGGGCAGTGGGATTAGTTTCTGTTAGATACAAGGTAATGGGAGGGAGCAGGGCAGTGGGATTAGTTTGTGATTGAAACAGGGTAATGGGAGGGAGCAGGGCAGTGGGATTAGTTTGTGATTGATACAGGGTAATGGGAGGGAGCAGGGCAGTGGGATTAGTTTGTGATTGATACAGACTAATGGGAGGGAGCAGGGTAGTGGGATTAGTTGGGGATTGATACAGGGTAATGGGAGGGAGCAGGGCAGTGAGATTAGTTTGTGATTGATACACGGTAATGGGAGGGAGCAGGGCTGCGAGATTAGTTTGTGATTGATACAGGGTAATGGGAGGGAGCAGGGCAGTTGGATTAGTTTGTGATTGATACAGGGTAATGGGAGGGAGCAGGGCAGTGGGATTAGATTGTGATTGATACAGGGCAATGGGAGGGAGCAGGGCAGTGGGATTAGTTGGGGATTGATACAGGGCTGTGGGAGGGAGCATGGCAGTGGGATTAGTTTGTGATTGATACAGGGTAAAGGGAGGGAGCAGGGCAGTGAAATTAGATTGTGATTGATACAGGGCAATGGGAGGGAGCAGGGCAGTGGGATTAGTTGGGGATTGATACAGGGCTGTGGGAGGGAGCATGGCAGTGGGATTAGTTTGTGATTGATACAGGGTAAAGGGAGGGAGCAGGGCAGTGAGATTAGTTTGTGATTGATACAGGGCAATGGGAGGGAGCAGGGCAGTGGGATTAGTTGGGGATTGATACAGGGCTGTGGGAGGGAGCAGGGCAGTGGGATTAGTTTGTGTTTGATACAGGGTAAAGGGAGGGAGCAGGGCAGTGAGATTAGTTTGTGATTGATACAGGGTAATGTGAGGGAGCAGGGAAGTGGGATTTGTTTGTGATTGATACAGGGTAATGGGAGGGAGCAGGACAGTGGGATTAGTTGGGGATTGATACAGGGTAATGGGAGGGAGCAGGGCAGTGAGATTAGTTTGTGATTGATACAGGGTAATGGGAGGGAGCAGGGAAGTGGGATTTGTTTGTGATTGATACAGGGTAATGGGAGGGAGCAGGGCAGTGGGATTAGTTGGGGATTGATACAGGGTAATGGGAGGGAGCAGGGCAGTGAGATTAGTTTGTGATTGATACAGTGTAATGGGAGGGAGCAGGGCAGTGGGATTAGTTTGTGACTGATACAGGGTAATGGGAGGAAGCAGGGCAGTTGGATTAGATTGTGATTGATACAGGGTAATGGGAGGGAGCAATGCAGTGGGATTAGTTTGTGATTGATACAGGGTAATGGGAGGGAGCAGGGCAATGTAAAAAGTTTGTGATTGATACAGGGTAATGGGAGGGAGCAGGGCAGAGGGATTAGTTTGTGATTGATACATGGCAATGGGAGGGAGCAGGGCAGTGAGATTAGTTTGTGATTGATACAGGGTAATGGGAGGGAGCAGGGCAGTGGGATTAGTTTGTGACTGATACAGGGTAATGCGGAGGGAGCAGGGCTGTGGGATTAGTTTGTGATTGATAGAGAGTAATGGGAGGGAGCAGGGCAGTGGCATTAGTTTGTGATTGATACAGGACAATGGGAGGGAGCAGGGCAGGTGGATAGTTTGTGTTTGATGCAGGGCAATGGGAGGTAGCAGGGCAGTGGGATTAGTTTGGGACTGATAAAGGGCAATGGGAGGGAGCAGGGCAGTGGGATTAGTTCGTGATTGATACAGGGTTATGGGAGGGAGCAGGGCAGTGGGATTAGTGTGTGATTGATACAGGGTAATGGGAGGGAGCAGGGCAGTGGGATTAGTTTGTGATTGATACAGGGTAATGGGAGGGAGCAGGGCAGTGGGGTTAGTTTGTGATTGATTTAGGGCAATGGGAGGGAGCAGGGCAGTGGGATTAGTTTGTGATTGATACAGGGCAATGGGAGGGAGCAGGGCAGTGGGATTAGTTTGTGATTGATACAGGGTAATGTGAGGGAGCAGGGCAGTGGGATTAGTTTGTGATTGATACACGGAAATGGGAGGGAGCAGGGCAGTGGGATTAGTTTGTGATTGATACACGGTAATGGGAGGGAGCAGGGCAGTGGGATTAGTTTGTGATTGATAGAGAGTAATGGGAGGGAGCAGGGCAGTGGGATTCGTTTGTGATTGATACAGAGTAATGGGAGGGAGCAGGGCAGTGGGTTTAGTTTGTGATTGATACAGGGTAATGGGAGGGAGCTGGGCAGTGGGATTAGTTTGTGATTGATACAGAGTAATGGGAGGGAGCAGGGCATTGCGATTAGTTTGTGATTGATACAGAGTAATGGGAGGGAGCAGGGCAGTGGGATTAGTTTGTGATTGATAGACTAATGGGAGGGAGCAGGGCAGTGAGATTAGTTTGTGATTGATACAGGGTAATGGGCGGGAGCAGGGCAGTGGGATTAGTTTGTGATTGATACAGGGTAATGGGAGGTATCAGGGCAGTGGGATTAGGTTGTGATTGATACAGGGTAAAGGGAGGGTGCAGGGCAGTGGGATTAGTTTCAGATTGATACAGGGTAATGGGAGTGAGAAGGGCAGTGGGATTAGTTTGTGATTGATACAGGGTAATGGGAGGGAGCAGGGCAGTGGGATTAGTTTGTGATTGATACAGGGTAATGGGAGGGAGCAGGGCAGTGGGATTAGTTGGGGATTTTACAGGGTAACGGGAGGGAGCAGGGCAGTGGGATTAGATTGTGATTGATACAGGGTAATGGGAGGGAGCAGGGCATTGGGATTAGTTTGTGATTGATACAGGGCAATTGGAGGGAGCAGGGCATTGGGATTAGTAGGGGATTGATACAGGGCAATGGGAGGGAGCAGGGCAGTGAGATTAGTTTGTGATCGATACAGGGTAATGGGAGGGAGGAGGGCAGTTGGATTAGTTTGTGATTGATACAGGGTAATGGGAGGGAGCAGGGCATTGGGATTAGTTTGTGATTGATACAGGGCAATGGGAGGGAGCAGGGCATTGGGATTAGTTGGGGATTGATACAGGGTAATTGGAGGGAGCAGGGCAGTGGGATTATTTTGTGATTGATACAGGGTAATGGGAGGGAGCAGGGCAGTGGGATTAGTTTGTGATTGATACAGGGTAATGTCAGGGAGCAGGGCAGTGGGATTAGTTTGTGATTGATACAGGATAATGGGAGGGAGCAGGGCAGTGGGATTAGTTTGAGATTGATACAGGGTAATGGGAGTGAGAAGGGCAGTGGGATTTGTTTGTGATTGATACAGGGTAATGGGAGGGAGCAGGGCAGTGGGATTAGTAGAGGATTGATAGAGGGTAATGGGAGGGAGCAGGGCAGTGGGATTAGATTGTGATTGATACAGGGCAATGGGAGGGAGCAGGGCATTGGGATTAGTTGGGGATTGATACAGGGTAATGGGAGGGAGCAGGGCAGTGGGATTAGTTTGTGATTGATACAGGGTAATGGGAGGGAGCATGGCATTGGGATTAGTTGGGGATTGATACAGGGTAATGGGAGGTAGCAGGGCAGTGGGATTAGTTTGTGATTGATACAGGGCAATGGGAGGGAGCAGGGCAGTGGGATTAGTTTGTGATTGATACAGGGTAATGGGAGGGAGTAGGCCAGTGGGATTAGTTTGTGATTGATACAGGGCAATGGGAGGGAGCAGGGCAGTGAGATTAGTTTGTGATTGATACAGGGTAAATGGAGGGAGCAGGGCAGTGGGATTAGTTTGTTACTGATACAGGGTAATGCGGAGGGTGCAGGGCAGTGGGTTTAGTTTGTGACTGATAGAGAGTAATGGGAGGGAGCAGGGCAGTGGGATTAGTTTGTGATTGATACAGGGCAATGGGAGGGTGCAGGGCAGGTGGATAGTTTGTATTTGATACAGGGCAATGGGAGGGTGCAGGGCAGTGGGATAGTTTGTGATTGATACAGGGTAATGGGAGGTATCAGGGCAGTGGGATTAGGTTGTGATTGATACAGGGTAATGGGAGGGTGCAGGGCAGTGGGATTAGTTTCAGATTGATACAGGGTAATGGGAGTGAGAAGGGCAGTGGGATTAGTTTGTGATTGATACAGGGTAATGGGAGGGAGCAGGGCAGTGGGATTAGTTTGTGATTGATACAGGGTAATGGGAGGGAGCAGGGCAGTGGGATTAGTTGGGGATTTTACAGGGTAACGGGAGGGAGCAGGGCAGTGGGATTAGATTGTGATTGATACAGGGTAATGGGAGGGAGCAGGGCATTGGGATTAGTTTGTGATTGATACAGGGCAATTGGAGGGAGCAGGGCATTGGAATTAGTAGGGGATTGATACAGGGCAATGGGAGGGAGCAGGGCAGTGAGATTAGTTTGTGATCGATACAGGGTAATGGGAGGGAGGAGGGCAGTTGGATTAGTTTGTGATTGATACAGGGTAATGGGAGGGAGCAGGGCATTGGGATTAGTTTGTGATTGATACAGGGCAATGGGAGGGAGCAGGGCATTGGGATTAGTTGGGGATTGATACAGGGTAATTGGAGGGAGCAGGGCAGTGGGATTATTTTGTGATTGATACAGGGTAATGGGAGGGAGCAGGGAAGTGGGATTAGTTTGTGATTGATACAGGGCAATGGGAGGGAGCGGGGCAGTGGGATTAGTTTGTGATTGATAAATGGTAATGGGAGGGTGCGGGGCAGTGGGATTAGTTTGTGATTGATACAGGGTAATGGGAGGGAGCAGGGCAGTGGGATTAGTTTGTGATTGATACAGGGCAATGGGAGGGAGCAGGGCATTGGGATTAGTTGGGGATTGATACAGGGTAATGGGAGGGAGCAGGGCAGTGGGATTAGTTTGTGATTGATACAGGATAATGGGAGGGAGCAGGGCACTGGGATTATTTGTGATTGATACAGGATAATGGGAGGGAGCAGGGCAGTGGGATTAGTTTGTGATTGATACAGGGTAATGGGAAGGAGCAGGGCAGTGAGATTAGTTTGTGATTGATACAGGGCTATGGGACGGAGCAGGGCAGTGGGATTAGTTTGTGATTGATACAGGGTAATGGCAGGGAGCAGGGCAGTGGGATTAGTTTGTGATTGATACAGGATAATGGGAGGGAGCAGGGCAGTGGGATTAGTTTGAGATTGATACAGGGTAATGGGAGTGAGAAGGGCAGTGGGATTATTTTGTGATTGATACAGGTTAATGGGAGGGTGCAGGGCAGTGGGATTTGTTTGTGATTGATACAGGGTAATGGGAGGGAGCAGGGCAGTGGGATTAGTAGAGGATTGATACAGGGTAATGGGAGGGAGCAGGGCAGTGGGATTAGATTGTGATTGATACAGGGTAATGGGAGGGAGCAGGCCACTGGGATTAGTTTGTGATTGATACAGGGCAATGGGAGGGAGCAGGGCATTGGGATTAGTTGGGGATTGATACAGGGTAATGGGAGGGAGCAGGGCAGTGGGATTAGTTTGTGATTGATACAGGGTAATGGGAGGGAGCATGGCATTGGGATTAGTTGGGGATTGATACAGGGTAATGGGAGGGAGCAGTGGCAGTGAGAATAGTTTGTGATTGATACAGGGTACTGGGAGGGAGCAGGGCAGTGGGATTAGTTTGTGATTGATACAGGGTAATGGGAGGGAGCAGGGCAGTGGAACAAGTTTGTGATTGATACAGGGTAATGGGAGGTAGCAGGGCAGTGGGATTAGTTTGTGATTGATACAGGGTAATGGGAGGGAGCAGGGCAGTGGGATTAGTTTGTGATTGATACAGGGCAATGGGAGGGAGCAGGGCAGTGGGATTAGTTTGTGATTGATACAGGGTAATGGGAGGGAGTAGGCCAGTGGGATTAGTTTGTGATTGATACAGGGCAATGGGAGGGAGCAGGGCAGTGAGATTAGTTTGTGATTGATACAGGGTAAATGGAGGGAGCAGGGCAGTGGGATTAGTTTGTTACTGATACAGGGTAATGCGGAGGGTGCAGGGCAGTGGGTTTAGTTTGTGACTGATAGAGAGTAATGGGAGGGAGCAGGGCAGTGGGATTAGTTTGTGATTGATACAGGGCAATGGGAGGGTGCAGGGCATGTGGATAGTTTGTGTTTGATACAGGGCAATGGGAGGGTGCAGGGCAGTGGGATGAGATTGGGACTGATACAGGGCTATGGGAGGGAGCAGTGCAGTGGGATTAGTTTGTGATTGATACAGGGTTATGGGAGGGAGCAGGGCAGTGGGATTAGTTTGTGATTGATACAGGGCAATGGGAGGGAGCAAGGCAGTGGGATTAGTTTGTGATTGATACAGGGTAATGGGAGGGAGCCGGGCAGTGGGATTAGTTTGTTATTGATACAGGGCTATGGGAGGGAGCAGGGTAGTGGGATTAGTTTGTGATTGATACAGGGCAGTGGGATTAGTTTGTGATTGATACAGGGCTATGGGAGGGAGCAGGGTAGTGGGATTAGTTTGTGTTTGATACAGGGTAATGGGAGGGAGCAGGGCAGTGGGATTATTTTGTGATTGATTCAGGGTAATGGGAGGGAGCAGGGCAGTGGGATTAGTTTGTGATTGATACAGGGTAATGGGAGGGAGCAGGGCAGTGGGATTAGTTTGTGATTGATACAGGGTAATGGGAAGGAGCAGGGCAGTGGGATTAGTTTGTGATTGATACAGAGCTATGGGAGGGAGCAGGGCAGTGGGATTAGTTTGTGATTGATACAGGGCAATGGGAGGGAGCAGGGCAGTGGGATTAGTTTGTGATTGATACAGGGCGATGGGAGGGTGCAGGGCAGTGGGATTAGTTTGTGATTGGTACAGGGCAATGGGAGGGAGCAGGGCAGTGGGATTTGTTTGTGATTGATACAGGATAATGGGAGGGAGCAGGGCAGTGGCATTAGTTTGTGATTGATACATGGTAATGGGAGAGAGCAGGGTAGTGGGATTAGTTTGTGATTGATACAGGCTAATGGGAGGGTGCAGGGCAGTGGGATTAGTTTGTGACTGATAAAGGGTAATGGGAGGGAGCAGGGCAGTGGGATTAGTTTGTGATTGATACAGGGCAATGTGAGGGAGCAGGGCAGTGGGATTAGTTTGTGATTGATACAGGGCAATGGGAGGGTTCAGCGCAGTGGAATTAGTTTGTGATTGATACAGGGCAATGGGAGGGATCAGGGCAGTGGGATTAGTTTGTGATTGATACAGGGTAATGGGAAGCAGCAGGGCAGTGGGATTAGTTTGTGATTGATACAGGGCTTTGGGAGGTCGCAGGGCAGTGGGATTAGTTTGTGATTGAAACAGGGCAATGGGAGGGAGCAGGGCAGTGAGATTAGTTTGTGATTGATTCAGGGTACTGGGAGGGTGCAAGGCAGTGGGATTAGTTTGTGATTGATACAGGGCAATGGGAGGGAGCAGGGCAGTGGGATTAGTTTGTGATTGATACAGGGTAATGGGAGGGAGCAGGGCAGTGGGATTAGTTTGTGATTGATACAGAGTAATGGGAGGGAGCAGAGCAGTGGGATTAGTTTGTGATTGATACAGGGTAATGGGAGAGAGCAGGGCAGTGGGATTAGTTTGTGATTGATACAGGGTAATGGGAGGGAGGAGGGCAGTTGGATTAGTTTGTGATTGATACAGGGTAATGGGAGGGAGCAGGGCACTGGGATTATTTGTGATTGATACAGGATAATGGGAGGGAGCAGGGCAGTGGGATTAGTTTGTGATTGATACAGGGTAATGGGAGGGAGCAGGGCAGTGAGATTAGTTTGTGATTGATACAGGGCTATGGGACGGAGCAGGGCAGTGGGATTAGTTTGTGATTGATACAGGGTAATGGCAGGGAGCAGGGCAGTGGGATTAGTTTGTGATTGATACAGGATAATGGGAGGGAGCAGGGCAGTGGGATTAGTTTGAGATTGATACAGGGTAATGGGAGGGAGCAGGGCAGTGGGATTAGTTTGTGATTGATACAGGGTAATGGGAGGGAGCATGGCATTGGGATTAGTTGGGGATTGATACAGGGTAATGGGAGGGAGCAGTGGCAGTGAGAATAGTTTGTGATTGATACAGGGTACTGGGAGGGAGCAGGGCAGTGGGATTAGTTTGTGATTGATACAGGGTAATGGGAGGGAGCAGGGCAGTGGGATTAGTAGAGGATTGATACAGGGTAATGGGAGGGAGCAGGGCAGTGGGATTAGATTGTGATTGATACAGGGTAATGGGAGGGAGCAGGCCACTGGGATTAGTTTGTGATTGATACAGGGCAATGGGAGGGAGCAGGGCATTGGGATTAGTTGGGGATTGATACAGGGTAATGGGAGGGAGCAGGGCAGTGGGATTAGTTTGTGATTGATACAGGGTAATGGGAGGGAGCATGGCATTGGGATTAGTTGGGGATTGATACAGGGTAATGGGAGGGAGCAGTGGCAGTGAGAATAGTTTGTGATTGATACAGGGTACTGGGAGGGAGCAGGGCAGTGGGATTAGTTTGTGATTGATACAGGGTAATGGGAGGGAGCAGGGCAGTGGAACAAGTTTGTGATTGATACAGGGTAATGGGAGGTAGCAGGGCAGTGGGATTAGTTTGTGATTGATACAGGGTAATGGGAGGGAGCAGGGCAGTGGGATTAGTTTGTGATTGATACAGGGCAATGGGAGGGAGCAGGGCAGTGGGATTAGTTTGTGATTGATACAGGGTAATGGGAGGGAGTAGGCCAGTGGGATTAGTTTGTGATTGATACAGGGCAATGGGAGGGAGCAGGGCAGTGAGATTAGTTTGTGATTGATACAGGGTAAATGGAGGGAGCAGGGCAGTGGGATTAGTTTGTTACTGATACAGGGTAATGCGGAGGGTGCAGGGCAGTGGGTTTAGTTTGTGATTGATACAGGGCAATGGGAGGGTGCAGGGCATGTGGATAGTTTGTGTTTGATACAGGGCAATGGGAGGGTGCAGGGCAGTGGGATGAGATTGGGACTGATACAGGGCTATGGGAGGGAGCAGTGCAGTGGGATTAGTTTGTGATTGATACAGGGTTATGGGAGGGAGCAGGGCAGTGGGATTAGTTGTGATTGATACAGGGTAATGGGAGGGAGCAGGGCAGGGTGATTAGTTTGTGATTGATACAGGGCAATGGGAGGGAGCAAGGCAGTGGGATTAGTTTGTGATTGATACAGGGTAATGGGAGGGAGCCGGGCAGTGGGATTAGTTTGTTATTGATACAAGGCTATGGGAGGGAGCAGGGTAGTGGGATTAGTTTGTGATTGATACAGGGCAGTGGGATTAGTTTGTGATTGATACAGGGCTATGGGAGGGAGCAGGGTAGTGGGATTAGTTTGTGTTTGATACAGGGTAATGGGAGGGAGCAGGGCAGTGGGATTATTTTGTGATTGATTCAGGGTAATGGGAGGGAGCAGGGCAGTGGGATTAGTTTGTGATTGATACAGGGTAATGGGAGGGAGCAGGGCAGTGGGATTAGTTTGTGATTGATACAGGGTAACGGGAAGGAGCAGGGCAGTGGGATTAGTTTGTGATTGATACAGAGCTATGGGAGGGAGCAGGGCAGAGGGATTAGTTTGTGATTGATACAGGGCAATGGGAGGGAGCAGGGCAGTGGGATTAGTTTGTGATTGATACAGGGCGATGGGAGGGTGCAGGGCAGTGGGATTAGTTTGTGATTGGTACAGGGCAATAGGAGGGAGCAGGGCAGTGGGATTTGTTTGTGATTGATACAGGATAATGGGAGGGAGCAGGGCAGTGGCATTAGTTTGTGATTGATACATGGTAATGGGAGAGAGCAGGGTAGTGGGATTAGTTTGTGATTGATACAGGCTAATGGGAGGGTGCAGGGCAGTGGGATTAGTTTGTGACTGATAAAGGGTAATGGGAGGGAGCAGGGCAGTGGGATTAGTTTGTGATTGATACAGGGCAATGTGAGGGAGCAGGGCAGTGGGATTAGTTTGTGATTGATACAGGGCAATGGGAGGGTTCAGCGCAGTGGAATTAGTTTGTGATTGATACAGGGCAATGGGAGGGATCAGGGCAGTGGGATTAGTTTGTGATTGATACAGGGTAATGGGAAGGAGCAGGGCAGTGGGATTAGTTTGTGATTGATACAGGGCTTTGGGAGGTCGCAGGGCAGTGGGATTAGTTTGTGATTGAAACAGGGCAATGGGAGGGAGCAGGGCAGTGAGATTAGTTTGTGATTGATTCAGGGTACTGGGAGGGTGCAAGGCAGTGGGATTAGTTTGTGATTGATACAGGGCAATGGGAGGGAGCAGGGCAGTGGGATTAGTTTGTGATTGATACAGGGTAATGGGAGGGAGCAGGGCAGTGGGATTAGTTTGTGATTGATACAGAGTAATGGGAGGGAGCAGAGCAGTGGGATTAGTTTGTGATTGATACAGGGTAATGGGAGAGAGCAGGGCAGTGGGATTAGTTTGTGATTGATACAGGGTAATGGGAGGGAGGAGGGCAGTTGGATTAGTTTGTGATTGATACAGGGTAATGGGAGGGAGCAGGGCATTGGGATTAGTTTGTGATTGATACAGGGCAATGGGAGGGAGCAGGGCATTGGGATTAGTTGTGATTGATACAGGGTAATGGGAGGGAGCCGGGCAGTGGGATTAGTTTGTGATTGATACAGGGTAATGGGAGGGAGCAGGGCATTGGGATTAGTTTGTGATTGATACAGGGTAATGTGAGGGAGCAGGGCAGTGGGATTAGTTTGTGATTGATACAGGGCAATGGGAGGGAGCAGGGCATTGGGATTAGTTGGGGATTGATACAGGGTAATGGGAGGGTGCAGGGCAGTGGGATTAGTTTGTGATTGATACAGGGCAATGGGAGGGAGCAGGGCAGTGGGATTAGTTTGTGATTGATACAGGGTAATTGGGAGGGAGCAGGGCAGTGGAATTAGTTTGTGATTGATTCAGGGCAATGGGAGCGAGCAGGGCAGTGGGATTAGTTTGTGATTGATACAAGTTAATGGGAGTGAGCAGGGCAGTGGGATTAATTTGTGATTGATACAGGGTAATGGGAGGAAGCACGGCAGTGGGATTATTTTGTGATTGATACAGGGCAATGGGAGGGAGCAGGGCAGTGAGATTAGTTTGTGATTGATACAGGGTAATGGGAGGGAGCAGGGCAGTGGAATTAGTTTGTGATTGATTCAGGGCAATGGGAGGGAGCAGGGAAGTGGGATTAGTTTGTGATTGATTCAGGGCAATGGGAGGGAGCAGGGCAGTGGGATTAGTTTGTGATTGATACAAGTTAATGGGAGGGAGCAGGGCAGTGGGATTAATTTGTGATTGATACAGGGTAATGGGAGGAAGCAGGGCAGTGGGATTATTTTGTGATTGATACAGGGTAATGGGAGGGAGCAGGGCAGTGGGGTTTGTTTGTTATTGATACAGGATAATGGGAGGGAGCAGGGCAGTGGGATTAGTTTGTGATTGATTCAGGGTACTGGGAGGGTGCAAGGCAGTGGGATTAGTTTGTGATTGATACAGAGTAATGGGAGGGAGCAGGGCAGTGGGATTAGTTTGTGATTGATACAGGGTAATGGGAGGGAGCAGGGCAGTGGGATTAGTTTGTGATTGATACAGAGTAATGGGAGGGAGCAGGGCAGTGGGATTAGTTTGTGTTTGATACAGGGTAATGGGAGAGAGCAGGGCAGTGGGATTAGTTTGTGATTGATACAGGGCAATGTGTTGGAGCAGGGCAGTGAGATTAGTTTGTGATTGATACAGGGTAATGGGAAGGAGCAGGTCAGTGAGATTAGTATGTGATTGATAAGGGATAATGGGAGGGAGCAGGGCAGTGGGGTTAGTTTGTGATTGATACAGGATAATGGGAGCGAGCAGGGCAGTGGGATTAGTTTGTGATTGATACAGGGTAATGGGAAGGAGCAGGTCAGTGAGATTAGTATGTGATTGATAAGGGATAATGGGAGGGAGCAGGGCAGTGGGGTTAGTTTGTGATTGATACAGGATAATGGGAGCGAGCAGGGCAGTGGGATTAGTTTGTGATTGATACAGGGTAATGGGAAGGAGCAGGTCAGTGAGATTAGTATGTGATTGATAAGGGATAATGGGAGGGAGCAGGGCAGTGGGGTTAGTTTGTGATTGATACAGGATAATGGGAGCGAGCAGGGCAGTGGGATTAGTTTGTGATTGATACAGAGTAATGGGAGGGAGCAGGGCAGTGACATTAGTTTGTGTTTGATACAGAGTAATGGGAGGGAGCAAGGCATTGAGATTAGTTTGTGATTGATACAGAGTAATGGGAGGGAGCAGGGCAGTGGGATTAGTTTGTGATTGATACAGGATAATGGGAGGGAGCAGGGCAGTGGGATAGTTTGTGATTGATACATGGCAATGGGAGGGAGCAGGGCAGTGAGATTAATTTGTGATTGATACAGGGCAAGGGGAGGGAGCAGGGCAGTGGGATTAGTTTATGTTTGATACAGGGTAATGGGAGGTAGCAGGGCAGTGGGATTAGTTTGTGATTGATACAGAGTCATGGGAGGGAGCAGGGCATTGAGATTAGTTTGTGACTGATACAGAGTAATGGGAGGGAGCAGGGCAGTGGGATTAGTTTGTGATTGATACAGGGTAATGGGAGGGAGCAGGGCAGTGGGATTAGTTTGTGATTGATACAGGGTAATGGGAGGGAGCAGGGCAGTGGGATTAGTTTGTGATTGATACAGGGTAATGGGAGGGAGCAGGGCAGTGGGATTAGATTGTGATTGATACAGGGTAATGGGAGGGAGCAGGGCAGTGGGATTAGTTTGTGATTGATACAGGGTAATGGGAGGGAGCAGGGCAGTGGGATAGTTTGTGATTGATACAGGATAATGGGAGGGAGCAGGGCAGTGGGATTAGTTTGTGATTGATACAGGGTAATGGGAGGGAGCAGGGCAGGTGGATAGTTTGTGATTGATACAGGGCAATAGGAGGGGAGCACGGCAGTGGGATTAGTTTGTGATTGATACAGGGTAATGGCAGGGAGCAGGGCAGTGGGATTAGTTTGTGATTGATACAGGGCAATGGGAGGGAGCAGGGCAGTGGGATTAGTTTGTGATTGATACAGGGTAATGGGAGGGAGCAGGGTAGTGGGATTAGTTTGTGATTGATACAGGGTCACGGGAGGGAGCAGGGCAGTGAGATTAATTTGTGATTGATACAGGGTAATGGGAGGGAGCAGGGCAGTGGGATTAGTTTGTGATTGATACAGGGTAATGGGAGAGAGCTGGGCAGAGGGATTAGTTTGTGATTGATACAGGGCAATGGGAGGGAGCAGGGCAGTGGGATTAGTGTGTGATTCATACAGGGTAATGGGAGGGAGCTGGGCAGTGAGATTAGTTTGTGATTGATACAGGGCAATGGGAGGGAGCAAGGCAGTGGGATTAGTTTGTGATTGATACAGGGTAATGGGAGGGAGCCGGGCAGTGGGATTAGTTTGTTATTGATACAGGGCTATGGGAGGGAGCAGGGTAGTGGGATTAGTTTGTGATTGATACAGGGCAGTGGGATTAGTTTGTGATTGATACAGGGCTATGGGAGGGAGCAGGGTAGTGGGATTAGTTTGTGTTTGATACAGGGTAATGGGAGGGAGCAGGGCAGTGGGATTATTTTGTGATTGATTCAGGGTAATGGGAGGGAGCAGGGCAGTGGGATTAGTTTGTGATTGATACAGGGTAATGGGAGGGAGCAGGGCAGTGGGATTAGTTTGTGATTGATACAGGGTAATGGGAAGGAGCAGGGCAGTGGGATTAGTTTGTGATTGATACAGAGCTATGGGAGGGAGCAGGGCAGTGAGATTAGTTTGTGATTGATACAGGGCAATGGGAGGGAGCAGGGCAGTGGGATTAGTTTGTGATTGATACAGGGCAATGGGAGGGTGCAGGGCAGTGGGATTAGTTTGTGATTGGTACAGGGCAATGGGCGGGAGCAGGGCAGTGGGATTTGTTTGTGATTGATACAGGATAATGGGAGGGAGCAGGGCAGTGGCATTAGTTTGTGATTGATACATGGTAATGGGAGGGAGCAGGGCAGTGGGATTAGTTTGTGATTGATACAGGGTAATGGGAAGGAGCAGGGCAGTGGGATTAGTTTGTGATTGATACAGGGCTTTGGGAGGGAGCAGGGCAGTGAGATTAGTTTGTGATTGATTCAGGGTACTGGGAGGATGCAAGGCAGTGGGATTAGTTTGTGATTGATACAGGGCAATGGGAGGGTGCAGGGCAGTGGGAATAGTTTGTGATTGATACAGGGTAATGGGAGGGAGCAGGGCAGTGGGATTAGTTTGTGATTGATACAGAGTAATGGGAGGGAGCAGGGGAGTGGGATTAGTTTGTGATTGATAAAGGGTAATGGGAGAGAGCAGGGCAGTGGGATTAGTTTGTGATTGATACAGGGCAATGTGAGGGAGCAGGGCAGTGAGATTAGTTTGTGATTGATACAGGGTAATGGGAAGGAGCAGGTCAGTGAGATTAGTATGTGATTGATAAGGCATAATGGGAGGGAGCAGGGCAGTGGGGTTAGTTTGTGATTGATACAGGATAATGGGAGCGAGCAGGGCAGTGAGATTAGTTTGTGATTGATACAGGGTAATGGGTAGGAGCAGGTCAGTGAGATTAGTTTGTGTTTGATACAGAGTAATGGGAGGGAGCAAGGCATTGAGATTAGTTTCTGATTGATACAGAGTAATAGGAGGGAGCAGGGCAGTGGGATTAGTTTGTGTTTGATACAGGGTAATGGGAGGGAGCAGGGCAGTGGGATTAGTTTGTGATTGATACAGGATAATGGGAGGGAGCAGGGCAGTGGGATAGTTTGTGATTGATACAGGATAATGGGAGGGAGCAGGGCAGTGGGATAGTTTTTGATTGATACAGGGCAATAGGAGTGAAGCAGGGTAGTGAGATTAGTTTGTGATTGATACAGGGTAATGTGAGGGAGCAGGTTAGTGGGATTAGTTTGTGATTGATACATGGCAATGGGAGGGAGCAGGGCAGTGAGATTAATTTGTGATTGATACAGGGCTATGGGAGGGAGCAGGGCAGTGGGATTAGTTTGTGATTGATACAGGGCAATGAGAGGGAGCAGGGCAGTGGGATTAGTTTGTGATTGATACAGGGCTAAGGGAGGGAGCAGGGCAGTGGGATTAGTTTGTGATTGATACAGGTTAATGGGAGCGAGCAGGGCAGTGGGATTAGTTTGTGATTGATAAAGGGCAATGGGAGGGAGCAGGCCAGTGGGATTAGTTTGTGATTGATACTGGGTAAATGGAGGGAGCAGGGCAGTGGGATTAGTTTGTGACTGATACAGGGTAATGCGGCGGGAGCAGGGCAGTGGGATTAGTTTGTGATTGATACAGGGTAATGTGAGGGAGCAGGGCAGGGGGATTAGTTTGTGATTGATACAGGGTAATGGGAGGGAGCAGGGCAGTGGGATTAGTTTGTGATTGATACACGGGGATGGGAGGGAGCAGGGCAGTGGGATTAGTTTGTGATTGATAGAGAGTAATGGGAGGGAGCAGGGCAGTGGGATTAGTTTGTGATTGATACAGAGTAATGGGAGGGAGCAGGGCAGTGGGATTAGTTTGTGATTGATACAGGGTAATGGGAGGGTGCAGGGCAGTGGGATTAGTTTGTGATTGATACAGAGTAATGGGAGGGAGCAGGGCATTGCGATTAGTTTGTGATTGATACAGAGTAATGGGAGGGAGCTGGGCAGTGGGATTAGTTTGTGATTGATAGACTAATGGGAGGGAGCAGGGCAGTGGGATTAGTTTGTGATTGATACAGGGTAATGGGAGGGAGCAGGGCAGTGGGATTAGTTTGTGATTGATACAGGTTAATGGGAGGGAGCAGGGCAGTGGGATTAGTTTGTGATTGATACAGGGTAATGGGAGGGTGCAGGGCAGTGGGATTAGTTTCAGATTGATACAGGGTAATGGGAGTGAGAAGGGCAGTGGGATTATTTTGTGATTGATACAGGTTAATGTGAGGGTGCAGGGCAGTGGGATTTGTTTGTGACTTATACAGGGTAATGGAAGGGAGCAGGGCAGTGGGATTAGTAGAGGATTGATACAGGGTAATGGGAGGGAGCAGGGCAGTGGGGTTAGATTGTGATTGATACAGGGTAATGGGAGGGAGCAGGGCAGTGGGATTAGTTTGTGATTGATACAGGGCAATGGGAGGGGGCAGGGCAGTGGAATTAGTAGGAGATTGGTACAGGGTAATGGGAGGGAGCAGGGCAGTGAGATTAGTTTGTGATTGATACAGGGTAATGGGAGGGAGGAGGGCAGTTGGATTAGTTTGTGATTGATACAGGGTAATGGGAGGGAGCAGGGCATTGGGATTAGTTGGGGATTGATACAGGGTAATGGGAGGGAGCAGGGCAGTGGGATTAGTTTGTGATTGATACAGGGTAATGGGAGGGAGCAGGGCAGTGAGATTAGTTTGTGATTGATACAGGGTAATGTGAGGGAGCAGGGCAGTGGGATTAGTTTGTGATTGATACATGGCAATGGGAGGGAGCAGGGCATTGGGATTAGTTGGGGATTGATACAGGGTAATGGGAGGGAGCAGGGCAGTGGGATTAGTTTGTGATTGATACAGGGTAATGGGAGGAAGCAGGGCAGTGGGATTAGTTTGTGATTGATACAGGTTAATGGGAGTGAGCAGGTCAGTGAGATTAGTTTATGTTTGATACAGGGCTATGGGAGGTAGCTGGGTAGTGGGATTAGTTTGTGATTGATACAGGGCAGTGGGATTTGTTTGTGATTGATACAGGGCAGTGGGATTAGTTTGTGATTGATGCAGGGCTATGGGAGGGAGCAGGGTATTGGGATTAGTTTGTGATTGATACAGGGTAATGGGAGGGAGCAGGGCAGGTGGATAGTTTGTGATTGATACAGGGCAATAGGAGGGAGCAGGGCAGTGGGATTAGTTTGTGATTGATACAGGGCAATGGGAGGGAGCAGGGCAGTGGGATTAGTTTGTGATTGATACAGGGTCACGGGAGGGAGCAGGGCAGTGAGATTAATTTGTGATTGATACAGGGTAATGGGAGGGAGCAGGGCAGTGGGATTAGTTTGTGATTGATACAGGGTAATGGGAGAGAGCTGGGCAGAGGGATTAGTTTGTGATTGATACAGGGCAATGGGAGGGAGCAGGGCAGTGGGATTAGTTTGTGATTCATACAGGGTAATGGGAGGGAGCTGGGCAGTGAGATTAGTTTGTGATTGATACAGGGCAATGGGAGGGAGCAAGGCAGTGGGATTAGTTTGTGATTGATACAGGGTAATGGGAGGGAGCCGGGCAGTGGGATTAGTTTGTTATTGATACAGGGCTATGGGAGGGAGCAGGGTAGTGGGATTAGTTTGTGATTGATACAGGGCAGTGGGATTAGTTTGTGATTGATACAGGGCTATGGGAGGGAGCAGGGTAGTGGGATTAGTTTGTGTTTGATACAGGGTAATGGGAGGGAGCAGGGCAGTGGGATTATTTTGTGATTGATTCAGGGTAATGGGAGGGAGCAGGGCAGTGGGATTAGTTTGTGATTGATACAGGGTAATGGGAGGGTGCAGGGCAGTGGGATTAGTTTGTGATTGATACAGGGTAATGGGAAGGAGCAGGGCAGTGGGATTAGTTTGTGATTGATACAGAGCTATGGGAGGGAGCAGGGCAGTGGGATTAGTTTGTGATTGATACAGGGCAATGGGAGGGAGCAGGGCAGTGGGATTAGTTTGTGATTGATACAGGGCAATGGGAGGGTGCAGGGCAGTGGGATTAGTTTGTGATTGGTACAGGGCAATGGGAGGGAGCAGGGCAGTGGGATTTGTTTGTGATTGATACAGGATAATGGGAGGGAGCAGGGCAGTGGCATTAGTTTGTGATTGATACATGGTAATGGGAGGGAGCAGGGCAGTGGGATTAGTTTGTGATTGATACAGGGTAATGGGAATGAGCAGGGCAGTGGGATTAGTTTGTGATTGATACAGGGCTGTGGGAGGGAGCAGGGCAGTGAGATTAGTTTGTGATTGATTCAGGGTACTGGGAGGATGCAAGGCAGTGGGATTAGTTTGTGATTGATACAGGGCAATGGGAGGGTGCAGGGCAGTGGGAATAGTTTGTGATTGATACAGGGTAATGGGAGGGAGCAGGGCAGTGGGATTAGTTTGTGATTGATACAGTGTAATGGGAGGGAGCAGGGGAGTGGGATTAGTTTGTGATTGATAAAGGGTAATGGGAGAGAGCAGGGCAGTGGGATTAGTTTGTGATTGATACAGGGCAATGTGAGGGAGCAGGGCAGTGAGATTAGTTTGTGATTGATACAGGGTAATGGGAAGGAGCAGGTCAGTGAGATTAGTATGTGATTGATAAGGGATAATGGGAGGGAGCAGGGAGTGGGGTTAGTTTGTGATTGATACAGGATAATGGGAGCGAGCAGGGCAGTGAGATTAGTTTGTGATTGATACAGGGTAATGGGTAGGAGCAGGTCAGTGAGATTAGTATGTGATTGATAAGGGATAATGGGAGGGAGCAGGGCAGTGGGGTTAGTTTGTGATTGATACAGGATAATGGGAGCGAGCAGGGCAGTGGGATTAGTTTGTGATTGATACAGAGTAATGGGAGGGAGCAGGGCAGTGACATTAGTTTGTGTTTGATACAGAGTAATGGGAGGGAGCAAGGCATTGAGATTAGTTTCTGTTTGATGCAGGGTAATAGGAGGGAGCAGGGCAGTGGGATTAGTTTGTGTTTGATACAGGGTAATGGGAGGGAGCAGGGCAGTGGGATTAGTTTGTGTTTGATACAGGGTAATGGGAGGGAGCAGGGCAGTGGGATTAGTTTGTGATTGATACAGGATAATGGGAGGGAGCAGGGCAGTGGGATAGTTTTTGATTGATACAGGGCAATAGGAGTGAAGCAGGGTAGTGAGATTAGTTTGTGATTGATACAGGGTAATGTGAGGGAGCAGGTTAGTGGGATTAGTTTGTGATTGATACATGGCAATGGGAGGGAGCAGGGCAGTGAGATTATTTTGTGATTGATACAGGGCTATGGGAGGGAGCAGGGCAGTGGGATTAGTTTGCGATTGATACAGGGCAATGAGAGGGAGCAGGGCAGTGGGATTAGTTTGTGATTGATACAGGGCTAAGGGAGGGAGAAGGTCAGTGAGTTTAGTATGTGATTGATACAGGATAATGGGAGGGAGCAGGGCAGTGGGATTAGTTTGTGATTGATATAGGGCAATGGGAGGGAGCAGGGCAGTGGGATTAGTTTGTGATTGATACAGGTTAATGGGAGCGAGCAGGGCAGTGGGATTAGTTTGTGATTGATAAAGGGCAATGGGAGGGAGCAGGCCAGTGGGATTAGTTTGTGATTGATACAGGGTAAATGAAGGGAGCAGGGCAGTGGGATTAGTTTGTGACTGATACAGGGTAATGCGGCGGGAGCAGGGCAGTGGGATTAGTTTGTGATTGATACAGGGTAATGTGAGGGAGCAGGGCAGTGGGATTAGTTTGTGATTGATACAGGGTAATGGGAGGGAGCAGGGCAGTGGGATTAGTTTGTGATTGATACACGGGGATGGGAGGGAGCAGGGCAGTGGGATTAGTTTGTGATTGATAGAGAGTAATGGGAGGGAGCAGGGCAGTGGGATTAGTTTGTGATTGATACAGAGTTATGGGAGGGAGCAGGGCAGTGGGATTAGTTTGTGATTGATACAGGGTAATGGGAGGGTGCAGGGCAGTGGGATTAGTTTGTGATTGATACAGAGTAATGGGAGGGAGCAGGGCATTGCGATTAGTTTGTGATTGATACAGAGTAATTGGAGGGAGCTGGGCAGTGGGATTAGTTTGTGATTGATAGACTAATGGGAGGGAGCAGGACAGTGGGATTAGTTTGTGATTGATACAGGGTAATGGGAGGGAGCAGGGCAGTGGGATTAGTTTGTGATTGATACAGGTTAATGGGAGGGAGCAGGGCAGTGGGATTAGTTTGTGATTGATACAGGGTAATGGGAGGGTGCAGGGCAGTGGGATTAGTTTCAGATTGATACAGGGTAATGGGAGTGAGAAGGGCAGTGGGATTATTTTGTGATTGATACAGGTTAATGTGAGGGTGCAGGGCAGTGGGATTTGTTTGTGACTTATACAGGGTAATGGAAGGGAGCAGGGCAGTGGGATTAGTAGAGGATTGATACAGGGTAATGGGAGGGAGCAGGGCAGTGGGATTAGATTGTGATTGATACAGGGTAATGGGAGGGAGCAGGGCAGTGGGATTAGTTTGTGATTGATACAGGGCAATGGGAGGGGGCAGGGCAGTGGAATTAGTAGGAGATTGGTACAGGGTAATGGGAGGGAGCAGGGCAGTGAGATTAGTTTGTGATTGATACAGGGTAATGGGAGGGAGGAGGGCAGTTGGATTAGTTTGTGATTGATACAGGGTAATGGGAGGGAGCAGGGCATTGCGATTAGTTTGTGATTGATACAGGGCAATGGGAAGGAGCAGGGCATTTGGATTAGTTGGGAATTGATACAGGGAAATGGGAGGGAGCAGGGCAGTGGGATTAGTTTGTGATTGATACAGGGTAATGTGAGGGAGCAGGGCAGTGGGATTAGTTTGTGATTGATACATGGCAATGGGAGGGAGCAGGGCATTGGGATTAGTTGGGGATTGATACAGGGTAATGGGAGGGAGCAGGGCAGTGGGATTAGTTTGTGATTGATACAGGGCAATGGGAGGGAGCTGGGCAGTGGGATTAGTTTGTGATTGATACAGGGTAATGGGAGGGAGCAGGGCAGTGGGATTATTTTGTGATTGATACAGGGAAATGGGAGGGAGCAGGGCAGTGGGATTAGTTTGTGTTTGATACAGGGTAATGGGAGGGAGCAGGTCAGTGAGATTAGTTTGTGATTGATACAGGGTAATGGGAGGGAGCAGGGCAGTGGGGTTTGTTTGTGATTGATACAGGATAATGGGAGGGAGCAGGGCAGTTGGATTAGTTTGTGATTGATTCAGGGTACTGGGAGGGTGCAAGGCAGTGGGATTAGTATGTGATTGATACAGAGTAATGGGAGCGAGCAGGGCAGTGGGATAAGTTTGTCATTGATACAGGGTAATGGGAGGGAGCAGGGCAGTGGGATTAGTTTGTGATTGATACAGAGTAATGGGAGGGAGCAGGGCAGTGGGATTAGTTTGTGATTGATACAGGGTAATGGGAGAGAGCAGGGCAGTGGCATTAGTTTGTGATTGATACAGGGCAATGTGAGGGAGCAGGGCAGTGAGATTAGTTTGTGATTGATACAGGGTAATGGGAAGGAGCAGGTCAGTGAGATTAGTATGTGATTGCTAAGGGATAATGGGAGGGAGCAGGGCAGTGGGGTTAGTTTGTGATTGATACAGGATAATGGGAGCGAGCAGGGCAGTGGGATTAGTTTGTGATTGATACAGGGTAATGGGAAGGAGCAGGTCAGTGAGATTAGTATGTGATTGATAAGGGATAATGGGAGGGAGCAGGGCAGTGGGGTTAGTTTGTGACTTATACAGGGTAATGGGAGGGAGCAGGGCAGTGGGGTTAGTTTGTGATTGATACAGGATAATGAGAGCGAGCAGGGCAGTGGGATTAGTTTGTGATTGATACAGAGTAATGGGAGGGAGCAGGGCAGTGACATTAGTTTGTGTTTGATACAGAGTAATGGGAGGGAGCAAGGCATTGAGATTAGTTTGTGATTGATACAGAGTAATGGGAGGGAGCAGGGCAGTGGGATTAGTTTGTGATTGATGCAGGGTAATGGGAGGGAGCAGGGCAGTGGGATTAGTTTGTGTTTGATACAGGGTAATGGGAGGGAGCAGGGCAGTGTGATTAGTTTGTGATTGATACAGGATAATGGGAGGGAGCACGGCAGTGGGATATTTTGTGATTGATAAAGGATAATGGGAGGGAGCAGGGCAGTGGGATAATTTGTGATTGATACAGGGCAATAGGAGTGAAGCAGGGTAGTGGGATTAGTTTGTGATTGATACATGGCAATGGGAGGGAGCAGGGCAGTGAGATTAATTTGTGATTGATACAGGGCTATGGGAGGGAGCAGGGCAGTGGGATTAGTTTTTGATTGATACAGGGTAATGGGAGGGAGCAGGGCAGTGGGATTAGTTTGTGATTGATACAGGGTAATGGGAGTGAGCAGGTCAGTGAGATTAGTTTATGTTTGATACAGGGCTATGGGAGGTAGCTGGGTAGTGGGATTAGTTTTTGATTGATACAGGGCATTGAGATTAGTTTGTGATTGATACAGGGCAGTGGGATTAGTTTGTGATTGATACAGGGTAATGGGAGGGAGCAGGGCAGTGGGATTAGTTTGTGATTGATACAGGGTAATGGGAGGGAGCAGGGCAGTGGGATAGTTTGTGATTGATACAGGGCAATAGGAGGGGAGCAGGGCAGTGGGATTAGTTTGTCATTGATACAGGGTAATGGGAGGGAGCAGGGCAGTGGGATTAGTTTGTGATTGATACAGGGCAATGGGAGGGAGCAAGGCAGTGGGATTAGTTTGTGATTGATACAGGGTAATGGGAGGGAGCCGGGCAGTGGGATTAGTTTTTTATTGATACAGGGCTATGGGAGGGAGCAGGGCAGTGGGATTAGTTTGTGATTGATACAGGGCAGTGGGATTAGTTTGTGATTGATTCAGGGCTATGGGAGGGAGCAGGGTAGTGGGATTAGTTTGTGTTTGATACAGGGTAATGGGAGGGAGCAGGGCAGTGGGATTATTTTGTGATTGATTCAGGGTAATGGGAGGGAGCAGGGCAGTGGGATTAGTTTGTGATTGATACAGGGTAATGGGAGGGAGCAGGGCAGTGGGATTAGTTTGTGATTGATACAGGGTAATGGGAAGGAGCAGGGCAGTGGGATTAGTTTGTGATTCATACAGAGCTATGTGAGGGAGCAGGGCAGTGGGATTAGTTTGTGATTGATACAGGGCAATGGGAGGGAGCAGGGCAGCGGGATTAGTTTGTGATTGATACAGGGCAATGGGAGGGTGCAGGGCAGTGGGATTAGTTTGTGATTGATACAGGATAATGGGAGGGAGCAGGGCAGTGGCATTAGTTTGTGATTGATACATGGTAATGGGAGAGAGCAGGGTAGTGGGATTAGTTTGTGATTGATACAGGGTAATGGGAGGGTGCAGGGCAGTGGGATTAGTTTGTGACTGATACAGGGTAATGGGAGGGAGCAGGGCAGTGTGATTAGTTTGTGATTGATACAGGATAATGGGAGGGAGCAGGGCAGTGGGATATTTTGTGATTGATAAATGATAATGGGAGGGAGCAGGGCAGTGGGATAGTTTGTGATTGATACAGGGCAATAGGAGTGAAGCAGGGTAGTGAGATTAGTTTGTGATTGATACAGGGTAATGTTAGGGAGCAGGGTAGTGGGATTAGTTTGTGATTGATACATGGCAATGGGAGGAAGCAGTGCCGTGAGATTAATTTGTGATTGATACAGGGCTATGGGAGGGAGCAGGGCAGTGGGATTAGTTTTTGATTGATACAGGGCAGTGGGATTAGTTTGTGATTGATACAGGGCAGTGGGATTAGTTTGTGATTGATGCAGGGCTATGGGAGGGAGCAGGGTAGTGGGATTAGTTTGTGTTTGATACAGGGTAATGGGAGGGAGCAGGGCAGTGGCATTAGTTTGTGATTGATACATGGTAATGGGAGAGAGCAGGGTAGTGGGATTAGTTTGTGATTGATACAGGGTAATGGGAAGGAGCAGGGCAGTGGGATTAGTTTGTGATTGATACAGGGCTTTGGGAGGGAGCAGGGCAGTGGGATTAGTTTGTGATTGAAACAGGGCAATGGGAGGAGCAGGGCAGTGGGATTAGTTTGTGATTGATTCAGGGTACTGGGAGGGTGCAAGGCAGTGGGATTAGTTTGTGATTGATACAGGGCAATGGGAGGGAGCAGGGCAGTGGGATTAATTTGTGATTGATACAGGGTAATGGGAGGGAGCAGGGCAGTGGGATTAGTTTGTGATTGATACAGAGTAATGGGAGGGAGCAGGGCAGTGGGATTAGTTTGTGATTGATACAGGGTATTGGGAGAGAGCAGGGCAGTGGGATTAGTTTGTGATTGATACAGGGCAATGTGAGGGAGCAGGGCAGTGAGATTAGTTTGTGATTGATACAGGGTAATGGGAAGGAGCAGGTCAGTGAGATTAGTATGTGATTGATGCAGGATAATGGGAGGGAGCAGGGTAGTGGGATGGTTTGTGATTGATACAGGATAATGGGAGGGAGCAGGGCACTGGGATAGTTTGTGATTGATACAGGATAATGGGAGGGAGCAGGGCAGTGGGATTAGTTTGTGATTGATACAGGGTAATATGAGGAAGCAGGGCAGTGAGATTAGTTTGTGATTGATACAGGGCTATGGGACGGAGCAGGGCAGTGGGATTAGTTTGTGATTGATACAGGGTAATGGCAGGGAGCAGGGCAGTGGGATTAGTTTGTGATTGATACAGGATAATGCGTGGGAGCAGGGCAGTGGGATTAGTTTGAGATTGATACAGGGTAATGGGAGGGAGCAGGGCAGTGGGATTAGTTTGTGATTGATACAGGGCAATGGGAAGGAGCAGGGCAGTGGGATTAGTTTGTGATTAATACAGGGTAATGTGAGGGAGCAGGGCAGTGGGATTAGTTTGTGATTGATACAGGGCTAAGGGAGGGAGAAGGTCAGTGAGATTAGTATGTGATTCATACAGGATAATGGGAGGGAGCAGGGCAGTGGGATTAGTTTGTGATTGATACAGAGTAATGGGAGGGAGCAGGGCAGTGGGAATAGTTTGTGATTGATACAGGGTAATGGGAGGGAGCAGGGCAGTGGGATTATTTTGTGATTGATACAGGGCAATGGGAGGGAGCAGGGCAGTGAGATTAGTTTGTGATTGATTCAGGGTAATGGGAGTGAGCAGGGCAGTGGGGTTTGTTTGTGATTGATACAGGATGATGGGAGGGAGCAGGGCAGTTGGATTAGTTTGTGATTGATTCAGGGTACTGGGAGGGTGCAAGGCAGTGGGATTAGTTTGTGATTGATACAGAGTAAAGGGAGGGAGCAGGGCAGTGGGATTAGTTTGTGATTCATACAGGGTAATGGGAGGGAGCAGGGCAGTGGGATTAGTTTGTGATTGATACAGAGTAATGGGAGGGAGCAGGGCAGTGGGATTAGTTTGTGATTGATACAGGGTAATGGGAGAGAGCAGGGCAGTGGGATTAGTTTGTGATTGATACAGGGCAATGTGAGGGAGCAGGGCAGTGAGATTAGTTTGTGATTGATACAGGGTAATGGGAAGGAGCAGGTCAGTGAGATTAGTATGTGATTGATAAGGGATAATGGGAGGGAGCAGGGCAGTGGGGTTAGTTTGTGATTGATACAGGATAATGGGAGCGAGCAGGGCAGTGGGATTAGTTTGTGATTGATACAGGGTAATGGGAAGGAGCAGGTCAGTGAGATTAGTATGTGATTGATAAGGGATAATGGGAGGGAGCAGGGCAGTGGGATTTGTTTGTGAATGATACAGGTTAATGGGAGGTAGCAGGGCAGTGAGATTAGTTTGTGATTGATACAGAGTAATGGGAGGGGGCGGGGCAGTGGGATTAGTTTGTGTTTGATACAGGGTAATGGGAGGGAGCAGGGCAGTGGGATTAGTTTGTGATTGATACAGGGTAATGGGAGAGAGCAGGGCAGTGGGATTAGTTTGTGATTGATACAGGGCAATGTGAGGGAGCAGGGCAGTGAGATTAGTTTGTGATTGATACAGGGTAATGGGAAGGAGCAGGTCAGTGAGATTAGTATGTGATTGATAAGGGATAATGGGAGGGAGCAGGGCAGTGGGGTTAGTTTGTGATTGATACAGGATAATGGGAGCGAGCAGGGCAGTGGGATTAGTTTGTGATTGATACAGAGTAATGGGAGGGAGCAGGGCATTGAGATTAGTTTGTGATTGATACAGAGTAATGGGAGGGAGCAGGGCAGTGGGATTAGTTTGTGATTGATACAGGGTAATGTGAGGGAGCAGGGCAGTGGGATTAGTTTATCATTGATACAGGGTAATGGGAGGGAGCAGGGCAGTGGGATAGTTTGTGATTGATACAGGATAATGGGAGGGAGCAGGACAGTGGGATGGTTTGTGATTGATACAGGGCAATAGGAGGGGAGCAGGGCAGTGGGATTAGTTTGTGATTGATACAGGGTAATGGGAGGGAGCAGGGCAGTGGGATTAGTTTGAGATTGATACAGGGCAATGGGAGGGAGCAGGGCAGTGGAATTAGTTTGTGATTGATACAGGGTCACGGGAGGGAGCAGGGCAGTGAGATTAATTTGTGATTGATACAGGGTAATGGGAGGGAGCAGGGCAGTGGGATTAGTTTGTGATTGATACAGGGTAATGGGAGGGAGCAGGGCAGTGGGATTAGTTTGTGATTGATACAGGGTAATTGGGAAGGAGCAGGGCAGTGGGATTAGTTTGTGATTGATACAGAGCTATGTGAGGGAGCAGGGCAGTGGGATTAGTTTGTGATTGATACAGGGCAATGGGAGGGAGCAGGGCAGTGGGATTAGTTTGTGATTGATATAGGGCAATGGGAGGTTGCAGGGCAGTGGGATTAGTTTGTGATTGGTACAGGGCAATGGGAGGGAGCAGGGCAGTGGGATTTGTTTGTGATTGATACAGGATAATGGGAGGGAGCAGGGCAGTGGCATTAGTTTGTGATTGATACATGGTAATGGGAGAGAGCAGGGTAGTGGGATTAGTTTGTGATTGATACAGGGTAATGGGAGGGTGCAGGGCAGTGGGATTAGTTTGTGACTGATACAGGGTAATGGGAGGGAGGAGGGCAGTGTGATTAGTTTGTGATTGATACAGGATAATGGGAGGGAGCAGGGCAGTGGGATATTTTGTGATTGATAAAGGATAATGGGAGGGAGCAGGGCAGTGGGATAGTTTGTGATTGATACAGGGCAATAGGAGTGAAGCAGGGTAGTGAGATTAGTTTGTGATTGATACAGGGTAATGTTAGGGAGCAGGGTAGTGGGATTAGTTTGTGATTGATACATGGCAATGGGAGGGAGCAGGGCCGTGAGATTAATTTGTGATTGATACAGGGCTATGGGAGGGAGCAGGGCAGTGGGATTAGTTTTTGATTGATACAGGGCAGTGGGATTAGTTTGTGATTGATACAGGGCAGTGGGATTAGTTTGTGATTGATGCAGGGCTATGGGAGGGAGCAGGGTAGTGGGATTAGTTTGTGTTTGATACAGGGTAATGGGAGGGAGCAGGGCAGTGGCATTAGTTTGTGATTGATACATGGTAATGGGAGAGAGCAGGGTAGTGGGATTAGTTTGTGATTGATACAGGGTAATGGGAGGGTGCAGGGCAGTGGGATTAGTTGGTGACTGATACAGGGTAATGGGAGGGAGCAGGGCAGTGGGATTAGTTTGTGATTGATACAGGGCAATGGGAGGGAGCAGCGCAGTGGAATTAGTTTGTGATTGATACATGGCAATGGGAGGGAGCAGGGCAGTGGGATTAGTTTGTGATTGATACAGGGTAATGGGAAGGAGCAGGGCAGTGGGATTAGTTTGTGATTGATACAGGGCTTTGGGAGGGAGCAGGGCAGTGGGTTTAGTTTGTGATTGAAACAGGGCAATGGGAGGAGCAGGGCAGTGGGATTAGTTTGTGATTGATTCAGGGTACTGCGAGGGTGCAAGGCAGTGGGATTAGTTTGTGATTGATACAGGGCAATGGGAGGGAGCAGGGCAGTGGGATTAGTTTGTGATTGATACAGGGTAATGGGAGGGAGCAGGGCAGTGGGATTAGTTTGTGATTGATACAGAGTAATGGGAGGGAGCAGGGCAGTGGGATTAGTTTGTGATTGATACAGGGTAATGGGAAAGAGCAGGGCAGTGGGATTAGTTTGTGATTGATACAGGGCAATGTGAGGGAGCAGGGCAGTGAGATTAGTTTGTGATTGATACAGGGTAATGGGAAGGAGCAGGTCAGTGAGATTAGTATGTGATTGATGCAGGATAATGGGAGGGAGCAGGGTAGTGGGATGGTTTGTGATTGATACAGGATAATGGGAGGGAGCAGGGCACTGGGATAGTTTGTGATTGATACAGGATAATGGGAGGGAGCAGGGCAGTGGGATTAGTTTGTGATTGATACAGGGTAATATGAGGAAGCAGGGCAGTGAGATTAGTTTGTGATTGATACAGGGCTATGGGACGGAGCAGGGCAGTGGGATTAGTTTGTGATTGATACAGGGTAATGGCAGGGAGCAGGGCAGTGGGATTAGTTTGTGATTGATACAGGATAATGGGTGGGAGCAGGGCAGTGGGATTAGTTTGAGATTGATACAGGGTAATGGGAGGGAGCAGGGCAGTGGGATTAGTTTGTGATTGATACAGGGCAATGGGAAGGAGCGGGGCAGTGGGATTAGTTTGTGATTAATACAGGGTAATGTGAGGGAGCAGGGCAGTGGGATTAGTTTGTGATTGATACAGGGCTAAGGGAGGGAGAAGGTCAGTGAGATTAGTATGTGATGCATACAGGATAATGGGAGGGAGCAGGGCAGTGGGATTAGTTTGTGATTGATACAGAGTAATGGGAGGGAGCAGGGCAGTGGGATTAGTTTGTGATTGATACAGGGTAATGGGAGGGAGCAGGGCAGTGGGATTAGTTTGTGATTGATACAGAGTAATGGGAGGGAGCAGGGCAGTGAGATTAGTTTGTGATTGATTCAGGGTAATGGGAGTGAGCAGGGCAGTGGGGTTTGTTTGTGATTGATACAGGGTAATGGGAGGGAGCAGGGCAGTTGGATTAGTTTGTGATTGATTCAGGGTACTGGGAGGGTGCAAGGCAGTGGGATTAGTTTGTGATTGATACAGAGTAATGGGAGGGAGCAGGGCAGTGGGATTAGTTTGTGATTGATACAGGGTAATGGGAGGGAGCAGGGCAGTGGGATTAGTTTGTGATTGATACAGACTAATGGGAGGGAGCAGGGCAGTGGGATTAGTTTGTGATTGATACAGGGTAATGGGAGAGAGCAGGGCAGTGGGATTAGTTTGTGATTGATACAGGGCAATGTGAGGGAGCAGGGCAGTGAGATTAGTTTGTGATTGATACAGGGCAATGTGAGGGAGCAGGGCAGTGAGATTAGTTTGTGATTGATACAGGGTAATGGGAAGGAGCAGGTCAGTGAGATTAGTATGTGATTGATAAGGGATAATGGGAGGGAGCAGGGCAGTGGGGTTAGTTTGTGATTGATACAGGATAATGGGAGCGAGCAGGGCAGTGGGATTAGTTTGTGATTGATACAGGGTAATGGGAAGGAGCAGGTCAGTGAGATTAGTATGTGATTGATAAGGGATAATGGGAGGGAGCAGGGCAGTGGGATTTGTTTGTGAATGATACAGGTTAATGGGAGGTAGCAGGGCAGTGAGATTAGTTTGTGATTGATACAGAGTAATGGGAGGGGGCGGGGCAGTGGGATTAGTTTGTGTTTGATACAGGGTAATGGGAGGGAGCAGGGCAGTGGGATTAGTTTGTGATTGATACAGGGTAATGGGAGAGAGCAGGGCAGTGGGATTAGTTTGTGATTGATACAGGGCAATGTGAGGGAGCAGGGCAGTGAGATTAGTTTGTGATTGATACAGGGTAATGGGAAGGAGCAGGTCAGTGAGATTAGTATGTGATTGATAAGGGATAATGGGAGGGAGCAGGGCAGTGGGGTTAGTTTGTGATTGATACAGGATAATGGGAGCGAGCAGGGCAGTGGGATTAGTTTGTGATTGATACAGAGTAATGGGAGGGAGCAGGGCAGTGACATTAGTTTGTCTTTGATACAGAGTAATGGGAGGGAGCAGGGCAGTGGGATTAGTTTGTGATTGATACAGGGTAATGGGAGGGAGCAGGGCAGTGGGATTAGTTTGTGTTTGATACAGGGTAATGGGAGGGAGCAGGGCAGTGTGATTAGTTTGTGATTGATACAGGGTAATGTGAGGGAGCAGGGTAGTGGGATTAGTTTGTGATTGATACCTGGCAATGGGAGGGAGCAGGGCAGTGAGATTAATTTGTGATTGATACAGGGCTATGGGAGGGAGCAGGGCAGTGGGATTAGTTTTTGATTGATACAGGGTAATGGGAGGGAGCAGGGCAGTGGGATTAGTTTGTGATTGATACAGGGCAGTGGGATTAGTTTGTGATTGATACAGGGCAGTGGGATTAGTTTGTGATTGATGCAGGGCTATGGGAGGGAGCAGGGTAGTGGGATTAGTTTGTGTTTGATACAGGGTAATGGGAGGGAGCAGGGCAGTGGCATTAGTTTGTGTTTGATACATGGTAATGGGAGAGAGCAGGGTAGTGGGATTAGTTTGTGATTGATACAGGGTAATGGGAGGGAGCAGGACAGTGGGATGGTTTATGATTGATACAGGGCAATAGGAGGGGAGCAGGGCAGTGGGATTAGTTTGTGATTGATACAGGATAATGGGAGGGAGCAGGGCAGTGGGATTAGTTTGAGATTGATACAGGGCAATGGGAGGGAGCAGGGCAGTGGAATTAGTTTGTGATTGATACAGGGTCACGGGAGGGAGCAGGGCAGTGAGATTAATTTGTGATTGATACAGGGTAATGGGAGGGAGCAGGGCAGTGGGATTAGTTTGTGATTGATACAGGGTAATTGGGAAGGAGCAGGGCAGGGGGATTAGTTTGTGATTGATACAGAGCTATGTGAGGGAGCAGGGCAGTGGGATTAGTTTGTGATTGATACAGGGCAATGGGAGGGAGCAGGGCAGTGGGATTAGTTTGTGATTGATATAGGGCAATGGGAGGTTGCAGGGCAGTGGGATTAGTTTGTGATTGGTACAGGGCAATGGGAGGGAGCAGGGCAGTGGGATTTGTTTGTGATTGATACAGGATAATGGGAGGGAGCAGGGCAGTGGCATTAGTTTGTGATTGATACATGGTAATGGGAGAGAGCAGGGTAGTGGGATTAGTTTGTGATTGATACAGGGTAATGGGAGGGTGCAGGGCAGTGGGATTAGTTTGTGACTGATACAGGGTAATGGGAGGGAGCAGGGCAGTGTGATTAGTTTGTGATTGATACAGGATAATGGGAGGGAGCAGGGCAGTGGGATATTTTGTGATTGATAAAGGATAATGGGAGGGAGCAGGGCAGTGGGATAGTTTGTGATTGATACAGGGCAATAGGAGTGAAGCAGGGTAGTGAGATTAGTTTGTGATTGATACAGGGTAATGTTAGGGAGCAGGGTAGTGGGATTAGTTTGTGATTGATACATGGCAATGGGAGGGAGCAGGGCCGTGAGATTAATTTGTGATTGATACAGGGCTATGGGAGGGAGCAGGGCAGTGGGATTAGTTTTTGATTGATACAGGGCAGTGGGATTAGTTTGTGATTGATACAGGGCAGAGGGATTAGTTTGTGATTAATGCAGGGCTATGGGAGGGAGCAGGGTAGTGGGATTAGTTTGTGTTTGATACAGGGTAATGGGAGGGAGCAGGGCAGTGGCATCAGTTTGTGAGTGATACATGGTAATGGGAGAGAGCAGGGTAGTGGGATTAGTTTGTGATTGATACAGGGCTTTGGGAGGGAGCAGGGCAGTGGGATTAGTTTGTGATTGAAACAGGGCAATGGGAGGAGCAGGGCAGTGGGATTAGTTTGTGATTGATTCAGGGTACTGGGAGGGTGCAAGGCAGTGGGATTAGTTTGTGATTGATACAGGGCAATGGGAGGGAGCAGGGCAGTGGGATTAGTTTGTGATTGATACAGGGTAATGGGAGGGAGCAGGGCAGTGGGATTAGTTTGTGATTGATACAGAGTAATGGGAGGGAGCAGGGCAGTGGGATTAGTTTGTGATTGATACAGGGTAATGGGAGAGAGCAGGGCAGTGGGATTAGTTTGTGATTGATACAGGGCAATGTGAGGGAGCAGGGCAGTGAGATTAGTTTGTGATTGATACAGGGTAATGGGAAGGAGCAGGTCAGTGAGATTAGTATGTGATTGATGCAGGATAATGGGAGGGAGCAGGGTAGTGGGATGGTTTGTGATTAATACAGGATAATGGGAGGGAGCAGGGCACTGGGATAGTTTGTGATTGATACAGGATAATGGGAGGGAGCAGGGCAGTGGGATTAGTTTGTGATTGATACAGGGTAATATGAGGAAGCAGGGCAGTGAGATTAGTTTGTGATTGATACAGGGCTATGGGACGGAGCAGGGCAGTGGGATTAGTTTGTGATTGATACAGGGTAATGGCAGGGAGCAGGGCAGTGGGATTAGTTTGTGATTGATACAGGATAATGGGTGGGAGCAGGGCAGTGGGATTAGTTTGAGATTGATACAGGGTAATGGGAGGGAGCAGGGCAGTGGGATTAGTTTGTGATTGATACAGGGCAATGGGAAGGAGCGGGGCAGTGGGATTAGTTTGTGATTAATACAGGGTAATGTGAGGGAGCAGGGCAGTGGGATTAGTTTGTGATTGATACAGGGCTAAGGGAGGGAGAAGGTCAGTGAGATTAGTATGTGATGCATACAGGATAATGGGAGGGAGCAGGGCAGTGGGATTAGTTTGTGATTGATACAGAGTAATGGGAGGGAGCAGGGCAGTGGGATTAGTTTGTGATTGATACAGGGTAATGGGAGGGAGCAGGGCAGTGGGATTAGTTTGTGATTGATACAGAGTAATGGGAGGGAGCAGGGCAGTGGGAATAGTTTGTGATTGATACAGGGTAATGGGAGGGAGCAGGGCAGTGGGATTATTTTGTGATTGATACAGGGCAATGGGAGGGAGCAGGGCAGTGAGATTAGTTTGTGATTGATTCAGGGTAATGGGAGTGAGCAGGGCAGTGGGGTTTGTTTGTGATTGATACAGGATGATGGGAAGGAGCAGGGCAGTTGGATTAGTTGGTGATTGATTCAGGGTACTGGGAGGGTGCAAGGCAGTGGGATTAGTTTGTGATTGATACAGAGTAATGGGAGGGAGCAGGGCAGTGGGATTAGTTTGTGATTGATACAGGGGAATGGGAGGGAGCAGGGCAGTGGGATTAGTTTGTGATTGATACAGAGTAATGGGAGGGAGCAGGGCAGTGGGATTAGTTTGTGATTGATACAGGGTAATGGGAGAGAGCAGGGCAGTGGGATTAGTTTGTGATTGATACAGGGCAATGTGAGGGAGCAGGGCAGTGAGATTAGTTTGTGATTGATACAGGGTAATGGGAAGGAGCAGGTCAGTGAGATTAGTATGTGATTGATAAGGGATAATGGGAGGGAGCAGGGCAGTGGGGTTAGTTTGTGATTGATACAGGATAATGGGAGCGAGCAGGGCAGTGGGATTAGTTTGTGATTGATACAGGGTAATGGGAAGGAGCAGGTCAGTGAGATTAGTATGTGATTGATAAGGGATAATGGGAGGGAGCAGGGCAGTGGGATTTGTTTGTGAATGATACAGGTTAATGGGAGGTAGCAGGGCAGTGGGATTAGTTTGTGATTGATACAGGGCAATGGGAGGGAGCAGGGCAGTGGGATTAGTTTGTGATTGATACAGGGTAATGAGAGAGAGCAGGGCAGTGGGATTAGTTTGTGATTGATACAGGGCAATGTGAGGGAGCAGGGCAGTGAGATTAGTTTGTGATTGATACAGGGTAATGGGAAGGAGCAGGTCAGTGAGATTAGTATGTGATTGATAAGGGATAATGGGAGGGAGCAGGGCAGTGGGGTTAGTTTGTGATTGATACAGGATAATGGGAGCGAGCAGGGCAGTGGGATTAGTTTGTGATTGATACAGAGTAATGGGAGGGAGCAGGGCAGTGACATTAGTTTGTCTTTGATACAGAGTAATGGGAGGGAGCAGGGCAGTGGGATTAGTTTGTGAGTGATAGAGAGTAATGGGAGGGAGCAGGGCAGTGTGATTAGTTTGTGATTGATACAGGGTAATGGGAAGGAGCAGGGCAGTGGGATTAGTTTGTGATTGATACAGAGCTATGTGAGGGAGCAGGGCAGTGGGATTAGTTTGTGATTGATACAGGGCAATGGGAGGGAGCAGGGCAGTGGGATTAGTTTGTGATTGATACAGGGCAATGGGAGGGTGCAGGGCAGTGGGATTAGTTTGTGATTGGTACAGGGCAATGGGAGGGAGCAGGGCAGTGGGATTTGTTTGTGATTGATACAGAATAATGGGAGGGAGCAGGGCAGTGGCATTAGTTTGTGATTGATACATGGTAATGGGAGAGAGCAGGGTAGTGGGATTAGTTTGTGATTGATACAGGGTAATGGGAGCGTGCAGGGCAGTGGGTTTAGTTTGTGACTGATACAGGGTAATGGGAGGGAGCAGGGCAGTGTGATTAGTTTGTGATTGATACAGGATAATGGGAGGGAGCAGGGCAGTGGGATATTTTGTGATTGATAAAGGATAATGGGAGGGAGCAGGGCAGTGGAATAGTTTGTGATTGATACAGAGCAATAGGAGTGAAGCAGGGTAGTGAGATTAGTTTGTGATTGATGCAGGGTAATGTGAGGGAGCAGGGTAGTGGGATTAGTTTGTGATTGATAAAGGATAATGGGAGGGAGCAGGGCAGTGGGATAGTTTGTGATTGATACAGGGCAATAGGAGTGAAGCAGGGTAGTGAGATTAGTTTGTGATTGATACAGGGTAATGTGAGGGAGCAGGGTAGTGGGATTAGTTTGTGATTGATACCTGGCAATGGGAGGGAGCAGGGCAGTGAGATTAATTTGTGATTGATACAGGGCTATGGGAGGGAGCAGGGCAGTGGGATTAGTTTTTGATTGATACAGGGTAATGGGAGGGAGCAGGGCAGTGGGATTAGTTTGTGATTGATACAGGGTAATGGGAGGAAGCAGGGCAGTGGGATTAGTTTGTGATTGATACAGGGTAATGGGAGTGAGCAGGTCAGTGAGATTAGTTTATGTTTGATACAGGGCTATGGGAGGTAGCCGGGTAGTGGGATTAGTTTGTGATTGATACAGGGCAGTGGGATTAGTTTGTGATTGATACAGGGCAGTGGGATTAGTTTGTGATTGATGCAGGGCTATGGGAGGGAGCAGGGTAGTGGGATTAGTTTGTGTTTGATACAGGGTAATGGGAGGGAGCAGGGCAGTGGCATTAGTTTGTGTTTGATACATGGTAATGGGAGAGAGCAGGGTAGTGGGATTAGTTTGTGATTGATACAGGGTAATGGGAGGGTGCAGGGCAGTGGGATTAGTTTGTGACTGATACAGGGTAATGGGAGGGAGCAGGGCAGTGGGATTAGTTTGTGATTGATTCAGGGTAATGGGAGGGAGCTGGGCAGAGGGATTAGTTTGTGATTGATACAGGGCAATGGGAGGGAGCAGGGCAGTGGGATTAGATTGTGATTCATACAGGGTAATGGGAGGCAGCTGGGCAGTGAGATTAGTTTGTGATTGATACAGGGCAATGGGAGGGAGCAAGGCAGTGGGATTAGTTTGTGATTGATACAGGGTAATGGGAGGGAGCCGGGCAGTGGGATTAGTTTGTTATTGATACAGGGCTATGGGAGGGAGCAGGGCAGTGGGATTAGTTTGTGATTGATACAGGGCAGTGGGATTAGTTTGTGATTGATACAGGGCTATGGGAGGGAGCAGGGTAGTGGGATTAGTTTGTGTTTGATACAGGGTAATGGGAGGGAGCAGGGCAGTGGGATTATTTTGTGATTGATTCAGGGTAATGGGAGGGAGCAGGGCAGTGGGATTAGTTTGAGATTGATACAGGGTAATGGGAGGGAGCAGGGCAGTGTGATTAGTTTGTGATTGATACAGGGTAATGGGAAGGAGCAGGGCAGTGGGATTAGTTTGTGATTGATACAGAGCTATGTGAGGGAGCAGGGCAGTGGGATTAGTTTGTGATTGATACAGGGCAATGGGAGGGAGCAGGGCAGTGGGATTAGTTTGTGATTGATACAGGGCAATGGCAGGGTGCAGGGCAGTGGGATTAGTTTGTGATTGGTACAGGGCAATGGGAGAGAGCAGGGTAGTGGGATTAGTTTGTGATTGATACAGGGTAATGTGAGGGTGCGGGGCAGTGGGATTAGTTTGTGACTGATACAGGGTAATGGGAGGGAGCAGGGCAGTGTGATTAGTTTGTGATTGATACAGGATAATGGGAGGGAGCAGGGCAGTGGGATATTTTGTGATTGATAAAGGATAATGGGAGGGAGCAGGGCAGTGGGATAGTTTGTGATTGATACAGAGCAATAGGAGTGAAGCAGGGTAGTGAGATTAGTTTGTGATTGATGCAGGGTAATGTGAGGGAGCAGGGTAGTGGGATTAGTTTGTGATTGATACATGGCAATGGGAGGGAGCAGGGCCGTGAGATTAATTTGTGATTGATACAGGGCTATGGGAGGGAGCAGGGCAGTGGGATTAGTTTTTGATTGATACAGGGAAATGGGAGGGAGCAGGGCAGTGGGATTAGTTTGTGATTGATACAGTGTAATGGGAGGAAGCAGGGCAGTGGGATTAGTTTGTGATTGATACAGGGTAATGGGAGTGAGCAGGTCAGTGAGATTAGTTTATGTTTGATACAGGGCTATGGGAGGTAGCCGGGTAGTGGGATTAGTTTGTGATTGATACAGGGCATTGGGATTTGTTTGTGATTGATACAGGGCAGTGGGATTAGTTTGTGATTGATGCAGGGCTATGGGAGGGAGCAGGGTAGTGGGATTAGTTTGTGTTTGATACAGGGTAATGGGAGGGAGCAGGGCAGTGGCATTGGTTTGTGATTGATACATGGTAATGGGAGAGAGCAGGGTAGTGGGATTAGTTTGTGATTGATACAGGGTAATGGGAGGGTGCAGGGCAGTGGGATTAGTTTGTGACTGATACAGGGTAATGGGAGGGAGCAGGGCAGTGGGATTAGTTTGTGATTGATACAGGGCAATGGGAGGGAGCAGCGCAGTGGAATTAGTTTGTGATTGATACATGGCAATGGGAGGGAGCAGGGCAGTGGGATTAGTTTGTGATTGATACAGGGTAATGGGAAGGAGCAGGGCAGTGGGATTAGTTTGTGATTGATACAGGGCTTTGGGAGGGAGCAGGGCAGTGGGATTAGTTTGTGATTGAAACAGGGCAATGGGAGGAGCAGGGCAGTGGGATTAGTTTGTGATTGATTCAGGGTACTGGGAGGGTGCAAGGCAGTGGGATTAGTTTGTGATTGATACAGGGCAATGGGAGGGAGCAGGGCAGTGGGATTAGTTTGTGATTGATACAGGGTAATGGGAGGGAGCAGGGCAGTGGGATTAGTTTGTGATTGATACAGAGTAATGGGAGGGAGCAGGGCAGTGGGATTAGTTTGTGATTGATACAGGGCAATGTGAGGGAGCAGGGCAGTGAGATTAGTTTGTGATTGATACAGGGTAATGGGAAGGAGCAGGTCAGTGAGATTAGTATGTGATTGATGCAGGATAATGGGAGGGAGCAGGGTAGTGGGATGGTTTGTGATTGATACAGGATAATGGGAGGGAGCAGGGCACTGGGATAGTTTGTGATTGATACAGGATAATGGGAGGGAGCAGGGCAGTGGGATTAGTTTGTGATTGATACAGGGTAATATGAGGGAGCAGGGCAGTGAGATTAGTTTGTGATTGATACAGGGCTATGGGACGGAGCAGGGCAGTGGGATTAGTTTGTGATTGATACAGGGTAATGGCAGGGAGCAGGACAGTGGGATTAGTTTGTGATTGATACAGGATAATGGGTGGGAGCAGGGCAGTGGGATTAGTTTGAGATTGATACAGGGTAATGGGAGGGAGCAGGGCAGTGGGATTAGTTTGTGATTGATACAGGGCAATGGGAAGGAGCAGGGCCGTGGGATTAGTTTGTGATTAATACAGGGTAATGTGAGGGAGCAGGGCAGTGGGATTAGTTTGTGATTGATACAGGATAATGGGAGCGAGCAGGGCAGTGGGATTTTTTTGTGATTGATACAGGGTAATGGGAAGGAGCAGGTCAGTGAGATTAGTATGTGATTGATAAGGGATAATGGGAGGGAGCAGGGCAGTGGGGTTAGTTTGTGATTGATACAGGATAATGGGAGCGAGCAGGGCAGTGGGATTAGTTTGTGATTGATACAGAGTAATGGGAGGGAGCAGGGCAGTGACATTAGTTTGTGTTTGATACAGGGTAATGGGAGGGAGCAGGGCAGTGTGATTAGTTTGTGATTGATACAGGATAATGGGAGGGAGCAGGGCAGTGGGATATTTTGTGATTGATAAAGGATAATGGGAGGGAGCAGGGCAGTGGGATAGTTTGTGATTGATACAGGGCAATAGGGGTGAAGAAGGGTAGTGAGATTAGTTTGTGATTGATACAGGGTAATGTGAGGGAGCAGGGTAGTGGGATTAATTTGTGATTGATACAGGGCTATGGGAGGGAGAAGGGCAGTGGGATTAGTTTTTGATTGATACAGGGTAATGGGAGGGAGCAGGGCAGTGGGATTAGTTTGTGATTGATACAGGGTAATGGGAGGAAGCAGGGCAGTGGGATTAGTTTGTGATTGATACAGGGTAATGGGAGTGAGCAGGTCAGTGAGATTAGTTTATGTTTGATACAGGGCTATGGGAGGTAGCTGGGTAGTGGGATTAGTTTGTGATTGATACAGGGCAGTGGGATTAGTTTGTGATTGATACAGGGCAGTGGGATTAGTTTGTGATTGATACAGGGTAATGGGAGGGAGCAGCAGAGTGGGATTAGTTTGTGATTGATACAGGGCAATGGGAGGGAGCAGGGCAGTGGGATTAGTTTGTGATTGATACACGGTAATGGGAGGGAGCAGGGCAGTGGGATTAGTTTGTGATTGATACAGGGTAATGGGAGGGAGCAGGGCAGTGGGATTAGTTTCTGATTGATACACCGTAAAGGGAGGGAGCAGGGCAGTGGGATTAGTTTGTGATTGATACAGGGTAATGGGAGGGAGCTTTGCCGTGGGATTAGTTTGTGATTGATACAGGATAATGGGAGGGAGCAGACAGTGGGATTAGTTTGTGATTCATACAGGGCAATGGGAGGGAGCATGGCAGTGCGATTAGTTTGTGATTGATACAGGGTTTTGTGAGGGAGCAGGCCAGTGGAATTAGTTTGTGATTGATACAGCGTAATGTGAGGGAGCAAGGCAGTGGGATTAGTTTGTGATTGATACAGGGTAATGGGAGGGAGCAGGGCAGTGGGATTAGTTTGTGATTGATACAGGGCAATGGGAGGGAGCAGGGCAGTGGGATTAGTTTGTGATTGATACAGGGCAATGGGAGGGAGCAGGGCAGTGGGATTAGTTTGTGATTGATACAGGGTAATGGGAGGGAGCAGGGCAGTGGAATTAGTTTGTGATTGATACAGGGCAATGGGAGGGAGCAGGGCAGTGGGATTAGTTTGTGATTGATACAGGGTAATGGGAGGGAGCAGGGCAGTGGGATTATTTTGTGATTGATACAGGGCAATGGGAGGGAGCATAGCAGTGAGATTAGTTTGTGATTGATACAGGGCAATGGGAGGGAGCATAGCAGTGAGATTAGTTTGTGATTGATTCAGGGTAATGGGAGGGAGCAGGTCAATGAGATTAGTATGTGATTGATACAGGATAATGGGAGGGAGCAGGGCAGTGGGATTAGTTTGTGATTGATTCAGGGTACTGGGAGGGTGCAAGGCAGTGGGATTAGTTTGTGATTGATACAGAGTAATGGGAGGGAGCAGGGCAGTCGGATTAGTTTGTGATTGATACAGGGTAATGGGAGGGAGCAGGGCAGTGGGATTAGTTTGTGATTGATACAGGGCAATGGGAGGGAGCAGGGCAGTGGGATTAGTTTGTGATTGATACAGGGTAATGGGAGGGAGCAGGGCAGTGGGATTAGTTTGTGATTGATACAGGGCTATGGGAGGGTGCAGGGCAGTGGGATTAGTATGTGATTGATACATGGTTATGGGAGGGAGCAGGGCAGGGTGATTAGTTTGTGATTGATACAGGTTAATGGGAGGGAGCAGGGCAGTGGTATTAGTTTGTGATTGATACAGGGCAATGGGAGGGTGCAGGGCAGTGGGATTAGTTTGTGATTGATACAGGGAAATGGGAGGTAGCCGGGTAGTGGGATTAGTTTGTGATTGATACAGGGCAGTGGGATTAGTTTGTGATTGATACAGGGCAGTGGGATTAGTTTGTGATTGATACAGGGCAGTGGGATTAGTTTGTGATTGATGCAGGGCTATGGGAGGGAGCAGGGTAGTGGGATTAGTTTGTGTTTGATACAGGGTAATGGGAGGGAGCAGGGCAGTGGCATTAGTTTGTGTTTGATACATGGTAATGGGAGAGAGCAGGGTAGTGGGATTAGTTTGTGATTGATACAGGGCAATGGGAGGGAGCAGGGCAGTGGGATTAGATTGTGATTCATACAGGGTAATGGGAGGCAGCTGGGCAGTGAGATTAGTTTGTGATTGATACAGGGCAATGGGAGGGAGCAAGGCAGTGGGATTAGTTTGTGATTGATACAGGGTAATGGGAGGGAGCCGGGCAGTGGGATTAGTTTGTTATTGATACAGGGCTATGGGAGGGAGCAGGGCAGTGGGATTAGTTTGTGATTGATACAGGGCAGTGGGATTAGTTTGTGATTGATACAGGGCTATGGGAGGGAGCAGGGTAGTGGGATTAGTTTGTGTTTGATACAGGGTAATGGGAGGGAGCAGGGCAGTGGGATTATTTTGTGATTGATTCAGGGTAATGGGAGGGAGCAGGGCAGTGGGATTAGTTTGTGATTGATACAGGGTAATGGGAGGGAGCAGGGCAGTGTGATTAGTTTGTGATTGATACAGGGTAATGGGAAGGAGCAGGGCAGTGGGATTAGTTTGTGATTGATACAGAGCTATGTGAGGGAGCAGGGCAGTGGGATTAGTTTGTGATTGATACAGGGCAATGGGAGGGAGCAGGGCAGTGGGATTAGTTTGTGATTGATACAGGGCAATGGGAGGGTGCAGGGCAGTGGGATTAGTTTGTGATTGGTACAGGGCAATGGGAGAGAGCAGGGTAGTGGGATTAGTTTGTGATTGATACAGGGTAATGTGAGGGTGCGGGGCAGTGGGATTAGTTTGTGACTGATACAGGGTAATGGGAGGGAGCAGGGCAGTGTGATTAGTTTGTGATTGATACAGGATAATGGGAGGGAGCAGGGCAGTGGGATATTTTGTGATTGATAAAGGATAATGGGAGGGAGCAGGGCAGTGGGATAGTTTGTGATTGATACAGAGCAATAGGAGTGAAGCAGGGTAGTGAGATTAGTTTGTGATTGATGCAGGGTAATGTGAGGGAGCAGGGTAGTGGGATTAGTTTGTGATTGATACATGGCAATGGGAGGGAGCAGGGCCGTGAGATTAATTTGTGATTGATACAGGGCTATGGGAGGGAGCAGGGCAGTGGGATTAGTTTTTGATTGATACAGGGAAATGGGAGGGAGCAGGGCAGTGGGATTAGTTTGTGATTGATACAGTGTAATGGGAGGAAGCAGGGCAGTGGGATTAGTTTGTGATTGATACAGGGTAATGGGAGTGAGCAGGTCAGTGAGATTAGTTTATGTTTGATACAGGGCTATGGGAGGTAGCCGGGTAGTGGGATTAGTTTGTGATTGATACAGGGCATTGGGATTTGTTTGTGATTGATACAGGGCAGTGGGATTAGTTTGTGATTGATGCAGGGCTATGGGAGGGAGCAGGGTAGTGGGATTAGTTTGTGTTTGATACATGGTAATGGGAGGGAGCAGGGCAGTGGCATTGGTTTGTGATTGATACATGGTAATGGGAGAGAGCAGGGTAGTGGGATTAGTTTGTGATTGATACAGGGTAATGGGAGGGTGCAGGGCAGTGGGATTAGTTTGTGACTGATACAGGGTAATGGGAGGGAGCAGGGCAGTGGGATTAGTTTGTGATTGATACAGGGCAATGGGAGGGAGCAGCGCAGTGGAATTAGTTTGTGATTGATACATGGCAATGGGAGGGAGCAGGGCAGTGGGATTAGTTTGTGATTGATACAGGGTAATGGGAAGGAGCAGGGCAGTGGGATTAGTTTGTGATTGATACAGGGCTTTGGGAGGGAGCAGGGCAGTGGGATTAGTTTGTGATTGAAACAGGGCAATGGGAGGAGCAGGGCAGTGGGATTAGTTTGTGATTGATTCAGGGTACTGGGAGGGTGCAAGGCAGTGGGATTAGTTTGTGATTGATACAGGGCAATGGGAGGGAGCAGGGCAGTGGGATTAGTTTGTGATTGATACAGGGTAATGGGAGGGAGCAGGGCAGTGGGATTAGTTTGTGATTGATACAGAGTAATGGGAGGGAGCAGGGCAGTGGGATTAGTTTGTGATTGATACAGGGCAATGTGAGGGAGCAGGGCAGTGAGATTAGTTTGTGATTGATACAGGGTAATGGGAAGGAGCAGGTCAGTGAGATTAGTATGTGATTGATGCAGGATAATGGGAGGGAGCAGGGTAGTGGGATGGTTTGTGATTGATACAGGATAATGGGAGGGAGCAGGGCACTGGGATAGTTTGTGATTGATACAGGATAATGGGAGGGAGCAGGGCAGTGGGATTAGTTTGTGATTGATACAGGGTAATATGAGGGAGCAGGGCAGTGAGATTAGTTTGTGATTGATACAGGGCTATGGGACGGAGCAGGGCAGTGGGATTAGTTTGTGATTGATACAGGGTAATGGCAGGGAGCAGGACAGTGGGATTAGTTTGTGATTGATACAGGATAATGGGTGGGAGCAGGGCAGTGGGATTAGTTTGAGATTGATACAGGGTAATGGGAGGGAGCAGGGCAGTGGGATTAGTTTGTGATTGATACAGGGCAATGGGAAGGAGCAGGGCAGTGGGATTAGTTTGTGATTAATACAGGGTAATGTGAGGGAGCAGGGCAGTGGGATTAGTTTGTGATTGATACAGGATAATGGGAGCGAGCAGGGCAGTGGGATTTTTTTGTGATTGATACAGGGTAATGGGAAGGAGCAGGTCAGTGAGATTAGTATGTGATTGATAAGGGATAATGGGAGGGAGCAGGGCAGTGGGGTTAGTTTGTGATTGATACAGGATAATGGGAGCGAGCAGGGCAGTGGGATTAGTTTGTGATTGATACAGAGTAATGGGAGGGAGCAGGGCAGTGACATTAGTTTGTGTTTGATACAGGGTAATGGGAGGGAGCAGGGCAGTGTGATTAGTTTGTGATTGATACAGGATAATGGGAGGGAGCAGGGCAGTGGGATATTTTGTGATTGATAAAGGATAATGGGAGGGAGCAGGGCAGTGGGATAGTTTGTGATTGATACAGGGCAATAGGGGTGAAGAAGGGTAGTGAGATTAGTTTGTGATTGATACAGGGTAATGTGAGGGAGCAGGGTAGTGGGATTAATTTGTGATTGATACAGGGCTATGGGAGGGAGAAGGGCAGTGGGATTAGTTTTTGATTGATACAGGGTAATGGGAGGGAGCAGGGCAGTGGGATTAGTTTGTGATTGATACAGGGTAATGGGAGGAAGCAGGGCAGTGGGATTAGTTTGTGATTGATACAGGGTAATGGGAGTGAGCAGGTCAGTGAGATTAGTTTATGTTTGATACAGGGCTATGGGAGGTAGCTGGGTAGTGGGATTAGTTTGTGATTGATACAGGGCAGTGGGATTAGTTTGTGATTGATACAGGGCAGTGGGATTAGTTTGTGATTGATACAGGGTAATGGGAGGGAGCAGCAGAGTGGGATTAGTTTGTGATTGATACAGGGCAATGGGAGGGAGCAGGGCAGTGGGATTAGTTTGTGATTGATACACGGTAATGGGAGGGAGCAGGGCAGTGGGATTAGTTTGTGATTGATACAGGGTAATGGGAGGGAGCAGGGCAGTGGGATTAGTTTCTGATTGATACACCGTAAAGGGAGGGAGCAGGGCAGTGGGATTAGTTTGTGATTGATACAGGGTAATGGGAGGGAGCTGTGCCGTGGGATTAGTTTGTGATTGATACAGGATAATGGGAGGGAGCAGGGCAGTGGGATTAGTTTGTGATTCATACAGGGCAATGGGAGGGAGCATGGCAGTGCGATTAGTTTGTGATTGATACAGGGTTTTGTGAGGGAGCAGGCCAGTGGAATTAGTTTGTGATTGATACAGGGTAATGGGAGGGAGCAGGGCAGTGGGATTAGTTTGTGATTGATACAGGGCAATGGGAGGGAGCAGGGCAGTGGGATTAGTTTGTGATTGATACAGGGCAATGGGAGGGAGCAGGGCAGTGGGATTAGTTTGTGATTGATACAGGGTAATGGGAGGGAGCAGGGCAGTGGAATTAGTTTGTGATTGATACAGGGCAATGGGAGGGAGCAGGGCAGTGGGATTAGTTTGTGATTGATACAGGGTAATGGGAGGGAGCAGGGCAGTGGGATTATTTTGTGATTGATACAGGGCAATGGGAGGGAGCATAGCAGTGAGATTAGTTTGTGATTGATTCAGGGTAATGGGAGGGAGCAGGTCAATGAGATTAGTATGTGATTGATACAGGATAATGGGAGGGAGCAGGGCAGTGGGATTAGTTTGTGATTGATTCAGGGTACTGGGAGGGTGCAAGGCAGTGGGATTAGTTTGTGATTGATACAGAGTAATGGGAGGGAGCAGGGCAGTCGGATTAGTTTGTGATTGATACAGGGTAATGGGAGGGAGCAGGGCAGTGGGATTAGTTTGTGATTGATACAGGGCAATGGGAGGGAGCAGGGCAGTGGGATTAGTTTGTGATTGATACAGGGTAATGGGAGGGAGCAGGGCAGATGGATAGTTTGTGTTTGATACAGGGCAATGGGAGGGAGCAGGGCAGTGGGATTAGTTTGTGATTGATACAGGGCAATGGGAGGGAGCAGGGCAGTGGGATTAGTTTGGGACTGATACAGGGCTATGGGAGGGTGCAGGGCAGTGGGATTAGTATGTGATTGATACATGGTTATGGGAGGGAGCAGGGCAGGGTGATTAGTTTGTGATTGATACACGGTAATGGGAGGGAGCAGGGCAGTGGGATTAGTTTGTGATTGATACAGGTTAATGGGAGGGAGCAGGGCAGTGGTATTAGTTTGTGATTGATACAGGGCAATGGGAGGGTGCAGGGCAGTGGGATTAGTTTGTGATTGATACAGGGAAATGGGAGGGAGCAGGGCAGTGGGATTAGTTTGTGATTGATACAGGGCAAATGTAGGGAGCAGGGCAGTGGGATTAGTTTGTGATTGATACAGGGTAATGGGAGGGAGCAGGGCAGTGAGATTAGTTTGTGATTGATACAGGGCAATGGGAGGGAGCAGAGCAGTGGGATTACTTTCTGTTTGATACAGGCTAATGTGAGGGAGCAGGGCAGTGGGATTAGTTTGTGATTGATACAGGGCAATGGGAGGGAGCAGGGCAGTGGGATTAGTTTGTGATTGATACACGGTAATGGGAGGGAGCAGGGCAGTGGGATTAGTTTGTGATTGATACAGGGCAATGGGAGGGAGCAGGGCAGTGGGATTAGTTTGTGATTGATACACGGTAATGGGAGGGAGCAGGGCAGTGGGATTAGTTTGTGATTGATACAGGGTAATGGGAGGGAGCAGGGCAGTGGGATTAGTTTCTGATTGATACACCGTAAAGGGAGGGAGCAGGGCAGTGGGATTTGTTTGTGATTGATACAGGATAATGGGAGGGAGCAGGGCAGTGGGATTAGTTTGTGATTGATACAGGGTAATGGGAGGGAGATGGGCAGTGAGATTAGTTTGTGATTGATACAGGGCAATGGGAGGGAGCCGTGCCGTGGGATTAGTTTGTGATTGATACAGGGTAATGGGAGGGAGCATAGCAGTGAGATTAGTTTGTGATTGATTCAGGGTAATGGGAGGGAGCAGGTCAATGAGATTAGTATGTGATTGATACAGGATAATGGGAGGGAGCAGGGCAGTGGGATTAGTTTGTGATTGATTCAGGGTACTGGGAGGGTGCAAGGCAGTGGGATTAGTTTGTGATTGATACAGAGTAATGGGAGGGAGCAGGGCAGTCGGATTAGTTTGTGATTGATACAGGGTAATGGGAGGGAGCAGGGCAGTGGGATTAGTTTGTGATTGATACAGGGCAATGGGAGGGAGCAGGGCAGTGGGATTAGTTTGTGATTGATACAGGGTAATGGGAGGGAGCAGGGCAGATGGATAGATTGTGTTTGATACAGGGCAATGGGAGGGAGCAGGGCAGTGGGATTAGTTTGGGACTGATACAGGGCTATGGGAGGGTGCAGGGCAGTGGGATTAGTATGTGATTGATACATGGTTATGGGAGGGAGCAGGGCAGGGTGATTAGTTTGTGATTGATACACGGTAATGGGAGGGAGCAGGGCAGTGGGATTAGTTTGTGATTGATACAGGTTAATGGGAGGGAGCAGGGCAGTGGTATTAGTTTGTGATTGATACAGGGCAATGGGAGGGTGCAGGGCAGTGGGATTAGTTTGTGATTGATACAGGGAAATGGGAGGGAGCAGGGCAGTGGGATTAGTTTGTGATTGATACAGGGCAAATGTAGGGAGCAGGGCAGTGGGATTAGTTTGTGATTGATACAGGGTAATGGGAGGGAGCAGGGCAGTGAGATTAGTTTGTGATTGATACAGGGCAATGGGAGGGAGCAGAGCAGTGGGATTACTTTCTGTTTGATACAGGCTAATGTGAGGGAGCAGGGCAGTGGGATTAGTTTGTGATTGATACAGGGCAATGGGAGGGAGCAGGGCAGTGGGATTAGTTTGTGATTGATACACGGTAATGGGAGGGAGCAGGGCAGTGGGATTAGTTTGTGATTGATACAGGGTAATGGGAGGGAGCAGCACTGTGGGATTAGTTTGTGATTGATACAGGGCAATGGGAGGGAGCAGGGCAGTGGGATTAGTTTGTGATTGATACACGGTAATGGGAGGGAGCAGGGCAGTGGGATTAGTTTGTGATTGATACAGGGCAATGGGAGGGAGCAGGGCAGTGGGATTAGTTTGTGATTGATACACGGTAATGGGAGGGAGCAGGGCAGTGGGATTAGTTTCTGATTGATACACCGTAAAGGGAGGGAGCAGGGCAGTGGGATTTGTTTGTGATTGATACAGGGTAATGGGAGGGAGCCGTGCCGTGGGATTAGTTTGTGATTGATACAGGGTAATGGGAGGGAGCAGGGCAGTGGGATTAGTTTGTGATTCATACAGGGCAATGGGAGGGAGCATGGCAGTGCGATTAGTTTGTGATTGATACAGGGTTTTGTGAGGGAGCAGGTCAGTGAGATTAGTTTGTGATTGATACAGGATATTGGGATGGAGCAGGCCAGTGGAATTAGTTTGTGATTGATACAGCGTAATGTGAGGGAGCAAGGCAGTGGGATTAGTTTGTGATTGATACAGGGTAATGGGAGGGAGCAGGGCAGTGGGATTAGTTTGTGATTGATACAGGGCGATGGGAGGGAGCAGGGCAGTGGGATTAGTTTGTGATTGATACAGGGCAATGGGAGGGAGCAGGGCAGTGGGATTAGTTTGTGATTGATACAGGGTAATGGGAGGGAGCAGGGCAGTGGAATTAGTTTGTGATTGATACAGGGCAATGGGAGGGAGCAGGGCAGTGGGATTAGTTTGTGATTGATACAGGGTAATGGGAGGGAGCAGGGCAGTGGGATTATTTTGTGATTGATACAGGGCAATGGGAGGGAGCATGGCAGTGAGATTAGTTTGTGATTGATTCAGGGTAATGGGAGGGAGCAGGTCAGTGAGATTAGTACGTGATTGATACAGGATAATGGGAGGGAGCAGGGCAGTGGGATTAGTTTGTGATTGATTCAGGGTACTGGGAGGGTGCAAGGCAGTGGGATTAGTTTGTGATTGATACAGAGTAATGGGAGGGAGCAGGGCAGTGGGATTAGTTTGTGATTGATTCAGGGTAATGGGAGGGAGCAGGTCAGTGAGATTAGTATGTGATTGATACAGGATAATGGGAGAAAGCAGGGCAGTGGGGTTTGTTTGTGATTGATACAGGATAATGGGAGGGAGCAGGGCAGTGGGATTAGTTTGTGATTGATACAGAGTAATGGGAGGGAGCAGGGCAGTGGGATTAGTTTGTGATTGATACAGCGTAATGGGAGAGAGCAGGGCAGTTTGATTAGTTTGTGATTGATACAGGGCAATGTGAGGGAGCAGGGCAGTGAGATTAGTTTGTGATTGATACAGGATAATGGGAAGGAGCAGGTCAGTGAGATTAGTATGTGATTGATAAGGGATAATGGGAGGGAGCAGTGCAGTGGGGTTAGTTTGTGATTGATACAGGATAATGGGAGCAAGCAGGGCAGTGGGATTAGTTTGTGATTGATACAGGGTAATGGGAAGGAGCAGGTCAGTGAGATTAGTATGTGATTGATAAGGGATAATGGGAGGGAGCAGGGCAGTGGGGTTAGTTTGTGATTGATACAGGATAATGGGAGCGAGCAGGGCAGTGGGATTAGTTTGTGATTGATACAGAGTAATGGGAGGGAGCAGGGAAGTGACATTAGTTTGTGTTTGATACAGAGTAATGGGAGGGAGCAAGGCATTGAGATTAGTTTGTGATTGATACAGAGTAATGGGAGGGAGCAGGGCAGTGGGATTAGTTTGTGTTTGATACAGGGTAATGGGAGGGAGCAGGGCAGTGAGATTAGTTTGTGATTGATACAGGGTAATGGGAGGGAGCAGGGCAGTGGGATTAGTTTGTGATTGATACACGGTAATGGGAGGGAGCAGGGCAGTGTGATTAGTTTGCGATTGATACAGGATAATGGGAGGGAACAGGGCAGTGGGATAGTTTGTGATTGATACAGGATAATGGGAGGGAGCAGGGCAGTGGGATAGTTTGTGATTGATACAGGGCAATAGGAGTGAAGCAGGGTAGTGAGATTAGTTTGTGATTGATACAGGGTAATGTGAGGGAGCAGGGTAGTGAGATTAGTTTGTGATTGATACAGGGTAATGGGAGGAAGCAGGGCAGTGGGATTAGTTTGTGATTGATACAGGGTAATGGGAGTGAGCAGGTCAGTGAGATTAGTTTATGTTTGATACAGGGCTATGGGAGGGAGCTGGGTCGTGGGATTAGTTTGTGATTGATACAGGGCAGTGGGATTAGTTTGTGATTGATGCAGGGCAGTGGGATTAGTTTGTGATTGATGCAGGGCTATGGGAGGGAGCAGGGTAGTGGGATTAGTTTGTGATTGATACCGGGTTTTGTGAGGGAGCAGGTCAGTGAGATTAGTTTGTGATTGATACAGGATATAGGGATGGAGCAGGCCAGTGGAATTAGTTTGTGATTGATACAGCGTAATGTGAGGGAGCAAGGCAGTGGGATTAGTTTGTGATTGATACAGGGCGATGGGAGGGAGCAGGGCAGTGGAATTAGTTTGTGATTGATACAGGGCAATGGGAGGGAGCAGGGCAGTGGGATTAGTTTGTGATTGCTACAGGGTAATGGGAGGGAGCAGGGCAGTGGAATTAGTTTGTGATTGATACAGGGCAATGGGAGGGAGCGGGGCAGTGGGATTAGTTTGTGATTGATACAGGGTAATGGGAGGGAGCAGGGCAGTGGGATTATTTTGTGATTGATACAGGGCAATGGGAGGGAGCATGGCAGTGAGATTAGTTTGTGATTGATTCAGGGTAATGGGAGGGAGCAGGTCAGTGAGATTAGTATGTGATTGATACAGGATAATGGGAGGGAGCAGGGCAGTGGGGTTTGTTTGTGATTGATACAGGATAATGGGAGGGAGCAGGGCAGTGGGATTAGTTTGTGATTGATTCAGGGTAATGGGAGGGAGCAGGTCAGTGAGATTAGTATGTGATTGATACAGGATAATGGGAGAAAGCAGGGCAGTGGGGTTTGTTTGTGATTGATACAGGATAATGGGAGGGAGCAGGGCAGTGGGATAGTTTGTGATTGATTCAGGGTACTGGGAGGGTGCAAGGCAGTGGGATTAGTTTGTGATTGATACAGAGTAATGGGAGGGAGCAGGGCAGTGGGATTAGTTTGTGATTGATACAGGGTAATGGGAGGGAGCAGGGCAGTGTGATTAGTTTGTGATTGATACAGGGTAATATGAGGGAGCAGGGTAGTGAGATTAGTTTGTGATTGATACAGGGTAATGGGAGGAAGCAGGGCAGTGGGATTAGTTTGTGATTGATACAGGGTAATGGGAGTGAGCAGGTCAGTGAGATTAGTTTATGTTTGATACAGGGCTATGGGAGGGAGCTGGGTCGTGGGATTAGTTTGTGATTGATACAGGGCAGTGGGATTAGTTTGTGATTGATGCAGGGCAGTGGGATTAGTTTGTGATTGATGCAGGGCTATGGGAGGGAGCAGGGTAGTGGGATTAGTTTGTGATTGATACCGGGTTTTGTGAGGGAGCAGGTCAGTGAGATTAGTTTGTGATTGATACAGGGTAATGGGAGGGAGCAGGGCAGTGGGATTAGTTTGTGATTGATAGAGGGCAATGGGAGGGAGCAGGGCAGTGGGATTAGTTTGTGATTGATACAGGGTAATGGGAGGGAGCAGGGCAGTGGGATTAGTTTGTGATTGATATAGGGTAATGGGAGGGAGCAGGGCAGTGGGATTAGTTTGTGATTGATACAGGGTAATGGGAGGGAGCTGGGCAGAGGGATTAGTTTGTGATTGATACAGGGCAATGGGAGGGAGCAGGGCAGTGGGATTAGTTTGTGATTCATACAGGGTAATGGGAGGGAGCTGGGCAGGGTGATTAGTTTGTGATTGATACAGGGCAATGGGAGGGAGCAAGGCATTGGCATTAGTTTCTGATTGATACAGGGTAATGGGAGGGAGCAGGGCAGTGGGATTAGTTTGTGATTGATACAGGGCGATGGGAGGGAGCAGGGCAGTGGAATTAGTTTGTGATTGATACAGGGTTTTGTGAGGGAGCAGGTCAGTGAGATTAGTTTGTGATTGATACAGGATATTGGGATGGAGCAGGCCAGTGGAATTAGTTTGTGATTGATACAGCGTAATGTGAGGGAGCAAGGCAGTGGGATTAGTTTGTGATTGATACAGGGTAATGGGAGGGAGCAGGGCAGTGGGATTAGTTTGTGATTGATACAGGGCGATGGGAGGGAGCAGGGCAGTGGAATTAGTTTGTGATTGATACAGGGCAATGGGAGGGAGCAGGGCAGTGGGATTAGTTTGTGATTGATACAGGGTAATGGGAGGGAGCAGGGCAGTGGAATTAGTTTGTGATTGATACAGGGCAATGGGAGGGAGCAGGGCAGTGGGATTAGTTTGTGATTGATACAGGGTAATGGGAGGGAGCAGGTCAGTGAGATTAGTATGTGATTGATACAGGATAATGGGAGGGAGCAGGGCAGTGGGGTTTGTTTGTGATTGATACAGGATAATGGGAGGGAGCAGGGCAGTGGGATTAGTTTGTGATTGATTCAGGGTACTGGGAGGGTGCAAGGCAGTGGGATTAGTTTGTGATTGATACAGAGTAATGGGAGGGAGCAGGGCAGTGGGATTAGTTTGTGATTGATTCAGGGTAATGGGAGGGAGCAGGGCAGTGAGATTAGTATGTGATTGATACAGGATAATGGGAGAAAGCAGGGCAGTGGGGTTTGTTTGTGATTGATACAGGATAATGGGAGGGAGCAGGGCAGTGGGATTAGTTTGTGATTGATACAGGGTAATGGGAGGGAGCAGGGCAGTGTGATTAGTTTGTGAATGATACAGGGTAATGTGAGGGAGCAGGGTAGTGAGATTAGTTTGTGATTGATACAGGGTAATGGGAGGAAGCAGGGCAGTGGGATTAGTTTGTGATTGATACAGGGTAATGGGAGTGAGCAGGTCAGTGAGATTAGTTTATGTTTGATACAGGGCTATGGGAGGGAGCTGGGTAGTGGGATTAGTTTGTGATTGATACAGGGCAGTGGGATTAGTTTGTGATTGATGCAGGGCAGTGGGAGGGAGCAGGGTAGCGGGATTAGTTTGTGTTTGATACAGGGTAATGGGAGGGAGCAGGGCAGTGGGATTAGTTTGTGATTGATACAGAGTAATGGGAGGGAGCAGGGCATTGAGATTAGTTTGTGATTGATACAGGGTAATGGGAGGGAGCAGGGCAGTGGGATTAGTTTGTGATTGATACAGGGCAATGGGAGGGAGCAGGGCAGTGGGATTAGTTTGTGATTGATACAGGGTAATGGGAGGGAGCAGGGCAGTGGGATTAGTTTGTGATTGATACAGGGTAATGGGAGGGTGCAGGGCAGTGGGATTATTTTGTGATTGATACAGGGTAATGGGAGGGAGCAGGGCAGTGGGATAGTTTGTGATTGATACAGGATAATGGGAGGGAGCAGGGCAGTGGGATAGTTTATGATTGATACAGGGCAATAGGAGGTAAGCAGGGCAGTGAGATTAGTTTGTGATTGATACAGGGTAATGGGAGGGAGCAGGGCAGTGGGATTAGTTTGTGATTGATACAGGGTAATGGGAGGGAGCAGGGCAGTGGGATTAGTTTGTGATTGATAGAGGGCAATGGGAGGGAGCAGGGCAGTGGGATTAGTTTGTGATTGATACAGGGTAATGGGAGGGAGCAGGGCAGTGGGATTAGTTTGTGATTGATATAGGGTAATGGGAGGGAGCAGGGCAGTGGGATTAGTTTGTGATTGATACAGGGTAATGGGAGGGAGCTGGGCAGAGGGATTAGTTTGTGATTGATACAGGGCAATGGGAGGGAGCAGGGCAGTGGGATTAGTTTGTGATTCATACAGGGTAATGGGAGGGAGCTGGGCAGTGAGATTAGTTTGTGATTGATACAGGGCAATGGGAGGGAGCAAGGCATTGGGATTAGTTTGTGATTGATACAGGGTAATGGGAGGAAGCAGGGCAGTGGGATTAGTTTGTGATTGATACAGGGTAATGGCAGTGAGCAGGTCAGTGAGATTAGTTTATGTTTGATACAGGGTAATGGGAGGGAGCCGGGCAGTGGGATTAGTTTGTTATTGATACAGGGCTATGGGAGGGAGCAGGGTAGTGGGATTAGTTTGTGATTGATACAGGGCAGTGGGATTAGTTTGTGATTGATACAGGGCTATGGGAGGGAGCAGGGTAGTGGGATTAATTTGTGTTTGATACAGGGTAATGGGAGGGAGCAGGGCAGTGGGATTAGTTTGTGATTGATTCAGGGTAATGGGAGGGAGCAGGGCAGTGGGATTAGTTTGTGATTGATACAGGGTAATGGGAGGGAGCAGGGCAGTGGAATTAGTTTGTGATTGATACAGGGTAATGGGAAGGAGCAGGGCAGTGGGATTAGTTTGTGATTGATACAGGGCTATGGGAGGGAGCAGGGCAGCGGGATTAGTTTGTGATTGATACAGGGCAATGGGAGGGAGCAGGGCAGTGGGATTAGTTTGTGATTGATAGACGAATGGGAGGGAGCAGGGCAGTGGGATTAGTTTGTGATTGATACAGGGTAATGGGAGGTATCAGGGCAGTGGGATTAGTTTGTGATTGATACAGGGTAATGGGAGGGAGCAGGGCAGTGGGATTAGTTTGGGGATTGATACAGGGTAATGGGAGGGAGCAGGGCATTGGGATTAGTTTGTGATTGATACAGGTTAATGGGAGGGAGCACAGCAGTGGGATTAGTTTGTGATTGATACAGGGTAATGGGAGGGTGCAGGGCAGTGGGATTAGTTTCAGATTGATACAGGGTAATGGGAGTGAGAAGGGCAGTGGGATTAGTTTGTGATTGATACAGGGTAATGGGAGGGAGCTGGGCAGTGGGATTTGTTTGTGATTGATACAGGGTAATGGGAGGGTGCAGGGCAGTGGGATTAGTTTGTGATTGATACATGGCAATGGGAGGGGGCAGGACAGTGGGATTAGTAGGGGATTGATACAGGGCAATGGGAGGGAGCAGGGCAGTGAGATTAGTTTGTGATTGATACAGGGTAATGGGAGGGAGGAGGGCAGTTGGATTAGTTTGTGATTGATACAGGGTAATGGGAGGGAGCAGGGCAGTGGGATTAATTTGTGATTGATACAGGGCAATGGGAGGGAGCAGGGCATTGGGATTAGTTGGGGATTGATACAGGGTAATTGAAGGGAGCAGGCCGGTGGGATTAGTTTTTGATTGATGCAGGGTAATGGGAGGGAGCATGGCAGTGGGATTAGTTTGTGATTGATACAGGGCAATGGGAGGGAGCAGGGCATTGGGATTAGTTGGGGATTGATACAGGCTAATGGGAGGGAGCAGGGGCAGTGAGATTAGTTTGTGATTGATACAGGGTAATGGGAGGGAGCAGGGCAGTGGGATTAGATGTGATTGATACAGGGTAATGGGACGGACCAGGGCAGTGGATTAACTTTGTGATTGATACAGGGTAATGGGAGGGAGCAGGGCAGTGGGATTAGTTTGTGATTGATACAGGGCAATGGGAGGGAGCAGGGCAGTGGGATTAGTATGTGATTGATACAGGGTAATGGGATGGAGCAGGCCAGTGGGATTAGTTTGTGATTGATACAGGGCAATGGGAGGGAGCAGGGCAGTGAGATTAGTTTGTGATTGATACAGGGTAAATGGAGGGAGCAGGGCAGTGGGATTAGTTTGTGACTGATAGAGGGTAATGGGAGGGAGCAGGGCTGTGGGATTAGTTTGTGATTGATACAGGGCAATGGGAGGGAGCAGGGCAGGTGGATAGTTTGTGTTTGATACAGGGCAATGGGAGGGAGCAGGGCAGTGTGATTAGTTTGTGATTGATACAGGGCAATGGGAGGGTGCAGGGCAGTGGGATTAGTTTGGGACTGATACAGGGCTATGGGAGGGAGCAGGGCAGTGGGATTAGTATCTGATTGATACATGGTTATGGGAGGGAGCAGGGCAGTGGGATTAGTTTGTGATTGATACATGGTAATGGGAGGGTGCGGGGCAGTGGGATTAGTTTGTGATTGATACAGGTTAATGGGAGGGAGCAGGGCAGTGGGATTAGTTTGTGATTGATACAGGATATTGGGATGGAGCAGGCCAGTGGAATTAGTTTGTGATTGATACAGCGTAATGTGAGGGAGCAAGGCAGTGGGATTAGTTTGTGATTCATACAGGGTAATGGGAGGGAGCAGGGCAGTGGGATTAGTTTGTGATTGATACAGGGCAATGGGAGGGAGCAGGGCAGTGGGATTAGTTTGTGATTGATACAGGGCAATGGGAGGGAGCAGGGCAGTGGAATTAGTTTGTGATTGATACAGGGCAATGGGAGGGAGCAGGGCAGTGGGATTAGTTTGTGATTGATACAGGGTAATGGGAGGGAGCAGGGCAGTGGGATTATTTTGTGATTGATACAGGGCAATGGGAGGGAGCATAGCAGTGAGATTAGTTTGTGATTGATTCAGGGTAATGGGAGGGAGCAGGTCAGTGAGATTAGTATGTGATTGATACAGGATAATGGGAGGGAGCAGGGCAGTGGGGTTTGTTTGTGATTGATACAGGAAAATGGGAGGGAGCAGGGCAGTGGGATTAGTTTGTGATTGATTCAGGGTACTGGGAGGGAGCAGGGCAGTGGGATTAGTTTGTGATTGATTCAGGGTAATGGGAGGGAGCAGGGCAGTGGGAATAGTTTGTGACTGATACAGGGTAATGCGGAGGGTGCAGGGCAGTGGGATTAGTTTGTGATTGATAGAGAGTAATGGGAGGGAGCAGGGCTGTGGGATTAGTCTGTGATTGATACAGGGCAATGGGAGGGAGCAGGGCAGATGGATAGTTTGTGTTTGATACAGGGCAATGGGAGGGAGCAGGGCAGTGGGATTAGTTTGGGACTGATACAGGGCTATGGGAGGGAGCAGGGCAGTGGGATTAGTTTGTGATTGATACAGGGTAATGGGAGGGAGCAGGGCAGGGTGATTAGTTTGTGATTGATACACGGTAATGGGAGGGAGCAGGGCAGTGGGATTAGTTTGTGATTGATACAGGTTAATGGGAGGGAGCAGGGCAGTGGTATTAGTTTGTGATTGATACAGGGCAATGGGAGGGTGCAGGGCAGTGGGATTAGTTTGTGATTGATACAGGGAAATGGGAGGGAGCAGGGCAGTGCGATTAGTTTGTGATTGATACAGGGCAAAGGGAGAGAGCAGGGCAGTGTGATTAGTTTGTGATTGATACAGGGTAATGGGAGGGAGCAGGGCAGTGAGATTAGTTTGTGATTGATACAGGGCAATGGGAGGGAGCAGGGCAGTGTGATTAGTTTGTGATTGATACAGGGTAATGGGAGGGAGCAGGGCAGTGAGATTAGTTTGTGATTGATACAGGGCAAAGGGAGAGAGCAGGGCAGTGGGATTACTTTCTGTTTGATACAGGCTAATGTGAGGGAGCAGGGCAGTGGGATTAGTTTGTGATTGATACAGGGTAATGGGAGGGAGCAGCACTGTGGGATTAGTTTGTGATTGATACAGGGCAATGGGAGGGAGCAGGGCAGTGGGATTAGTTTGTGATTGATACACGATAATGGGAGGGAGCAGGGCAGTGGGATTAGTTTGTGATTGATACAGGGTAATGGGAGGGAGCAGGGCAGTGGGATTAGTTTCTGATTGATACACCGTAAAGGGAGGGAGCAGGGCAGTAGGATTAGTTTGTGATTGATACAGGGTTTTGTGAGGGAGCAGGTCAGTGAGATTAGTTTGTGATTGATACAGGATATTGGGATGGAGCAGGCCAGTGGAATTAGTTTGTGATTGATACAGCGTAATGTGAGGGAGCAAGGCAGTGGGATTAGTTTGTGATTGATACAGGGTAATGGGAGGGAGCAGGGCAGTGGGATTAGTTTGTGATTGATACAGGGCGATGGGAGGGAGCAGGGCAGTGGGATTAGTTTGTGATTGATACAGGGCAATGGGAGGGAGCAGGGCAGTGGCATTAGTTTGTGATTGATACAGGGTAATGGGAGGGAGCAGGGCAGTGGAATTAGTTTGTGATTGATACAGGGCAATGGGAGGGAGCAGGGCAGTGGGATTAGTTTGTGATTGATACAGGGTAATGGGAGGGTGCAGGGCAGTGGGATTAGTTTCAGATTGATACAGGGTAATGGGAGTGAGAAGGGCAGTGGGATTAGTTTGTGATTGATACAGGGTAATGGGAGGGAGCAGGGCAGTGGGATTTGTTTGTGATTGATACAGGGTAATGGGAGGGAGCAGGGCACTGGGATTAGTTGGGGATTTTACAGGGTAATGGGAGGGAGCAGGGCAGTGGGATGAGATTGTGATTGATACAGGGTAATGGGAGGGTGTAGGGCAGTGGGATTAGTTTGTGATTGATACATGGCAATGGGAGGGGGCAGGGCAGTGGGATTAGTAGGGGATTGATACAGGGCAATGGGAGGGAGCAGGGCATTGAGATTAGTTTGTGATTGATACAGGGTAATGGGAGGGAGGAGGGCAGTTGGATTAGTTTGTGATTGATACAGGGTAATGGGAGGGAGCAGGGCAGTGGGATTAATTTGTGATTGATACAGGGCAATGGGAGGGAGCAGGGCATTGGGATTAGTTGGGGATTGATACAGGGTAATTGGAGGGAGCAGGGCGGTGGGATTAGTTTTTGATTGATACAGGGTAATGGGAGGGAGCATGGCAGTGGGATTAGTTTGTGATTGATACAGGGCAATGGGAGGGAGCAGGGCATTGGGATTAGTTGGGGATTGATACAGGCTAATGGGAGGGAGCATGGCAGTGGGATTAGTTTGTGATTGATACAGGGCAATGGGAGGGAGCAGGGCAGTGAGATTAGTTTGTGATTGATACAGGGTAATGGGAGGGAGCAGGGCAGTGGGATTAGATGTGATTGATACATGGGTAATGGGACGGACCAGGGCAGTGGAATAACTTTGTGATTGATACAGGGTAATGGGAGGGAGCAGGGCAGTGGGATTAGTTTGTGATTGATACAGGGTAATGGGAGGGAGCAGGCCAGTGGGATTAGTTTGTGATTGATACAGGGCAATGGGAGGGAGCAGGGCAGTGAGATTAGTTTGTGATTGATACAGGGTAAATGGAGGGAGCAGGGCAGTGGGATTAGTTTGTGACTGATACAGGGTAATGGGAGGGAGCAGGGCTGTGGGATTAGTTTGTGATTGATACAGGGCAATGGGAGGGAGCAGGGCAGGTGGATAGTTTGTGTTTGATACAGGGTAATGGGAGGGAGCAGGGCAGTGGGATTAGTTTGTGATTGATACTGGGCAATGGGAGGGAGCAGGGCAGTGGGATTAGTTTGGGACTGATACAGGGCTATGGGAGGGAGCAGGGCAGTGGGATTAGTATCTGATTGATACATGGTTATGGGAGGGAGCAGGGCAGTGTGATTAGTTTGTGATTGATACAGGGTAATGGGAGGGAGCAGGGCAGTGGGATTAGTTTGTGATTGATACACGGTAATGGGAGGGAGCAGGGCAGTGGGATTAGTATCTGATTGATACATGGTTATGGGAGGGAGCAGGGCAGTGTGATTAGTTTGTGATTGATACAGGGTAATGGGAGGGAGCAGGGCAGTGGGATTAGTTTGTGATTGATACAGGGTAATGGGAGGGAGCAGGGCAGTGGGATTAGTTTGTGATTGATACAGGGTAATGGGAGGGAGCAGGGCAGTGTGATTAGTTTGTGATTGATACAGAGTAATGGGAGGGAGCAGGGCAGTGGGATTAGTTTGTGATTGATACACGGTAATGGGAGGGAGCAGGGCAGTGGGATTAGTTTGTGATTGATACATGGTAATGGAAGGGAGCAGGGCAGTGGGATTAGTTTGTGATTGATACAGGGTAATGGGAGGGAGCAGGGCAGTGGGATTAGTTTGTGATTGATACAGGGCAAGGGGAGGGAGCATGGCAGTGGGATTAGTTTGTGATTGATACAGGGTAATGGGAGGGAGCAGGGCAGTGAGATTAGTTTGTGATTGATACAGGGCAATGGGAGGGAGCAGAGCAGTGGGATTACTTTCTGTTTGATAGAGGGTAATGTGAGGGATCAGGGCAGTGGGATTAGTTTGTGATTGATACAGGGTAATGGGAGGGAGCAGCACAGTGGGATTAGTTTGTGATTGATACAGGGCAATGGGAGGGAGCAGGGCAGTGGAATTAGTTTGTGATTGATACACGGTAATGGGAGGGAGCAGGGCAGTGGGATTAGTTTGTGATTGATACAGGGTAATGGGAGGGAGCAGGGCAGTGGGATTAGTTTCTGATTGATACACCGTAAAGGGAGGGAGCAGGGCAGTGGGATTAGTTTGTGATTGATACAGGGTAATGGGAGGGAGCCGTGCCGTGGGATTAGTTTGTGATTGATACAGGATAATGGGAGGGAGCAGGGCAGTGGGATTAGTTTGTGATTCATACATGGCAATGGGAGGGAGCATGGCAGTGCGATTAGTTTGTGATTGATACAGGGTTTTGTGAGGGAGCAGGTCAGTGAAATTAGTTTGTGATTGATACAGGATATTGGGATGGAGCAGGCCAGTGGAATTAGTTTGTGATTGATACAGCGTAATGTGAGGGAGCAAGGCAGTGGGATTAGTTTGTGATTGATACAGGGTAATGGGAGGGAGCAGGGCAGTGGGATTAGTTTGTGATTGATACAGGGCAATGGGAGGGAGCAGGGCAGTGGGATTAGTTTGTGATTGATACAGGGCAATGGGAGGGAGCAGGGCAGTGGGATTAGTTTGTGATTGATACAGGGTAATGGGAGGGAGCAGGGCAGTGGAATTAGTTTGTGATTGATACAGGGCAATGGGAGGGAGCAGGGCAGTGGGATTAGTTTGTGATTGATACAGGGTAATGGGAGGGAGCAGGGCAGTGGGATTATTTTGTGATTGATACAGGGCAATGGGAGGGAGCATAGCAGTGAGATTAGTTTGTGATTGATTCAGGGTAATGGGAGGGAGCAGGTCAGTCAGATTAGTATGTGATTGATACAGGATAATGGGAGGGAGCAGGGCAGTGGGGTTTGTTTGTGATTGATACAGGAAAATGGGAGGGAGCAGGGCAGTGGGATTAGTTTGTGATTGATTCAGGGTACTGGGACGGAGCAGGGCAGTGGGATTAGTTTGTGATTGATACAGGGTAATGGGAGGGAGCAGGGCAGTGGGATTAGTTTGTGACTGATACAGGGTAATGAGGAGGGTGCAGGGCAGTGGGATTAGTTTGTGATTGATAGAGAGTAATGGGAGGGAGCAGGGCTGTGGGATTAGTTTGTGATTGATACAGGGCAATGGGAGGGAGCAGGGCAGATGGATAGTTTGTGTTTGATACAGGGCAATGGGAGGGAGCAGGGCAGTGGGATTATTTTGTGATTGATACAGGGCAAAGGGAGGGAGCAGGGCAGTGGGATTAGTTTGTGATTGATACAGGGTAATGGGAGGGAGCAGGGCAGTGAGATTAGTTTGTGATTGATACAGGGCAATGGGAGGGAGCAGAGCAGTGGGATTAGTTTGTGATTGATACTGGGTAATGGGAGGGAGCAGCACTGTGGGATTAGTTTGTGATTGATACAGGGCAATGGGAGGGAGCAGGGCAGTGGGATTAGTTTGTGATTGATACACGGTAATGGGAGGGAGCAGGGCAGTGGGATTAGTTTGTGATTGATACAGGGTAATGGGAGGGAGCAGGGCAGTGGGATTAGTTTCTGATTGATACACCGTAAAGGGAGGGAGCAGGGCAGTAGGATTAGTTTGTGATTGATACAGGGTTTTGTGAGGGAGCAGGTCAGTGAGATTAGTTTGTGATTGATACAGGATATTGGGATGGAGCAGGCCAGTGGAATTAGTTTGTGATTGATACAGCGTAATGTGAGGGAGCAAGGCAGTGGGATTAGTTTGTGATTGATACAGGGTAATGGGAGGGTGCAGGCCAGTGGGATTAGTTTGTGATTGATACAGGGCAATGGGAGGGAGCAGGGCAGTGGGATTAGTTTGTGATTGATACAGGGTAATGGGAGGGAGCAGGGCAGTGGAATTAGTTTGTGATTGATACAGGGCAATGGGAGGGAGCAGGGCAGTGGGATTAGTTTGTGATTGATACAGGGTAATGGGAGGGAGCAGGGCAGTGGAATTAGTTTGTGATTGATACAGGGCAATGGGAGGGAGCAGGGCAGTGGGATTAGTTTGTGATTGATACAGGGTAATGGGAGGGAGCAGGGCAGTGGGATTATTTTGTGATTGATACAGGGCAATGGGAGGGAGCATGGCAGTGAGATTAGTTTGTTATTGATTCAGGGTAATGGGAGGGAGCAGGTCAGTGAGATTAGTATGTGATTGATACAGGACAATGGGAGGGAGCAGGGCAGTGAGATTAGTATGTGATTGATACAGGATAATGGGAGAAAGCAGGGCAGTGGGGTTTGTTTGTGATTGATACAGGATAATGGGAGGGAGCAGGGCAGTGGGATTAGTTTGTGATTGATTCAGGGTACTGGGAGGGTGCAAGGCAGTGGGATTAGTTTGTGATTGATACAGAGTAATGGGAGGGAGCAGGGCAGTGGGATTAGTTTGTGATTGATACAGGGTAATGGGAGGGAGCAGGGCAGTGGGATTAGTTTGTGATTGATACAGAGCAATGGGAGGGAGCAGGGCAGTGGGATTAGTTTGTGATTGATACAGCGTAATGGGAGAGAGCAGGGCAGTTTGATTAGTTTGTGATTGATACAGGGCAATGTGAGGGAGCAGGGCAGTGAGATTAGTTTGTGATTGATACAGGATAATGGGAAGGAGCAGGTCAGTGAGATTAGTATGTGATTGATAAGGGATAATGGGAGGGAGCAGTGCAGTGGGGTTAGTTTGTGATTGATACAGGATAATGGGGGCGAGCAGGGCAGTGGGATTAGTTTGTGATTGATACAGGGTAATGGGAAGGAGCAGGTCAGTGAGATTAGTATGTGATTGATAAGGGATAATGGGAGGGAGCAGGGCAGTGGGAATAGTTTGTGATTGATACAGGATAATGGGAGCGAGCAGGGCAGTGGGATTAGTTTGTGATTGATACAGAGTAATGGGAGGGAGCAGGGCAGTGACATTAGTTTGTGTTTGATACAGAGTAATGGGAGGGAGCAAGGCATTGAGATTAGTTTGTGATTGATACAGAGTAATGGGAGGGAGCAGGGCAGTGGGATTAGTTTGTGATTGATACAGGGTAATGGGAGGGAGCAGGGCAGTGGGATTAGTTTGTGTTTGATACAGGGTAATGGGAGGGAGCAGGGCAGTGTGATTAGTTTGTGATTGATACAGGATAATGGGAGGGAACAGGGCAGTGGGATAGTTTGTGATTGATACAGGATAATGGGAGGGAGCAGGGCAGTGGGATAGTTTGTGATTGATACAGGGCAATAGGAGTGAAGCAGGGTAGTGAGATTAGTTTGTGATTGATACAGGGCAGTGGGATTAGTTTGTGATTGATGCAGGGCTATGGGAGGGAGCAGGGTAGTGGGATTAGTTTGTGATTGATACAGGGTAATGGGAGGGAGCAGGGCAGTGGGATTAGTTTGTGATTGATACAGGGTAATGGGAGGGAGCAGGGCAGTGGGATTAGTTTGTGATTGATACAGGGTAATGGGAGGGAGCAGGGCAGTGGGATTAGTTTGTGATTGATACAGGGTAATGGGAGGGAGCAGGGCAGTGGGATTAGTTTTTGATAGATACAGGGTAATGGGAGGGAGCAGGGCAGTGGGATTAGTTTGTGATTGATACAGGGCAATGGGAGGGAGCAGGGCAGTGGGATTAGTTTGTGATTGATACAGGGTAATGGGAGGGAGCAGGGCAGTGGGATTAGTTTGTGATTGATACAGGGTAATGGGAGGGAGCAGGGCAGTGGGATTAGTTTGTGATTGATACAGGGTAATGGGAGGGAGCTGGGCAGAGGGATTAGTTTGTGATTGATACAGGGCAATGGGAGGGAGCAGGGCAGTGGGATTAGTTTGTGATTCATACAGGGTAATGGGAGGGATCTGGGCAGTGAGATTAGTTTGTGATTGATACAGGGCAATGGGAGGGAGCAAGGCATTGGGATTAGTTTGTGATTGATACAGGGTAATGGGAGGAAGCAGGGCAGTGGGATTAGTTTGTGATTGATACAGGGTAATGGCAGTGAGCAGGTCAGTGAGATTAGTTTATGTTTGATACAGGGTAATGGGAGGGAGCCGGGCAGTGGGATTAGTTTGTTATTGATACAGGGCTATGGGAGGGAGCAGGGTAGTGGGATTAGTTTGTGATTGATACAGGGCAGTGGGATTAGTTTGTGATTGATACAGGGCTATGGGAGGGAGCAGGGTAGTGGGATTAGTTTGTGTTTGATACAGGGTAATGGGAGGGAGCAGGTCAGTGAGATTAGTATGTGATTGATAAGGGATAATGGGAGGGAGCAGGGCAGTGGGGTTAGTTTGTGATTGATACAGGATAATGGGAGCGAGCAGGGCAGTGGGATTAGTTTGTGATTGATACAGGGTAATGGGAAGGAGCAGGTCAGTGAGATTAGTATGTGATTGATAAGGGATAATGGGAGGGAGCAGGGCAGTGGGGTTAGTTTGTGATTGATACAGGATAATGGGAGCGAGCAGGGCAGTGGGATTAGTTTGTGATTGATACAGAGTAATGGGAGGGAGCAGGGCAGTGACATTAGTTTGTGTTTGATACAGAGTAATGGGAGGGAGCAGGGCAGTGGGATTAGTTTGTGATTGATACAGGGCAATGGGAGGGAGCAGGGCAGTGGGATTAGTTTGTGATTGATACAGGGTAATGGGAGGGAGCAGGGCAGTGGAATTAGTTTGTGATTGATACAGGGCAATGGGAGGGAGCAGGGCAGTGGGATTAGTTTGTGATTGATACAGGGTAATGGGAGGGAGCAGGGCAGTGGGATTATTTTGTGATTGATACAGGGCAATGGGAGGGAGCATAGCAGTGAGATTAGTTTGTGATTGATTCAGGGTAATGGGAGGGAGCAGGTCAGTGAGATTAGTATGTGATTGATACAGGATAATGAGAGGGAGCAGGGCAGTGGGGTTTGTTTGTGATTGATACAGGAAAATGGGAGGGAGCAGGGCAGTGGGATTAGTTTGTGATTGATTCAGGGTACTGGGAGGGTGCAAGGCAGTGGGATTAGTTTGTGATTGATACAGAGTAATGGGAGGGAGCAGGGCAGTGGGATTAGTTTGTGATTGATACAGGGTAATGGGAGGGAGCAGGGCAGTGGGATTAGTTTGTGACTGATACAGGGTATTGCGGAGGGTGCAGGGCAGTGGGATAAGTTTGTGATTGATAGAGAGTAATGGGAGGGAGCAGGGCTCTGGGATTAGTTTGTGATTGATACAGGACAATGGGAGGGAGCAGGGCAGGTGGATTAGTTTGTGATTGATACAGGGCAATGGGAGGGAGCAGGGCAGTGGGATTAGTTTGGGACTGATACAGGGCTATGGGAGGGAGCAGGGCAGGGTGATTAGTTTGTGATTGATACACGGTAATGGGAGGGAGCAGGGCAGTGGGATTAGTTTGTGATTGATACAGGGTAATGGGAGGGAGCAGGGCAGTGGGATTAGTTTGTGATTGATACAGAGTAATGGGAGGGAGCAGGGCAGTGGGATTAGTTTGTGATTGATACATGGTAATGGGAGGGTGCGGGGCAGTGGGATTAGTTTGTGATTGATACAGGTTAATGGGAGGGAGCAGGGCAGTGGTATTAGTTTGTGATTGATACAGGGCAATGTGAGGGAGCAGGGCAGTGGGATTAGTTTGTGATTGATACAGGGCAAAGGGAGGGAGCAGGGCAGTGGGATTAGTTTGTGATTGATACAGGGTAATGGGAGGGAGCAGGGCAGTGAGATTAGTTTGTGATTGATACAGGGCAATGGGAGGGAGCAGGGCAGTGGGATTAGTTTGTGATTGATACAGGGTAATGGGAGGGAGCAGCACAGTGGGATTAGTTTGTGATTGATACAGGGCAATGGGAGGGAGCAGGGCAGTGGGATTAGTTTGTGATTGATACAGGGTAATGGGAGGGAGCAGGGCAGTGGGATTAGTTTCTGATTGATACACCGTAAAGGGAGGGAGCAGGGCAGTGGGATTAGTTTGTGATTGATACAGGGTCATGGAAGGGAGCCGTGCCGTGGGATTAGTTTGTGATTGATAGAGGGTAATGGGAGGGAGCAGGGCAGTGGGATTAGTTTGTGATTCTTACAGGGCAATGGGAGGGAGCATGGCAGTGCGATTAGTTTGTGATTGATACAGGGTTTTGTGAGGGAGCAGGTCAGTGAGATTAGTTTGTGATTGATACAGGATATTGGGATGGAGCAGGCCAGTGGAATTAGTTTGTGATTGATACAGCGTAATGTGAGGGAGCAAGGCAGTGGGATTAGTTTGTGATTGATACAGGGCGATGGGAGGGAGCAGGGCAGTGGAATTAGTTTGTGATTGATACAGGGCAATGGGAGGGAGCAGGGCAGTGGGATTAGTTTGTGATTGATACAGGGTAATGGGAGGGAGCAGGGCAGTGGGATTATTTTGTGATTGATACAGGGCAATGGGAGAGAGCATGGCAGTGACCTTAGTTTGTGATTGATTCAGGGTACTGGGAGGGTGCAAGGCAGTGGGATTAGTTTGTGATTGATACAGAGTAATGGGAGGGAGCAGGGCAGTGGGATTAGTTTGTGATTGATACAGGGTAATGGGAGGGAGCAGGGCAGTGGGATTAGTTTGTGATTGATACAGAGTAATGGGAGGGAGCAGGGCAGTGGGATTAGTTTGTGATTGATACAGGGTAATGGGAGAGAGCAGGGCAGTTTGATTAGTTTGTGATTGATACAGGGCAATGTGAGGGAGCAGGTCAGTGAGATTAGTGTGTGATTGATAAGGAATAATGGGAGGGAGCAGGGCAGTGGGGTTAGTTTGTGATTGATACAGGATAATGGGAGCGAGCAGGGCAGTGGGATTAGTTTGTGATTGATACAGGGTAATGGGAAGGAGCAGGTCAGTGAGATTAGTTTGTGATTGATACAGAGTAATGGGAGGGAGCAGAGCAGTGGGATTAGTTTGTGATTGATACAGAGTAATGGGAGGGAGCAGGGCAGTGGGATTACTTTCTGTTTGATACAGAGTAATGGGAGGGAGCAGGGCAGTGAGATTAGTTTGTGATTGATACAGGGTAATGGGAGGGAGCAGGGCAGTGGGATTAGTTTGTGATTGATACAGGGTAATGAGAGGGAGCAGGGCAGTGGGATTATTTTGTGATTGATACAGGGCAATGGGAGGGAGCAAGGCATTGGGATTAGTTTGTGATTGATACAGGGTAATGGGAGGAAGCAGGGCAGTGGGATTAGTTTGTGATTGATACAGGGTAATGGCAGTGAGCAGGTCAGTGAGATTAGTTTATATTTGATACAGGGTAATGGGAGGGAGCCGGGCAGTGGGATTAGTGTGTTATTGATACAGGGCTATGGGAGGGAGCAGGGTAGTGGGATTTGTTTGTGATTGACACAGGGCAGTGGGATTAGTTTGTGATTGATACAGGGCTATGGGAGGGAGCAGGGTAGTGGGATTAGTTTGTGATTGATACATGGTAATGGGAGAGAGCAGGGTAGTGGGATTAGTTTGTGATTGATACAGGCTAATGGGAGGGAGCAGGGCAGTGGGATTAGTTTGTGTTTGATACAGGGCAATGTGAGGGAGCAGGGCAGTGGGATTAGTTTGTGATTGATACAGGGCAATTGGAGGGAGCAGGGCAGTGGGATTAGTTTGTGATTGATACAGGGTAATGGGAAGGAGCAGGGCAGTGGGATTAGTTTGTGATTGATACAGGGCAATGGGAGGGAGCAGGGCAGTGGGATTAGTTGGTGATTGATACAGGGCAATGGGAGGGTGCAGGGCAGTGGGATTAGTTTGTGATTGGTACAGGGCAATGGGAGGGAGCAGGGCAGTGGGATTTGTTTGTGATTGATACAGGATAATGGGAGGGAGCAGGGCAGTGGCATTAGTTTGTGATTGATACATGGTAATCGGAGAGAGCAGGGTAGTGGGATTAGTTTGTGATTGATACAGGCTAATGGGAGGGAGCAGGGCAGTGGGATTAGTTTGTGACTGATACAGGGTAATGGGAGGGAGCAGGGCAGTGGGATTAGTTTGTGTTTGATACAGGGCAATGTGAGGGAGCGGGGCAGTGGGATTAGTTTGTGATTGATACAGGGCAATGGGAGGGAGCAAGGCATTGGGATTAGTTTGTGATTGATACAGGGTAATGGGAGGAAGCAGGGCAGTGGGATTAGTTTGTGATTGATACAGGGTAATGGCAGTGAGCAGGTCAGTGAGATTAGTTTATGTTTGATACAGGGTAATGGGAGGGAGCCGGGCAGTGGGATTAGTTTGTTATTGATACAGGGCTATGGCAGGGAGCAGGGTAGTGGGATTAGTTTGTGATTGATACAGGGCAGTGGGATTAGTTTGTGATTGATACAGGGCTATGGGAGGGAGCAGGGCAGTGGGATTAGTTTGTGTTTGATACAGGGTAAAGGGAGGGAGCAGGGCAGTGGGATTAGTTTGTGATTGATTCAGGGTAATGGGAGGGAGCAGGGCAGTGGGATTAGTTTGTGATTGATACAGGGCAATGGGAGGGAGCAGGGCAGTGGGATTAGTTTGTGATTGATACAGAGCAATGGGAAGGTGCAGGGCAGTGGGATTAGTTTGTGATTGGTACAGGGCAATGGGAGGGAGCAGGGCAGTGGGATTTGTTTGTGATTGATACAGGATAATGGGAGGGAGCAGGGCAGTGGCATTAGTTTGTGATTGATACATGGTAATGGGAGAGAGCAGGGTAGTGGGATTAGTTTGTGATTGATACAGGCTAATGGGAGGGAGCAGGGCAGTGGGATTAGTTTGTGACTGATACAGGGTAATGGGAGGGAGCAGGGCAGTGGGATTAGTTTGTGTTTGATACAGGGCAATGTGAGGGAGCAGGGCAGTGGGATTAGTTTGTGATTGATACAGGGCAATTGGAGGGAGCAGGGCAGTGGATTAGTTTGTGATTGATACAGGGCAATGGGAGGGAGCAGGGCAGTGGGATTAGTTTGTGATTGATACAGGGTAATGGGAAGGAGCAGGGCAGTGGGATTAGTTTGTGATTGATACAGGGCTATGGGAGGGAGCAGGGCAGTGAGATTAGTTTGTGATTGATACAGGATAATGGGAAGGAGCAGGTCAGTGAGATTAGTGTGTGATTGATAAGGGATAATGGGAGGGAGCAGGGCAGTGGGGTTAGTTTGTGATTGATACAGGATAATGGGAGCGAGCAGGGCAGTGGGATTAGTTTGTGATTGATACAGGGTAATGGGAAGGAGCAGGTCAGTGAGATTAGTATGTGATTGATAAGGGATAATGGGAGGGAGCAGGGCAGTGGGGTTAGTTTGTGATTGATACAGGATAATGGGAGCGAGCAGGGCAGTGGGATTAGTTTGTGATTGATACAGAGTAATGGGAGGGAGCAGGGCAGTGGAATTAGTTTCTGTTTGATGCAGGGTAATGGGAGGGAGCAGGGCAGTGGGATTAGTTTGTGTTTGATACAGGGTAATGGGAGGGAGCAGGGCAGTGTGATTAGTTTGTGATTGATACAGGGTAATGGGAGGGAGCAGGGCAGTGGGATTAGTTTGTGATTGATACAGGGTAATGGGAGGGAGCAGGGCAGTGGGATTAGTTTGTGACTGATACAGGGTAATGGGAGGGAGCAGGGCAGTGGGATTAGTTTGTGATTGATACAGGGTAATGGGAGGAAGCAGGGCAGTGGGATAGTTTGTGATTGATACAGGATAATGTGAGGGAGCAGGGTAGTGAGATTAGTTTGTGATTGATACAGGGTAATGGGAGGAAGCAGGGCAGTGGGATTAGTTTGTGATTGATACATGGTAATGGGAGTGAGCAGGTCAGTGAGATTAGTTTATGTTTGATACAGGGTAATGGGAGGGAGCAGGGCAGTGGGATTAGTTTGTGATTGATACAGGGCAGTGGGATTAGTTTGTGATTGATGCAGGGCTATGGGAGGGAGCAGGGTAGTGGGATTAGTTTGTGTTTGATACAGGGCAGTGGGATTAGTTTGTGATTGATGCAGGGCTATGGGAGGGAGCAGGGTAGTGGGATTAGTTTGTGTTTGATACAGGGTAATGGGAGGGAGCAGGGCAGTGGGATTAGTTTGTGATTGATACAGGGTAATGGGAGGGAGCAGGGCAGTGGGATTAGTTTGTGATTGATACAGGGTAATGGGAGGGAGCAGGGCAGTGGGATTAGTTTGTGATTGATACAGGGTAATGGGAGGGAGCAGGGTAGTGGGATAGTTTGTGATTGATACAGGATAATGGGAGGGAGCAGGGCAGTGGGATTAGTTTGTGATTGATACAGGGTAATGGGAGGGAGCAGGGCAGTGGGATTAGTTTGTGATTGATACAGGGTAATGGGAGGGAGCAGGGTAGTGGGATAGTTTGTGATTGATACAGGATAATGGGAGGGAGCAGGGCAGTGGGATAGTTTCTGATTGATACAGGGCAATAGGAGGTAAGCAGGGCAGTGAGATTAGTTTGTGATTGATACAGGGTAATGGGAGGGAGCAGGGCAGTGGGATTAGTTTGTGATTGATACAGTGTAATGGGAGGGAGCAGGGCAGTGGGATTAGTTTGTGATTGATACAGGGCAATGGGAGGGAGCAGGGCAGTGGGATTAGTTTGTGATTGATACAGGGTAATGGGAGGGAGCAGGGCAGTGGGATTAGTTTGTGATTGATACAGGGCAATTGGAGGGAGCAGGGCAGTGGGATTAGTTTGTGATTGATACAGGGCAATGGGAGGGAGCAGGGCAGTGGGATTAGTTTGTGATTGATACAGGGTAATGGGAAGGAGCAGGGCAGTGGGATTAGTTTGTGATTGATACAGGGCAATGGGAGGGAGCAGGGCAGTGGGATTAGTTTGTGATTGATACAGGGCAATGGGAGGGTGCAGGGCAGTGGGATTAGTTTGTGATTGGTACAGGGCAATGGGAGGGAGCAGGGCAGTGGGATTTGTTTGTGATTGATACAGGATAATGGGAGGGAGCAGGGCAGTGGCATTAGTTTGTGATTGATACATGGTAATGGGAGAGAGCAGGGTAGTGGGATTAGTTTGTGATTGATACAGGGTAATGGGAGGGAGCAGGGCAGTGGGATTAGTTTGTGACTGATACAGGGTAATGGGAGGGAGCAGGGCAGTGGGATTAGTTTGTGTTTGATACAGGGCAATGTGAGGGAGCAGGGCAGTGGGATTAGTTTGTGATTGATACAGGGTAATGGGAGGGAGCTGGGCAGAGGGATTAGTTTGTGATTGATACAGGGCAATGGGAGGGAGCAGGGCAGTGGGATTAGTTTGTGATTCATGCAGGGTAATGGGAGGGAGCTGGGCAGTGACATTAGTTTGTGATTGATACAGGGCAATGGGAGGGAGCAAGGCATTGGGATTAGTTTGTGATTGATACAGGGTAATGGGAGGAAGCAGGGCAGTGGGATTAGTTTGTGATTGATACAGGGTAATGGCAGTGAGCAGGTCAGTGAGATTAGTTTATGTTTGATACAGGGTAATGGGAGGGAGCCGGGCAGTGGGATTAGTTTGTTATTGATACAGGGCTATGGCAGGGAGCAGGGTAGTGGGATTAGTTTGTGATTGATACAGGGCAGTGGGATTAGTTTGTGATTGATACAGGGCTATGGGAGGGAGCAGGGTAGTGGGATTAGTTTGTGTTTGATACAGGGTAATGGGAGGGAGCAGGGCAGTGGGATTAGTTTGTGATTGATACAGGGCAATGGGAGGGAGCAGGGCAGTGGGATTAGTTTGTGATTGATACAGGGTAATGGGAGGGAGCAGGGCAGTGAGATTAGTTTGTGATTGATACAGGGTAATGTGAGGGAGCAGGGCAGTGGGATTAGTTTGTGATTGATACAGGGTAATGGCAGTGAGCAGGTCAGTGAGATTAGTTTATGTTTGATACAGGGTAATGGGAGGGAGCCGGGCAGGGGGATTAGTGTGTTATTGATACAGGGCTATGGGAGGGAGCAGGGTAGTGGGATTAGTTTGTGATTGATACAGGGCAGTGGGATTAGTTTGTGATTGATACAGGGCTATGGGAGGGAGCAGGGTAGTGGGATTAGTTTGTGATTGATACATGGTAATGGGAGAGAGCAGGGTAGTGGGATTAGTTTGTGATTGATACAGGCTAATGGGAGGGAGCAGGGCAGTGGGATTAGTTTGTGACTGATACAGGGTAATGGGAGGGAGCAGGGCACTGGGATTAGTTTGTGTTTGATACAGGGCAATGTGAGGGAGCAGGGCAGTGGGATTAGTTTGTGATTGATACAGGGCAATTGGAGGGAGCAGGGCAGTGGGATTAGTTTGTGACTGATACAGGGTAATGGGAGGGAGCAGGGCAGTGGGATTAGTTTGTGTTTGATACAGGGCAATGTGAGGGAGCAGGGCAGTGGGATTAGTTTGTGATTGATACAGGGTAATGGGAGGGAGCTGGGCAGAGGGATTAGTTTGTGATTGATACAGGGCAATGGGAGGGAGCAGGGCAGTGGGATTAGTTTGTGATTCATGCAGGGTAATGGGAGGGAGCTGGGCAGTGACATTAGTTTGTGATTGATACAGGGCAATGGGAGGGAGCAAGGCATTGGGATTAGTTTGTGATTGATACAGGGTAATGGGAGGAAGCAGGGCAGTGGGATTAGTTTGTGATTGATACAGGGTAATGGCAGTGAGCAGGTCAGTGAGATTAGTTTATGTTTGATACAGGGTAATGGGAGGGAGCCGGGCAGTGGGATTAGTTTGTTATTGATACAGGGCTATGGCAGGGAGCAGGGTAGTGGGATTAGTTTGTGATTGATACAGGGCAGTGGGATTAGTTTGTGATTGATACAGGGCTATGGGAGGGAGCAGGGTAGTGGGATTAGTTTGTGTTTGATACAGGGTAATGGGAGGGAGCAGGGCAGTGGGATTAGTTTGTGATTGATTCAGGGTAATGGGAGGGAGCAGGGCAGTGGGATTAGTTTGTGATTGATACAGGGCAATGGGAGGGAGCAGGGCAGTGGGATTAGTTTGTGATTGATACAGGGCAATGGGAGGGTGCAGGGCAGTGGGATTAGTTTGTGATTGGTACAGGGCAATGGGAGGGAGCAGGGCAGTGGGATTTGTTTGTGATTGATACAGGATAATGGGAGGGAGCAGGGCAGTGGCATTAGTTTGTGATTGATACATGGTAATGGGAGAGAGCAGGGTAGTGGGATTAGTTTGTGATTGATACAGGCTAATGGGAGGGAGCAGGGCAGTGGGATTAGTTTGTGACTGATACAGGGTAATGGGAGGGAGCAGGGCAGTGGGATTAGTTTGTGTTTGATACAGGGCAATGTGAGGGAGCAGGGCAGTGGGATTAGTTTGTGATTGATACAGGGCAATTGGAGGGAGCAGGGCAGTGGATTAGTTTGTGATTGATACAGGGCAATGGGAGGGAGCAGGGCAGTGGGATTAGTTTGTGATTGATACAGGGTAATGGGAGGGAGCAGGGCAGTGGGATTAGTTTGTGATTGATACAGGGTAATGGGAGGGAGCAGGGTAGTGGGATAGTTTGTGATTGATACAGGATAATGGGAGGGAGCAGGGCAGTGGGATAGTTTCTGATTGATACAGGGCAATAGGAGGTAAGCAGGGCAGTGAGATTAGTTTGTGATTGATACAGGGTAATGGGAGGGAGCAGGGCAGTGGGATTAGTTTGTGATTGATACAGTGTAATGGGAGGGAGCAGGGCAGTGGGATTAGTTTGTTATTGATACAGGGCTATGGGAGGGAGCAGGGTAGTGGGATTAGTTTGTGTTTGATACAGGGCAGTGGGATTAGTTTGTGATTGATGCAGGGCTATGGGAGGGAGCAGGGCAGTGGGATTAGTTTGTGTTTGATACAGGGCAATGTGAGGGAGCAGGGCAGTGGGATTAGTTTGTGATTGATACAGGGTAATGGGAGGGAGCTGGGCAGAGGGATTAGTTTGTGATTGATACAGGGCAATGGGAGGGAGCAGGGCAGTGGGATTAGTTTGTGATTCATGCAGGGTAATGGGAGGGAGCTGGGCAGTGACATTAGTTTGTGATTGATACAGGGCAATGGGAGGGAGCAAGGCATTGGGATTAGTTTGTGATTGATACAGGGTAATGGGAGGAAGCAGGGCAGTGGGATTAGTTTGTGATTGATACAGGGTAATGGCAGTGAGCAGGTCAGTGAGATTAGTTTATGTTTGATACAGGGTAATGGGAGGGAGCCGGGCAGTGGGATTAGTTTGTTATTGATACAGGGCTATGGCAGGGAGCAGGGTAGTGGGATTAGTTTGTGATTGATACAGGGCAGTGGGATTAGTTTGTGATTGATACAGGGCAATGGGAGGGTGCAGGGCAGTGGGATTAGTTTGTGATTGGTACAGGGCAATGGGAGGGAGCAGGGCAGTGGGATTTGTTTGTGATTGATACAGGATAATGGGAGGGAGCAGGGCAGTGGCATTAGTTTGTGATTGATACATGGCAATGGGAGGGAGCAGGGCAGTGAGATTAGTTTGTGATTGATACAGGGTAATGGGAGGGAGCAGGGCAGTGGGATTAGTTTGTGTTTGATACAGGGCTATGGGAGGGAGCAGGGTAGTGGGATTAGTTTGTGTTTGATACAGGGTAATGGGAGGGAGCAGGGCAGTGGGATTAGTTTGTGATTGATTCAGGGTAATGGGAGGGAGCAGGGCAGTGGGATTAGTTTGTGATTGATACAGGGCAATGGGAGGGAGCAGGGCAGTGGGATTAGTTTGTGATTGATACAGGGTAATGGGAGGGAGCAGGGCAGTGAGATTAGTTTGTGATTGATACAGGGTAATGGGAGGGAGCCGGGCAGGGGGATTAGTGTGTTATTGATACAGGGCTATGGGAGGGAGCAGGGTAGTGGGATTAGTTTGTGATTGATACAGGGCAGTGGGATTAGTTTGTGATTGATACAGGGCTATGGGAGGGAGCAGGGTAGTGGGATTAGTTTGTGATTGATACATGGTAATGGGAGAGAGCAGGGTAGTGGGATTAGTTTGTGATTGATACAGGCTAATGGGAGGGAGCAGGGCAGTGGGATTAGTTTGTGACTGATACAGGGTAATGGGAGGGAGCAGGGCACTGGGATTAGTTTGTGTTTGATACAGGGCAATGTGAGGGAGCAGGGCAGTGGGATTAGTTTGTGATTGATACAGGGCAATTGGAGGGAGCAGGGCAGTGGGATTAGTTTGTGATTGATACAGGGCAATGGGAGGGAGCAGGGCAGTGGGATTAGTTTGTGATTGATACAGGGTAATGGGAAGGAGCAGGGCAGTGGGATTAGTTTGTGATTGATACAGGGCAATGGGAGGGAGCAGGGCAGTGGGATTAGTTTGTGATTGATACAGGGCAATGGGAGGGTGCAGGGCAGTGGGATTAGTTTGTGATTGGTACAGGGCAATGGGAGGGAGCAGGGCAGTGGGATTTGTTTGTGATTGATACAGGATAATGGGAGGGAGCAGGGCAGTGGCATTAGTTTGTGATTGATACATGGTAATGGGAGAGAGCAGGGTAGTGGGATTAGTTTGTGATTGATACAGGCTAATGGGAGGGAGCAGGGCAGTGGGATTAGTTTGTGACTGATACAGGGTAATGGGAGGGAGCAGGGCAGTGGGATTAGTTTGTGTTTGATACAGGGCAATGTGAGGGAGCAGGGCAGTGGGATTAGTTTGTGATTGATACAGGGTAATGGGAGGGAGCTGGGCAGAGGGATTAGTTTGTGATTGATACAGGGCAATGGGAGGGAGCAGGGCAGTGGGATTAGTTTGTGATTCATGCAGGGTAATGGGAGGGAGCTGGGCAGTGACATTAGTTTGTGATTGATACAGGGCAATGGGAGGGAGCAAGGCATTGGGATTAGTTTGTGATTGATACAGGGTAATGGGAGGAACCAGGGCAGTGGGATTAGTTTGTGATTGATACAGGGTAATGGCAGTGAGCAGGTCAGTGAGATTAGTTTATGTTTGATACAGGGTAATGGGAGGGAGCCGGGCAGTGGGATTAGTTTGTTATTGATACAGGGCTATGGCAGGGAGCAGGGTAGTGGGATTAGTTTGTGATTGATACAGGGCAGTGGGATTAGTTTGTGATTGATACAGGGCAATGGGAGGGTGCAGGGCAGTGGGATTAGTTTGTGATTGGTACAGGGCAATGGGAGGGAGCAGGGCAGTGGGATTTGTTTGTGATTGATACAGGATAATGGGAGGGAGCAGGGCAGTGGCATTAGTTTGTGATTGATACATGGTAATGGGAGAGAGCAGGGTAGTGGGATTAGTTTGTGATTGATACAGGCTAATGGGAGGGAGCAGGGCAGTGGGATTAGTTTGTGACTGATACAGGGTAATGGGAGGGAGCAGGGCAGTGGGATTAGTTTGTGTTTGATACAGGGCAATGTGAGGGAGCAGGGCAGTGGGATTAGTTTGTGATTGATACAGGGCAATTGGAGGGAGCAGGGCAGTGGATTAGTTTGTGATTGATACAGGGCAATGGGAGGGAGCAGGGCAGTGGGATTAGTTTGTGATTGATACAGGGTAATGGGAAGGAGCAGGGCAGTGGGATTAGTTTGTGATTGATACAGGGCTATGGGACGGAGCAGGGCAGTGGGATTAGTTTGTGATTGATACAGGGCAATGGGAGGGAGCAGGGCAGTGGGATTAGTTTGTGATTGATACAGGGCAATGGGAGGGTGCAGGGCAGTGGGATTAGTTTGTGATTGGTACAGGGCAATGGGAGGGAGCAGGGCAGTGGGATTTGTTTGTGATTGATACAGGATAATGGGAGGGAGCAGGGCAGTGGCATTAGTTTGTGATTGATACATGGTAATGGGAGAGAGCAGGGTAGTGGGATTAGTTTGTGATTGATACAGGCTAATGGGAGGGAGCAGGGCAGTGGGATTAGTTTGTGACTGATACAGGGTAATGGGAGGGAGCAGGGCAGTGGGATTAGTTTGTGTTTGATACAGGGCAATGTGAGGGAGCAGGGCAGTGGGATTAGTTTGTGATTGATACAGGGCAATGGGAGGGAGCAGGGCAGTGGGATTGCTTTCTGTTTGATACATGGTAATGGGATCGAGCAGGGCAGTGGAATTTGTTTGTGATTGATACAGGGCAATGAGATGGAGCAGGGCAGTGAGATTAGTTTGTGATTGATTCAGGGTAATGGGAGGCAGCAGGGCAGTGGGATTAGTTTGTGATTGATACAGGGTAATGTGAGGGAGCAGGTCAGTGAGATTAGTTTGTGATTGATACATAGTAATGGTAGGGAGCAGGGCAGTGGGGTTAGTTTGTGATTGATACAGGATAATGGGAGGGAGCAGGGCAGTGGGATTAGTTTGTGATTGATACAGGGCAATGGGAGGGAGCAGGGCAGTGGGATTAGCTTCTGTTTGATACAGGATAATGGGATGGAGGAGGCCAGTGGGATTAGTTTGTGATTGATACAGGGTAATGGGATGGAGCAGGGCAGTGGAATTAGTTTGTGATTGATACAGCGTAATGTGAGGGAGCAGGGCAGTGGGATTAGTTTGTGATTGATACAGGGTAATGGGAGGGAGCAGGGCAGTGGGATTAGTTTGTGATTTATACAGGGTAATGGGACGGAGCAGGGCAGTGGGATTAGTTTGTTTGATACAGGGTAATGGGAGGGAGCAGGGCAGTGGGATTAGTTTGTGATTGATACAGGGTAACGGGAGGGAGCAGGGCAGTGGGATTAGTTTGTGATTGATACAGGGTAACGGGAGGGAGCAGTGCAGTGGGATTAGTTTGTGATTGATACAGGGTAATGGGAGGGAGCAGGGCAGTGGGATTAGTTTGTGCTTGATACAGGGTAATGGGAGGGAGCAGGGCAGTGGGATTAGTTTGTGATTGATACAGGGCAATTGGAGGGAGCAGGGCAGTGGGATTAGTTTGTGATTGATACAGGGCAATTGGAGGGAGCAGGGCAGTGGGATTAGTTTGTGATTGATACAGGGCATTGGGAGGGAGCAGGTCAGTGGGATTAGTTTGTGATTGATACAGGGTAATGGGAGGGAGCAGGGCAGTGGAATTAGTTTGTGATTGATACAGGGTAATGGGAGGGAGCAGGGCAGTGGAATTAGTTTGTGATTGATACAGGGTAATGGGAGGGAGCAGGGCAGTGGGATTAGTTTTTGATTGATACAGGGTAATGGGAGGGAGCATGGCAGTGGGATTAGTTTGTGATTGATACAGGGTCATGGGAGGGAGCGGGGCAGTGGGATTAGTTTGTGATTGATACAGGGCAATGGGAGGGAGCAGGGCAGTGAGATTAGTTTGACATTGATTCAGGGTAATGGGAGGGAGCAGGTCAGTGAGATTAGTATGTGATTGATACAGGATAATGGGAGGGAGCAGGGCAGTGGGTTTAGTTTGTGATTGATACAGGGTAATGGGAGGGAGCAGGGCAGTGGGATTAGTTTGTGATTGATACAGGGTAATGGGAGGGAGCAGAGCAGTGGGATTAGTTTGTGATTGATACAGGGTAATGGGAGGGAACAGGGCAGTGGGATTAGTTTGTGATTGATACAGGGTAATGGGAGGGAGCAGGGCAGTGGGATTATTTTGTGATTGATACAGGGTAATGGGAGGGAGCAGGGCAGTGGGATTATTTTGTGATTGATACAGGGTAATGGGAGGGAGCAGGGCAGTGGGATTATTTTGTGATTGATACAGGTTAATGGGAGGTAACAGGGCAGTGTGATAAGTTTGTGATTAATACAGCGCTTTGGGGATTTCGCAGGACAGTTATTTTGCATTAATACAGGGCTATGGGCAAATGAGTGAATCCATTCGATATATTTTCACTTGAGACTGAGCTTAATCGGAAGGCTTTGAGATCGAACGAGCAATGTAGCAGCTGGGCTGGATGATTGCCGTTCTCTGCCAATAAACTGCTGCATATTTTCATGACGCCTCTTTCTGGTTGTCATCTGACCTGGGATATTATCCTTCTTTCAGTGTCAAACTGTCTCCGGTCTCCACCAAACCATTCCCACAACTGTAACAAATCTGACTGTCACTTACCCCAGCTCAGGCACACCAAGAAAGCCAGCAGCCCCTTCATCCTCTGCTGCACTGCCATTCTATCAGATAGAGAGAGAATGTGCACATCTAGCTTCCTCATTCTGCTCTTGTGAAATATTGTAATTTGTCAATTACACTTCCTCAGTGTAGATGTTTCTGTAAAGGGGACTTCCTGCCTTTCACATTCAACTGCTACATTGCCAAGGGTCAAATAAAGGCCTCTCTGTCCCATCAAACACTCCCAGGGCAGGTGCAGCACCGGGTTAGGTTAAGAGTAAAGCTCCCTCTACTCTGTCCCCATCAAACACTCCCCAGACAAGTACAGCACGGGGTTAGATACAGAGTAAAGTTCCCTCAACACTGTCCCCATCAAACACTCCCAGGACAGGTACAGCACGGGGTTAGATACAGAGTAAATCTCCCTCTACACTGTCCCCATCAAACACTCCCAGGACAGGTACAGCACGGGGTTAGATACAGAGTAAAGCTCCCTCTACACTGTCTCCATCAAACACTCCCAGGACAGGTACAGCACGGGGTTAGATACAGAGTAAAGCTCCCTCAACACTGTCCCCATCAAACACTCCCAGGACAGGTACAGCACGGGGTTAGATACAGAGTAAAGCTCCCTCTACACTGTCCCCATCAAACACTCCCAGGACAGGTACAGTACAGGGTTAGATACAGAGTAAAGCTCCCTCAACACTGTCCCCATCAAACTCTCCCAGGACAGGTACAGCACGGTGTTAGATACAGAGTAAAGCTCCCTCTACACTGTCCCCATCAAACACTCACAGGACAGGTACAGCACGGGGTTAGATACAGAGTAAAGCTCCCTCAACACTGTCCCCATCAAACACTCCCAGGACAGGTACAGCACGGGGTTAGATACAGAGTAAAGCTCCCTCTACACTGTCCCCATCAAACACTCACAGGACAGGTACAGCACGGGGTTAGATACAGAGTAAAGCTCCCTCAACACTGTCCCCATCAAACACTCCCAGGACAGGTACAGCACGGGGTTAGATACAGAGTAAAGCTCCCTCTACACTGTCCCCCATCAAACACTCCCAGGACAGGTCCAGCATAGGGTTAGATACAGAGTAAAGCTCCCTCTGCACTGTCCCCATCAAACACTCCCAGGACAGGTACAGCACGGGGTTAGATACAGAGTAAAGCTCCCTCTACACTGTCCCCATCAAACATTCCCAGGACAGGTACAGCACGGGGTTAGATACAGAGTAAAGCTCCCTCTACACTGTCCCCATCAAACACTCCCAGGACAGGTACAGCACGGGGTTAGATACAGAGTAAAGCTCCCTCTACACTGTCCCCATCAAACACTCCCAGGACAGGTACAGCACGGGGTTAGATACAGAGTAAAGCTCTGTACCACCCCAGTAGTAACAGGTAATGCAGCGGGTACAGAGAAGGAGGAACTTAAAACAGTCACCATCACAAGAGAAAAAGTACTGGGCAAACTGTTGGGATTAACAAAATGATTTGGAGGAAAATGTAACTGGGCTAATTAGTAAGTTTGCAGACGACACCAAGGTTGGAGAGGTTGCAGATAGTGAAGAAGATTGTCAAAGGATACAACGGGATATAGATTGGTTGGAGACTTGGGCGGAGAAATGGCAGATGGAGTTTAATCCAGACAAATGCGAGGTAATGCATTTTGGAAGGTCTAATACAGGCAGGAATTGCGCAGTATATGTCAGAACCCTTAAGTGCATCGACGGGCAGAGGGATCTGGGTATACAGGTCCACAGGTCACTGAAAGTGGCAACGCAGGTGGATAAGGTAGTCAGGAAGGCATATGCCATGCTTGCCTTCATCAGCAGGGGTATTGAGTATAAAAGCTGGGAAGTCATGCTGCAGCTGTATAGAACATGGTTAGGCCACATTTGGAATATTGTGTGCAATTCTGGTCGCCACATTACCAGAAGGATATGGAGGCGTTGGAGAGGGTGCAGAGGAGGTTTACCAGGATGCTGCCTGGTCTGGAGGTTATTAGCTATGAGGAGAGGTTGGAGAAACTTGGATTGTTCTCACTAGAGCGATGGAGATTGAGGGGCGACTTGATAGAAGTTTACAAAATTATGAGTGGCATGGACAGAGTAGATAGTCAGAAGCTTTTTCCCAGGGAGGAAGAGTCAATTACTAGGGGACATAGATTTAAGGTGAGAGGAGAAAACTATAGAGGAGATGTACGGGGCAAGTTTTTTACACAGAGGGTAGTGAGTGTCTGGAATTCGCTGCCAGAGGAGGTGGTGGAAGCAGGTACGATAGTGGTGTTTAAGAGGCAGCTTAACAAATACATGAATGGGATGGGAATAGAGGGATACGGACCCGGAAGTGCAAAATGTTTTAGTTTGACAGGCAATATGATTGGCGCAGGCTTGGAGGGCCGAAGGGCCTGTTCCTGTGCTGTACTTTTCTTTGTTCTAAAGAGTGACAAGTCCCCAGGACTTGATGGCCTACATCCTCGGGTCTTAAAGGAAGTGGCAGCGGAGATAGTAGATGCATTGGTAATAATATTCCAAAACTCCCTGGAGTCTAGAAAGGTTCCAGTGGATTGGAAAATTGCTAATATAACGCCCTTATTCAAAAAGAGGGGGAGGCAGAAAGTAGGAAACTATAGACCAGTTAGTTTAACGTCTGTCACTGGGAAATTGTTGGAATACATTATTAAGGAAGTAGTAATGGGGCATTTGGAAAGTCAGAATGCAATCCATCAGAGTCAGCATGGTTTTATGAAGAGTAAATCATGTTTGACTAATTTGCTAGAGTTCTTTGAAGACGTGACAAGCAAAGTGGATAATGGGGATCCTGTAGATGTAGTATATCTGGACTTCCAGAAGGCCTTTGATAAGGTGCTGCACAAAAGCTTAATACACAAGATAAGATCACACAGAGTGAGGGGTAATATATTAGCTTGGATAGAGGATTGGCTAACCAACAGAAAGCAGAGAGTCGGGATAAATGGGTCTTTTTCTGGGTGGCGAGCTGTAACTAGTGGGGTGCCACAGGGTTCGGTCCTTGGGCCCCAACTATTTACAATCTACGTGAATGACTTGGATTCAGGTATAGAAGGGACTATAGCTAAATTTGCAAATGACACCAAAATAGGTGGGAAAGTAAGTTGTAATGAAGACATAAGAAATTTACAAATGGATATGGACAGGTGAGGTGAATGGGCCAACATTTGGCAGATGGAGTTTAACGTGGATAAGTGTGATGTTACCCATTTTGGTTTGAAAAATAAAGGCGAATTATTATTTGAAGGGAGAAAAACTTCAGAATGTTTCGGTGCAGAGGGACCTGGGTGTCCTCATGCATGAATCACTGAAAGCTAGTATACAGGTTCAGCAGGTAATAAGGAAGGAGAATGGAATTTTGGCATTTATTGCTAAATGAATAGTGTTAAAATAGGGAAGTGTTGTTGCAACTGTACAAGGCATTGGTGAGGCCACACCTGGAGTGCTGTGCACAGTTTTGGTCCCCTTACTTGAGAAAGGATGTAGTTGCATTGGAGGCAGTTCAGAGGGGGTTCACTGGAATGATTCCAGAGATCCAGGGCTTGTCTTATGGGAAGAGAGTGAGCAGTTTAGGCCTAAACTCACAAGAGCTTAGAAATATGAGAGAAGATCTAGTTGAGGTATAAAAAACGCTAAAGAGATAGAAAAAGTAGATGTGGAGTGGATGTTTCCCCTTGAGGGATTCTAGAATGAGAGGCCATAATTTTAGGCTAAGGGGTGGTAGATTTAAATCAGGGATGAGGAAGAATTACTTTGCTCAATGGGTCGTGAATCTGTGGAATTCACTACCTCAGAGTGCAGTGGATGCCGGGACGCTGAATAAGTTTAAGGAGGAGATAAACAGATTTTTAATTAGTAACGGGTTGAAAGGTTATGGGGAGTGGGTGGGAAATTGGAGTTGAGGCTGAAATGAGATCAGCTATGATCATATCGAATGGCGGGGCAGGCTCGAGGGGCTGAATTGCCGACTCCTGCTCCTAGTTCTTATTTACTATGTATGAAAGCAGGTGGCCATGGAAATAATGGATGTCATCTTCCAAACCTCTGTGGATTCTGGAACAGTTCTGGCAGAGTGGAGGGTCTCACGTGTAACCCCACTATTTAAAAAAGGAGAGAGGGAGGGAGAAAACAGCAAACTGCAGACCAGTTAGCCGAACATCAGTGGGAGGGAAAATGCTCGAGTCTGTGATAAAGGATGTGATAACAGGACACTTAGAAAATATCAACGGGATTAGACAAAGTCAACATGGATTTATGAAAGGGAAATAGTGTTTGGCAAACCTACTGGAGTTTTTTCAGAACATAACTAGCAGAATGGATAAGGGAGAACAAGCGGATGTGGTGTGTTTGGATTTTCAGTAAGTTTTTGATAAAGTCCCACTTTAAGAGGTTAGTGTGCAAAATAAAAGCATGTGGGATTGGGGGTAAAATATTGGCATTGATTGAGAATTAGGTAACAGACAGGAAACTGAGAGTAGGAATAAATGGGTATTTTTCAGAGTGGCAGGTGGGATACCACAGGGATCAGTGCTTGGGGCCCAGCTATTCACAATATATATTAATTACTGGATGAGGGAACAAATGCAATATCTCCAAGTTTGCTGATGACACAAAAATTGATGGGAATGGTTGTGATGAAGAGGATGTTCAGAGGCTTCAAGGTGATTTAAACAGGCTGAGTGAATGAGCAAATATATGGCAGATGTGGATAAATGTGAAGCTATTCATTTTGTCAGGAAAAACAGAATGGCACAGTATTATTTAAATGGTGATTCACAGAGTCACAGAATCACAGTGCACAAGAGGCCCTTCAGCCCATCGAGTCTGCACTGACATGTGAGAAACACCTGACCTCCCTACCTAATCCCATTTACCAGCACCTGGCCCATAGCCTTGAATGTTATGAGGTGCCAAGTGCTCATCCAGGTACTTTTTAAAGGACGTGAGGCAACCCTCCTCCACCACTCTCCCAGGCAGCACATTCCAGACCGTCACCACCCTCTGGGTAAAAAGGTTTTTCCTCACATCCCCCCTAAACCTCCTGCCCCTCACCTTGAACTTATGTCCCCTCGTGACTGACCCTTCAACTAAGGGGAACAGCTGCTCCCTATCCACCCTGTCCATACCCCTCATAATCTTGTACACCTCGATCAGGTCGCCCCTTAGTCTTCTCTGCTCCAACAAAAACAACCCAAGTCTATCCAACCTCTCTTCATAACTTAAATGTTTCATCCCAGGCAACATCCTGGTGAATCTCCTCTGCACCCCCTCCAGTGCAATCACATCCTTCCTATAATGTGGCCACCAGAACTGCATACAGTACTCCAGCTGTGGCCTCACCAAGGTTCTATATAACTCCAACATGACCTCCCTACTTTTGTCATCTATGCCCTGATTGATAAAGGCAAGTGTCCCATATGCCTTTTTCACCACCCCACTAACATGCCCCTCTGCCTTCAGAGATCTATGGACACACACACCAAGGTCCATTTGTTCCTCAGCACTTCCTAGTGTCATGCCATTCATTGAATACTTCCTTGTCAAATTATTCCTTCCAAAGTGTATCACCTCACACTTTTCAGGGTTAAATTCCATCTGCCACTTATCTGCCCATTTGACCATCCCGTCTATATCTTCCTGTAGCCCAAGACACTGAACCTCACTGTTAACCACCCGGCCAATCTTTGTGTCATCCGCAAACTTACTAATCCTAACCCTACATAGTCATCTATGTCGTTTATATAAATGATGAATAATAGGGGACAGAGCACAGATCCCTGTGGTACACCACTGGACACAGGTTTCCAGTCACTAAAGCAGCCTTCTGTCATCACCCTCTGTCTCCTACAACTAAGCCAATTTTGAATCCACCTCATCAAATTACCCTGTATCCCATGTGCATTTGCCTTCTTTATAAGTCTCCCATGTGGGACCTTGTCAAAGGCTTTGCTGAAATCCATATAAACTACATCAACTGCACTTCCCTCATCTACACACCTGGTCACCTGCTCATAAAATTCAATCAAATTTGTTAGGCATGACCTCCCTCTGACAAAGCCATGCTGACTATCCCTGATCAAACCTTGCCTCTCAGAGTGGAGATAGATACTCTCCTTCAGAACCTTCTCCAATAGTTTCCCTACCACTGACGTGAGACTCACTGGCCTATAGTTCCCTGGCTTATCTCTACAACCCTTCATAAATAGCGGAACCACATTAGCTGTTCTCCAGTCTTCTGGCAGATTTTCCGTGGGCAGAGAGGAATTAAAAATTTACGTCAGAGTCCCTGCGATCTCCTCCATTGCCTCCTTCAGCAGTCTGGGACACAAATCATCCAGGGCTGGAGATATGGCGATTGTTAAGCCTGCCAACACCTCCAATGTCACCTTGTCACTCCCTATATCAATTTGTTCAAGAACCTCACAATCTCTCTCCCTGAGTTCAATACCTTCATCCTTATTTTCTTGGGTGAAGACAGACGTGAAGTATTCAGTCAACACTCTGGTGGTGTCCTGTGGCTCCACCCAGACATTGCTCCCTTGGTCCCAAATGGGCCTTACTCTTTCCTTGGTTATCCTCTTCCCATTGATATACTTAGAGGATACCTTGGGATTTTCCCATCTTTTACCAGGCAAAGTTTTCTCATATCCCCTCTTTGCTCTCCCAATTGCTCTCTTAAGCTCCACCCTGCACTGTCTGTATTCCACTAATGCCTTTGCTGATTTGCTTCCCTTGTACCTGCTAAAAGCCTCTCTTTTCCTTCCCATCATAACCTGAATATCTCTGGTCATCCATGGTTCACAGGGTTTGTTACTCCTTCCTACCATCCTGAAGGGAACATGTTGAATCTGTACGCTCCCCATTTCCATTTTGAATATCCCCCACTGCTCCTCTGCACTGGAGTCAGTGTGGCATATAGGGAAACAGTAGAGAGCCCCTGGAGTCATTGTGAGATATAGGGAAACCGTAGAGAGCCCCTGGAGTCAGTGTCGGCTATAGGGAAACCGTAGAGAGCCACTGGACTCAGTGTGGGATATAGAGAAACAGTAGAGAGCCTCTAGAGTCAGTGTGGGCTATAGGGAGAATGTGGAGAGCCACTAGAGACAGGGTGGACTATAGGGAATCCGTAGAGAGACACTGTAGTCAGTGTGGGCTATAGGAAAACTGCAGAGAGCCGCTGGAGTCATTGTGGGAGATAGGGAAACCATAGGGAGCCACGGGAGTCAGTGTGGGCTATAGGGAAACCGTGGAGAGCCACTGGAGTCATTGTGGGATATAGAGAAACCGTAGAGAGCAGTTAGAGTCAGTGTTGGCTATAGGGAAACCGTAGAGAGCCACTGGAGTCGTTGTGGGATATAGGGAAACCGTAGAGAGCCGCTGGAGTCAGTCTGGACAATAGGGAAACCGTAGGGTGCCACTGGAGTCAGTGTGGCATATAGGCAAACCGTAGAGAGCCCCTGAAGTCATTGTGGGATATAGGAAAACCGTAGAGAGCCACTGGAGTCAGTGTGGGCTATAGGGAAACCGTAGAGAGTCGCTTGAGTCATTGTGGGATACAGGTAAACCGTAGAGAGCAGCTGGAGTCAGTGCGGCATATAGGGAAACAGCAGAGAGCCCCTGGAGTCATTGTGGGAGATAGGGAAACCATAGGGAGCCACGGGAGTCAGTGTGGGATATAGGGAAACTGTAGAGAGCCAATGGAGTCAGTGTGGGCTATAGGGAAACCGTGGAGAGCCACTGGAGTCATTGTGGGATATAGAGAAACCGTAGAGAGCAGTTGGAGTCAGTGTTGGCTATAGGGAAACCATAGAGAGCCACTGGAGTCATTGTGGGATATAGGGAAACCGTAGAGAGCCGCTGGAGTCAGTCTGGACAATAGGGAAACCGTAGGGTGCCACTGGAGTCAGTGTGGCATATAGGCAAACCGTAGAGAGCCCCTGAAGTCATTGTGGGATATAGGAAAACCGTAGAGAGCCACTGGAGTCAGTGTGGGCTATAGGGAAACCGTAGGGAGCCATTGAAATCAGCGTGGGCTATAGGGAAACCGTAGAGAGGCCCTGGATCCAGTGTGGATATAGGGAAACCATAGAGAGCCACTGGAGTAAGTTTGGGCTACAGGGAAACTGTAGAGAGCCACTGGAGTCAGTGTGGGCTATAGGGAAACTGTAGAGAGCCACTGGAGTAAGTTTGGGCTACAGGGAAACTGTAGAGAGCCACTGGAGTCAGTGTGGGCTATAGGGAAACTGTAGAGAGCCACTGGAGTAAGTTTGGGCTACAGGGAAATCATAGAGAGCCACTGGAGTCAGTTTGGAATATAGGGAAACTGTAGAGAGCCACTGGAGACAGTATGAGCCACAGGAAAACCGTGGAGAGCCACTGGAGATGGTGTGGGTTATAGGGAACCCTTAGAGAGCCACTGGAGTCAGTTTGGCATATAGAGAAACCGTAGAGAGCCGCTGGAGTCAGTGTCTGCTATAGGGAAACCGTAGAGAGTAGCTGGAGTCAGTGTGAGCTATATGGAAACCTTAGAGTGACGCTGGAGTCAGTGTTTGCTATAGGGAAACCATAGAGAGCCAATGGAGTCTGTGTGGGACAAAGGGAAACCGTAGAGAGGCACTGGAGTCAGGTCAGTGTGGGCTATAGGGAAGCTGAAGAGAGCCGCTGGACTCAGTGTGGGCCATACGAAAATCCGAAAGAGCCACTGGGGTCAGTGTGGGATATAGGGAAAACGTAGAGAGCCACTGGAGTCAGTGTGGGATATAGGGAAACCATAGAGAGACATTGGAGTCAGTGTGGGATATAGGGAAACCATAGAGAGACATTGGAGTCAGTGTGGGATATAGGGAAACAGTCGAGAGCCACCGGAGACAGTGTGGACTATAGGGAAACCGTGGAGAGCCTCAGGAGTCAGTGTGGGATATAGGGAAACCATAGAGAGCCGCTTAAGGCAGTGTGGGCTATAGGGAAACTGTAGAGAGCCACTGGAGTCAGTGTTGGCTATGGGGAAACCGAAGAGAGCCACTGGAGTCAGTGTGGGCTATAGGGAAAACGTAGAGAGCCACTCGAATCAGTGTGGGATATAGGGAAACCATAGAGAGACATTGGAGTCAGTGTGGGATATAGGGAAACCATAGAGAGACATTGGAGTCAGTGTGGGATATAGGGAAACTGTAGAGAGCCATTGGAGTCAGTGTGGGCCACAGGAAAACTGTAGAGAGCCACTGGAGACAGTGTGGGCTGTAGGGAAACAGTAGAGAGACGCTGGAGTCAGTGTTTGCTATGGGGAAACCATAGAGAGACACTGGAATCAGTGTGGGAAAAAGTGAAACCATGGAGAGCCACTGGAGGCAGTGAGGCACATAGGGAAACCATAGAGAGGTCATTGTGCGATATAGGGAAACCGTAGAGAGCCAAAGGAGTCAGTGTGGACTATAGGGGCAACGTAGAGAGCCACTGGAGTCAGTGTGGGCTATAGGGAAACCGTAGAGAGCCACTGGAGTCAGTGTGGGCTATAGGGAAACCGACGAGAGCCACTGGACATATTGTGGGCTATAGGAAAATCCAAAAGAGCCACTGGAGTCTGTGTGGGCTATAGGGAAACCATAGAGAGACACTGGAGACAGTGTGGGCTATAGGGAAAACATAGAGAGACACTGGAGACAGTGTGGGCTGTAGGGAAACTGTAGAGAGCCACTGCAGACATTGTGGGATGTTGGGAAGCCGTAGAGAGCAGCTGGAGTCAGTGTGGGCTATAGGGAAAATGTAGGGAACCACTGAAATCAGTGTGGGCTATAGGGAAACCATAGGGAACCACTGAAATCAGCGTGGGCTTTAGGGAAACCGTAGAGGGCCACTGGTGTCAGGTGTGGACTATGATGAAATCATAGGGACACAGTGGAGTCAGTGTGGGCTATACGGAAAACGTTGAGAGCCACTGGGGTCAGTGTGGGCTACAGGAAAACCAGAGAGAGCCGCTGGTATCACTGTGGGATATAGGGAAAAACTTGAGAGCCGCTGGAGTCAGTGTGGAAAATAGGGAAAATGCAGCAAGCCGCTGGAGACCGTGTGGACTATAGGGAAATCGTAGAGAGCTACTGGGGTCAGTGTGGACTAGACAGAAACCGTAGAGAGTCCGTAGAGTCAGTGTGTGATAAAGGGAAACCGTAGTGAGCCACTGGAGTCAGTGTGGGCTATAGGGAAAACGTAGAGAGTGGCTGAACTCAGTGTGGGATAAAATGAAACCCTTGAGAGCCACTGGAGTCTGTGTGGACTATAGGGAAACCGTAGAGAGCCACTGCAGTCACGGTGGCCATAGAGAAACCGTAGAGAGCTACTAGAGTCAGTGTGGGCTATAGGGAAACCGTAGAGAGCCAATGGTGTCACTGTGGGACATAGGGATACCGTAGAGAGCCGCTTGAGTCAGTGTGGACTATAGGGAAACCGTAGAGATCCACTGGAGTCAGTGTGGACTATAGGGAAGCCGTAGAGAGCCACCGGACTCAGTGTGGGATATAGCAAAACCATAGAGATCCACTGGACTCAGTGTGGGATATAGCAAAACCGTAGAGATCCACTGGAGTCAGTGTGTGATATAGGGAAACCGTAGTGAGCCACTGGAATCAGTGTGGGATATAGGGAAACTGTAGAGAGCCACTGGAGTCAGTGTGGGATATAGCAAAACCATAGAGAGCCACTGGAATCAGTATGGCATATAGGGAAACCGTGGAGAGCCACTGGAGACAGTGCGGGCTTTAGGGAAATCATAGAGGGCAGCTGGAGTCAGTGTGGTCTTTAGGGAAACTGTAGAGGGTCAATGGAGTAAGGTGTGGACCATAGGGAAAGCATAGAGACCCACTGTTGTCAGTGTGGACTATAGGGAAACCTTAGAGAGCCTCTGGAGTCAGTGTGGGCTACAGGGAAACCGTAGAGAGCGAATGGTGTCAGTGTGGATATAGGAAAACCGTAGAGAGCATCTGTTGTCAGAGTGGACTACAGGGAAACCGCAGAGAGCCGCTGGAGTCAGTGTGGGCTACAGGGAAACCGCAGAGAGCAGGTGAAGACAGTGTGGGCTATAGGGAAACCGCAGAGAGCCGCTGGAGTCAGTGTGGGCTACAGGGAAACCGCAGAGAGCCACTGGAGTCAGTGTGGGCTACAGGGAAACCGCAGAGAGCAGGTGAAGACAGTGTGGACTACAGGGAAACCGCAGAGAGCAGGTGAAGACAGTGTGGGCTACAGGGAAACCGCAGAGAGCAGGTGAAGACAGTGTGGACTACAAGGAAACCGCAGAGAGCAGGTGAAGACAGTGTGGGCTTTAGGGAAACCGTAGAGAGAAGGTGGAGACAGTGTGGGCTATAGGGAAACCATAGAGAGCCTCTGGAGTCAGTGTGGGCTACAGGGAAACTGTAGAGATCCACTGGAGTCAGTGTGGACTATAGGGAAACCGCAGAGAGCGAATGGTGTCAGTGTGGATATAGGAAAACCGTAGAGAGCATCTGTTGTCAGAGTGGACTACAGGGAAACCGCAGAGAGCCGCTGGAGTCAGTGTGGGCTTTAGGGAAACCATAAAGGGCCACTGGAGTCAGTGTGGACCACAGGGAAACCGTACAGAGCCAATGGGGTCAGTGTGGGCTAAAGGAACACCGTACAGAGCCGCTGGAAAGAGTGTGGGATATAGAAAAGCTGTAGAGAGCCACTGGAATCAATGTGGGCTATAGGGAAACCGTAGTGAGCCACTGGAGTCTGTGTGTGATATAGGGAAACCGTAGTGAGCCACTGGAGTCTGTGTGTGATATAGGGAAACCGTAGTGAGCCACTGGAGTCTGTGTGGGTTATAGGGAAACTGTAGTGAGCCGCTGGAGTCAGTGGGGGATATAGCGAAAACTTATAGAGCCGCTAGAGTCAGTGTAGGCTTTAGGGAAACCGTAGAAAGCCACTGCAGTCAGTGTGGGCTATGGGGAAACCGTAGAGAGATGCTGGAGACTGTGTGGGCTATAGGGAAACCGTAGAGAGCCACTGAAGTCATTGTGGGATAAAGGGAAACCGTAGTGAGCCACTGGAGTCTGTGTGGACTATAGGGAAACTAGTGAGCCTCTGGTGTCAGTGTGGATTATAGGGAAACCGTACAGAGCCACTGGAGTCCGAGTGGACCACAGGGAAACTGTTGTGAGCCACTGGAGTCACGGTGGCCATAGAGAAACTGTAAAGAGCTACTAGAGTCAGTGTGAGCTATAGGGAAATCGTAGAGAGCCACTGGAGTCAGTGTGGGATATAGGGAAACCGTAGAGAGCCACTAGAGTCAGTGTGGGATATAGGGAAACCGTAGAGAGCCACTAGAGTCAGTGTGGGATATAGGGAAATCGTAGAGAGCCACTAGAGTCAGTGTGGGATATAGGGAAATCGTAGAGAGCCACTGGAGTCAGTGTGGGTTATAGGGAAAACGTGGAGAGCTGCTGCAGTGAGTGCGGGCTTTAGGGAAACCAGAGAGAGCGGCTGGAGTCAGTGTGTGATATTGGGAAACCGTAGTGAGCCACAGGAAACATTGTGGGATATAGGGACGCCGTAGAGAGCCACTGTAGTCAGTGTAGGCTATAGGAAAACCGTAGTGAGCCGCTGGAGTCAGTGTGTGATATAGGGAAACCGTAGAGAGCCACTGGAGTCAGTGTGTGATATAGGGAAACCGTAGAGAGCCACTGGAGTCAGTGTGTGATATAGGGAAACCATAGAGAGCCACTGGGGACAGGGTGGTCTATAGGAAAATCGTAGAGAGCAGCTGGAATCAATGTGGGATATAGCGAAGCCATAGTGAGCCACTGCAATCAATGTGGGATATACGGAAACCGTAGAGAGCCACTGGAGTCAGAGTGGGCTATAGGGAAACCGTAGAGAGCCACTGGGGTCAGTGTGGGCTATAGGAAAACCATAGCAAGCCGCTGGAATCAGTGTGGGATATAGCGAAGCCAGAGAGAGCCACTGGAGTCAGTGTGGACTATAGGGAAACCGTAGAGAGCTACAGGAGTCAGTGTGGGCTATAGGGACAACATAGAGAGCCACTGGAGTCAATGTGGACTATAAGGAAACTGTAGAGAGCCACTGGAGTCAGGGTGGACTATGGAGAAACCATAGAGAGCCAATGGGATCAGTGTGGACTACAGGGAAACCTTAGAGAGCCACTAGAGACAGTGTGTGATATAGGAAAACCGTAGAGAGCCACTGCAGTAAGTGTGGGCTATAGGGAAACTGTTGAGAGCTGCTGAAGTCAGGTGTGGACTATAACGAAACCGTAGGAACACAGTGGACTCAGTGTGGGCTATAGGGAAACCGCAGAGAGCAGGTGGAGACAGTGTGGGCTTTAGGGAAACCATAAAGGGCCACTGGAGTCAGTGTGGACCACAGGGAAACCGTACAGAGCCAATGGGGTCAGTGTGGGCTAAAGGAACACCGTATAGAGCCGCTGGAAAGAATGTGGGATATAGGGAAGCCGTAGAGAGCCACTGGAATCAATGTGGGCTATAGGGAAACCGTAGTGAGCCACTGGAGTCTGTGTGTGATATAGGGAAACCGTAGTGAGCCACTGGAGTCAGTGGGGGATATAGGGAAACCGTAGTGAGCCGCTGGAGTCAGTGGGGGATATAGCGAAAACTTATAGAGCCGCTAGAGTCAGTGTAGGCTTTAGGGAAACCATAGAAAGCCACTGCAGTCAGTGTGGGCTATGGGGAAACCGTAGAGAGATGCTGAAGACTGTTTGGGCTATAGGGAAACCATAGAGAGCCACTGAAGTCAGTGTGGGATAAAGGGAAACTGGAGAGAGGCGCTGGAGTCCGTGTGGACTATAGGGAAACCGTAGAGAGCAGCTGGACACAGTGTGGGCTTTAGGGAACCCGTAGAGGGCCACAGGAGTCAGGTGTGGACTATAAGGAAACTGTAGAGAGCCATTGGAGTCAGTGTGTGATATAGGGAATCCGTAGAGAGCCACTGGGGACAGTGTGGTCTATAGGAAAACCGTAGAGAGCCACTGGAATCAGTGTGGGATACAGGGAAGCCGTGGAGAGCCATTGGAGTCAGTGTGGAAAATAGGGAAAATGCAGCCATCCACTGGAGACAGTGTGGACTATAGGGAACTTGTAGAGAGCTACAGGGGTCAGTGTGGACTAGAGGGAAACCGGAGAGAGCCAGTAGAGTCAGTGTGTGATAAAGGGAAACTGTAGTGAGCCACTGGAGTCAGTGTGGGCTATAGGGAAACCGCTGAGAGCTGCCGAAGTCAGTGTGGGATACAGGGAAACCGTAGTGAGCCACTGGAGTCAGTGTGGGCTATAGGAAAACCGTAGTGAGCCACTGGAGTAAGTGTGTGATATAGGGAAACCATAGAGAGCCACTGGAGTCAGTGTGGAAAATAGGGAAAATGCAGCCATCCACTGGAGACAGTGTGGACTATAGGGAACTTTTAGAGAGCTACAGGGGTCAGTGTGGACTAGAGGGAAACCGGAGAGAGCCAGTAGAGTCAGTATGTGATAAAGGGAAACTGTAGAGAGCTGCTGAAGTCACTGTGGAATATAGGGAAACTGCAGAGAATAACTGGGGTCATTGTGGGCAATAGGAAAACCGGAGAGAGCCACTGGAATCAGTGTGGGATATAGGGAAACCATAGAGAGCCACAGGAGACAGTGTGGTCTATAGGAAAATCGTAGAGAGCAGCTGGAATCAATGTGGGATATAGCGAAGCCATAGTGAGCCACTGCAATCAATGTGGGATATACGGAAACCGTAGAGAGCCACTGGAGTCAGAGTGGGCTATAGGGAAACCGTAGAGAGCCACTGGGGTCAGTGTGGGCTATAGGAAAACCATAGCAAGCCGCTGGAATCAGTGTGGGATATAGCGAAGCCAGAGAGAGCCACTGGAGTCAGTGTGGACTATAGGGAAACCGTAGAGAGCTACAGGAGTCAGTGTGGGCTATAGGGACAACATAGAGAGCCACTGGAGTCAATGTGGACTATAAGGAAACTGTAGAGAGCCACTGGAGTCAGGGTGGACTATGGAGAAACCATAGAGAGCCAATGGGATCAGTGTGGACTACAGGGAAACCTTAGAGAGCCACTAGAGACAGTGTGTGATATAGGAAAACCGTAGAGAGCCACTGCAGTAAGTGTGGGCTATAGGGAAACTGTTGAGAGCTGCTGAAGTCAGGTGTGGACTATAACGAAACCGTAGGGACACAGTGGACTCAGTGTGGGCTATAGGGAAACCGCAGAGAGCAGGTGGAGACAGTGTGGGCTTTAGGGAAACCATAAAGGGCCACTGGAGTCAGTGTGGACCACAGGGAAACCGTACAGAGCCAATGGGGTCAGTGTGGGCTAAAGGAACACCGTATAGAGCCGCTGGAAAGAGTGTGGGATATAGGGAAGCCGTAGAGAGCCACTGGAATCAATGTGGGCTATAGGGAAACCGTAGTGAGCCACTGGAGTCTGTGTGTGATATAGGGAAACCGTAGTGAGCCACTGGAGTCAGTGGGGGATATAGGGAAACCGTAGTGAGCCGCTGGAGTCAGTGGGGGATATAGCGAAAACTTATAGAGCCGCTAGAGTCAGTGTAGGCTTTAGGGAAACCATAGAAAGCCACTGCAGTCAGTGTGGGCTATGGGGAAACCGTAGAGAGATGCTGAAGACTGTTTGGGCTATAGGGAAACCATAGAGAGCCACTGAAGTCAGTGTGGGATAAAGGGAAACTGGAGAGAGGCGCTGGAGTCCGTGTGGACTATAGGGAAACCGTAGAGAGCAGCTGGACACAGTGTGGGCTTTAGGGAACCCGTAGAGGGCCACAGGAGTCAGGTGTGGACTATAAGGAAACTGTAGAGAGCCATTGGAGTCAGTGTGTGATATAGGGAATCCGTAGAGAGCCACTGGGGACAGTGTGGTCTATAGGAAAACCGTAGAGAGCCACTGGAATCAGTGTGGGATACAGGGAAGCCGTGGAGAGCCATTGGAGTCAGTGTGGAAAATAGGGAAAATGCAGCCATCCACTGGAGACAGTGTGGACTATAGGGAACTTGTAGAGAGCTACAGGGGTCAGTGTGGACTAGAGGGAAACCGGAGAGAGCCAGTAGAGTCAGTGTGTGATAAAGGGAAACTGTAGTGAGCCACTGGAGTCAGTGTGGGCTATAGGGAAACCGCTGAGAGCTGCCGAAGTCAGTGTGGGATACAGGGAAACCGTAGTGAGCCACTGGAGTCAGTGTGGGCTATAGGAAAACCGTAGTGAGCCACTGGAGTAAGTGTGTGATATAGGGAAACCATAGAGAGCCACTGGAGTCAGTGTGGAAAATAGGGAAAATGCAGCCATCCACTGGAGACAGTGTGGACTATAGGGAACTTTTAGAGAGCTACAGGGGTCAGTGTGGACTAGAGGGAAACCGGAGAGAGCCAGTAGAGTCAGTGTGTGATAAAGGGAAACTGTAGAGAGCCACTGCAGTAAGTGTGGGCTATAGGGAAACTGTAGAGAGCCACTGGAGTCAGTGTGGGCTATAGGGAAACTGTAGAGAGCCACTGGAGTCAGTGTGTGATATAGGGAAACCGTAGTGAGCCACTGGAGTCAGTGTGGGCTATAGGGAAACTGTAGAGAGCCACTGGAGTCAGTGTGTGATATAGGGAAACCGTAGAGAGCCACTAGAGGCAGTGTGGACAAAAGGAAAACTGTAGAGAGCCAATTGAGTCACTGTGGGATATAGGGATGCCGTAGAGAGCTGCTCGAGTCAGTGTGGACTATAGGGAAGCTGTAGAGAGCCACTGGACTCAGTGTGGGATATAGAGATACCGTAGAGATCCACTGGAGTCAGTGTGGGCGATAGGGAGACCATAGAGAGCAGCTGGAGTCAGTGTGGGATATAGGAAAACCGTAGAGAGCCACTGGAGACAGTGTGGGATATAGGGAAAACATAGCGAGGCACTGGAATCAGTGTGGGATATAGCGAAGCCATAGAGAGCCACAGGAGACAGTGTGGGCTATAGGGAAACCACAGAGAGCCACTGGAGTCAGTGTGGACTATAGGGAAACCGTAGAGAGCTACTAGAGTCAGTGTGTGATTTAGGGAAACCTTAGCGAGCCGCTGGAGACAGTGTGGGATTTAGGGAAATATTAGCGAGCCGCTGGAGTCAGTGTAGGCTATCGGGAAACCATAGAGAGCAACCGCAGTCAGTGTGGGTTATGGGGAAAGCGTAGACAGCCGCTGGAGTCCATGTGGGCTTTAGGGAAACCGTACAGAGCTGCTGAAGTCACTGTGGAATATAGGGAAACTGCAGAGAATAACTGGGGTCATTGTGGGCAATAGGAAAACCGGAGAGAGCCACTGGAATCAGTGTGGGATATAGGGAAACCATAGAGAGCCACAGGAGACAGTGTGGGATATAGGGAAACCATAGAGAGCCACAGGAGACAGTGTGGGATATAGGGAAACCATAGAGAGCCACAGGAGACAGTGTGGGATATAGGGAAACCATAGAGAGCCACAGGAGACAGTGTGGGATATAGGGAAACCGTAGAGAGCCGCTGCAGTCCGTGTGGACTATAGCGAAATTGTAGAGAGCCACTGGAGACAGTGTGGGATTTAGGGAAACCTTAGCGAGCCACTGGAGTCAGTGTAGGCTATTGGGAAACCATAGAGAGCAACCGCAGTCAGTGTGGGTTATGGGGAAAGCGTAGACAGCCGCTGCAGTCCGTGTGGGCTTTAGGGAAACCGTACAGAGCTGCTGAAGTCACTGTGGAATATAGGGAAACTGCAGAGAATAACTGGGGTCATTGTGGGCAATAGGAAAACTGGAGAGAGCCGCTGGAATCAGTGTGGGCTATAGGGAAACCATAGAGAGCCACTGGAGTCAGTGTGGGTTATGGGGAATGCGTAGACAGCCGCTGGAGTCAGTGTGGGATATAGGGAAACCGCAGAGAATAACTGGGGTCATTGTGGGCAATAGGAAAACCGGAGAGAGCCGCTGGAATCAGTGTGGGATATAGGGAAACCATAGAGAGCCACTGGAGTCAGTGTGGGCCATAGGGTAAGCGTGGAAAGCCACTGGAGCCAGTGTGGACTATAGCAAACGGTAGGGAGCAACTGCAGTCAGTGTGGACTATAGGGAAACCGTAGAGAGTGATGGGAGTCAGTGTGTGATATGGGGAATCCGTAGAGGGTCACTGGGATCAGTGTGGCCTATAGGAAAACAGTAGAGAGCATCTGGAGTCAATGTGGGATATAGGGAAACCGTACAGAGCCACTAGACACAATGTGGGCTATAGGGAAAACGCAGAGAGCCACTGGAGTCAGGTGTGGACTATAGAGAAACCGTAGAGAGCCACTGGAGTCAGTGTGTGATATGGGGAATCTGTAGAGGGTCACTGGGGTCAGTGTGGCCTATAGGAAAACAGTAGAGAGCATCTGGAGTCAGTGTGGGATATAGGGAAACCGTACAGAGCCACTGGAGACAGTGTGGACTATAGGGAAATCGTAGAGAGCTCGTATAGTCAGTGTGTGATAAAGGGAAACCGTAGGGAGCCACTGCAGTCAGCGAGGGCTATGGGGAAAACATAGAGAGCGGCTGGTGTCAGTGTGGGCTATAGGGAGACCGTAGAGAACCACTGGAACCACTGTGGACTATGAGGAAACTGTAAAGACCCACTGGCGTCAGTGTGGGATATAGGGAAACTGTAGGGAGCCACTGGAATCGGTGTGGGATATAGGGAAAACTTAGAGAGCCACTGGCATCAGTGTGGACTATAGGGAATCTGTAGAGAGCCACTGCAATTAGTGTGGGCTATAGGGAAACCATAGAGAGCCACTGGAGTCAGTGTGGGATTTAGGGAAACCTTAGAGAGCCACAGGAGACAGTGCGGGATATAGGGAAATATTAGCGAGCCGCTGGAGTCAGTGTAGGCTATCGGGAAACCATAGAGAGCAACCGCAGTCAGTGTGGGTTATGGGGAAAGCGTAGACAGCCGCTGCAGTCCGTGTGGGCTTTAGGGAAACCGTACAGAGCTGCTGAAGTCACTGTGGAATATAGGGAAACCCTTGAGAGCCGCTAGAGACAGTGTGGGCTATAGGGAAACTGTAGAGAGCCGCTGGAGTCAGTGTGGGCAATAGGGAAACCATAGAGAGCGGCTGGGGTCAGTGTAGGCTATAGGGAAACCGCAGAGAGCGGCTGGGGTCAGTGTGGGCAATAGGGAAACCATAGAGAGCGGCTGGGGTCAGTGTAGGCTATAGGGAAACCGCAGAGAGCGGCTGGGGTCAGTGTAGGCTATAGGGAAACCGTAGAGAGCGGCTGGGGTAAGTGTGGGCTATAGGGAAACCGTAGAGAGCGGCTGGGGTCAGTGTGGGCTATAGGGAAACCGCAGAGAGCCGCTGGAGTCAGTGTGGGCTATAGGGAAACCGTAGAGAGCCACAGGAGTCAGTGTGGGATATAGGGAAACCGTAGAGAGCTGCTGAAGTCACTGTGGAATATAGGGAAACCCTTGAGAGCCGCTAGAGTCAGTGTGGGCTATAGGGAAACCGCAGAGACCAACTGGGGTCATTGTGGGCAATAGGAAAACCGGAGAGAGCCGCTGGAATCAGTGTGGGATATAGGGAAACCATAGAGAACCACTGGAGTCAGTGTGGGCTATAGGGAAACCAAAGAGAGCCGTTGGGGTCAGTGGGGGCTATGGGGAAAACATAGAGAGCGGCTGGTGTCAGTGTGGGCTATAGGGAGACCGTAGAGAACCACTGGAACCACTGTGGACTATAGGGAAACTGTAAAGACCCACTGGCGTCAGTGTGGGATATAGGGAAACTGTAGAGAGCCACTGTTGTCAGTGTGGACTATAGGGAAAACTTAGAGAGCAAATGGTGTCAGTGTGGACTACAGGGAAACCATAGAGAGCCACTGGAGTCAGTGTGGGATATAGGGAAACTGTAGGGAGCCACTGGAATCAGTGTGGTCTATAGGGAAACCATAGATAGACACTGCAGTCAGTGTGGACTTTCAGGAAACTGTAGAGAGCTGCTGGAGACAGTGTGGACTATAGGGAAACCGTAGAGAGCCACTGGTGTTAGTGTGGACTATACGGAAACCGTAGCGAGCAACTGGAGTCTGTGTGGGCTTTAGGGAATCTATAGAGAGCCACTGGAGTCAGCAAGGGCTATAGGGAAACCATAGAGTACCACTGGAGTCAGTGTGGGATATAGGGAAACTGTAGGCAGTGTGGACTAAGGGGAAAATGTAGTGAGCCGCTGGAGTCAGTGTCGGATAAGGGAAACCGTAGAGATCCACTAGAGTCAGTGTGGGCTATAGGGAAACTGTAGAGATCCACTGGAGTCAGTGTGGGCTATAGGGAAACCGTACAGAGCCACTGGAGTCAGTGAGGGATATAGGGAAACTGTAGAGAGCCACTGGAATCAGTGAGGGCTATAGCAAATTCTTAGAGACACACTGGGGTCAACTGTGGGCTATAGGGAAATAGTAGAGGCACATTCGGGTCAACTGTGGGCTTTTGGGAAAGTGTAGCGACACATTGGGTTCAACTATGGGCGATAGGGAAAGTGTAGAGACACATTGGGTTCAACTATGGGCGATAGGGAAAGTGTAGAGACACATTGGGTTCAACTATGGGCGATAGGGAAAGTGTAGAGACACATTGGGTTCAACTATGGGCGATAGGGAAAGTGTAGAGACACATTGGGTTCAACTATGGGCGATAGGGAAAGTGTAGAGACACATTGGGTTCAACTATGGGCGATAGGGAAAGTGTAGAGACACATTGGGGTCAACTGTGGGCTATAGGGAAAGTGTAGAGACACAATTGGGTCAACTGTGAGCTATAGGGAAAGTGTAGAGACACAATTGGATCAACTGTGGGCTATAGGGAAAGTGTAGAGACACATTGGGGTCAACTGTGGGCTATAGGGAAAGTGTAGAGACACAACTGGGTCAACTGTGGGCTATAGGGAAAGTGGAGAGATACAATTGGGTCAACTGTGGGCTATAGGGAAATCATAGAGACACAATTGGGTCAACAGTGGGTTATAGGGACACCATAGGGAGCCACTGAGGTCAACTGTAGGCTACATCAATAAGGTTGCAAGCCACTAGAGTCACCTGCAGGCTGTAGGAAAACTGTAGAGAGCCACTGGAATCACCTGCAGGCTATAGGGAATCCATAGAGAGTCACTGGGGTCAACCACGAGCTATATGGAAACCATAGAGAGCCGCTGGATTCAACCACAGGTTATAGGGAACCGTAAAGAGCCACTGGGCTCAACCACAATCTCTAGGGACACCATGGGAAGCCACTGGAGTCAACCATGGGCTGTGCGGAAACCATAGAGAGCCACTGGGTTCAACTGTGGGCTATAGGGCAAGCGTAGAGAGCCACTGGGTTCAACTGTGGGTGACAGAGAAAGTGCAGTAATGGACTGACAATATCATAACATAATGACAGACTCAAAGACAAACAACTTACCGGCCAATGGGCTGGGAGGGTCGCTGTTGAAGTAACTCTTAGAGAAACATAAAAGGTAGAGAACAAAATGAAGAATGATGATTGGGATCTGAAATGGAGTCCTGAAAAACACGGAGAAAGTCGTCATTACGGGCACATTGCTGATGGAAAGTTAAGAAACTGAACATTGTGATTTGTAGGGACATCCCAAACCGGGAATATTCAGGCAGCCGGGGAATGTAGACTGGCATTGTTTAAAGAGCAAGCAGACAGCAGTCCCGAGTGCCGCAGGCAGATACACAGGGAAACAGTTTCTATGTTGACGTTTTCTTTGTGTGTTTGGAAGTCGGTGAATGGGAAATGTTAATATGTGTGGAGTGTATCTGCTGGACGTTTTACGAAATGTGTGTGAGTCAAAGGAGAAAGTAAAAGAAGTTATAGCAAAAATCAGAATTTGAGTGATGATATTAAAGGGGAAGCGCACTTTATTTTGAAATGTTTGGAGTCATTATAATTAAATCTGATAAAAACAAAAAAACTGCGGATGCTGGAAATCCAAAACAAAAACAGAATTACCTGGAAAAACTCAGCAGGTCTGGCAGCATCGGCAGAGAAGAAAAGAGTTGACGTTTCGAGTCCTCATAGTTCTGTTGAACCTGCTGAGTTTTCCAGGTAATTCTATAATTAAATCTGAGTTGGATTGGATTGGCCTTGGCTTACAACTTTGCCCTAAAGTTTGAAGATATTTTTTAAGAATTCATTCCGGGAATATGGGCTTCGCTGGCTGGGCCAGCATTTAATACCCATCCCGAGTTGCCCTTGAGAAGGTGGTGCTGAGCTGCCTCCTTGAACCGCTGTAGTCCATGTGGAGTAGGTACACTCACAGTGCTGTTAGAGAGGGAGTTCCAGGATTTTGTCCCAGCGAGTGGTAGTGAGTGACTTGGGGGAGAACTTCCAGGTGGTGGTGTTCCCATCTATCTGCTGCCCTTGTCCTACTTGATGGTAGATGTCATAGGTTTGGAAAGAGCTGTAGAAGAGACCTTGCTGAATTCCTGCAGCGCAGCTTGCAGATGATACACACTGCTGCTACTGTGCGTCAGTGATGGAGGGAGTGAATGTTTGCGGATGTGGTGCCAATCAAGCAGACAGCTTTGTCCTGGATGATCTTGAGCTTCTTAAGTGTTGAGGGAGCTGCGCTCATCCAGCTAAGTGGAGAGTATTCCATCACACTCTTGACTTGTGCCTTGTAGATGGTGGACAGGCTTTGGGGAGTCAGGAGGTGAATTACCTGACTCAAGATTCCGAGCCTCGGACCTGCTATTGCAGCATTTGTGTGGGGCGTCCAGTTCAGTTTCTGGTCAATGGTAACCCCCAGGATGTTGATAATGGGGGATTCAGTGATGGTAATGCCATTGAATGTCAAGGGGCCATAGTTAGATTCTCTCTTGTTGGGAATGGTCATTGCCTGGCTCTTGTGTAGCACGAATGTTTCTTACCACTTGTCAGCCCAAGCCTGGATATTGTTCAGACCTTGCTGCATTTGGGCATGGACTGCTTCAGTATCTGAGGAGTCGCGAATGGTGCTGAATATTGTGGAATTATCAGCGAACATCCCACTTCTGACCTTATGATGGAAGGAAGGTTATTGATGAAGCAGCTGAAGATGGTTGGGCCGAGGACACTACCCTGAGGAACTCCTGCAGTGATGTCCTGGAGCTGGGGTGACTGACCTCCAACAACCACAACCATCTTCCTTTGTGCTGGGTATGACTCCAACCAGCGGAGAGTTTCCCCCTGATTCCCATTGACTCCAGTTTTGCGAGGGCTCCTTGATTCCACACTCAGTCACTGTGGCCTGGATGTCAGGGGCAGTCACTCTCACCTCACCTCGGGAGTTCAGCTCTTTTGTCCATGTTTGAACCAAGGCTGTAATGAGGTCAGAGCTGAGTGGCCCTGGCGGAACCCAAACTGGGCATCAGTGAGCAGGTTAATGTTAAGCAAGCGCCACTTGACAGCACTCTTGATGCCCCCTTCCATTACTTTATTGATGATCGAGAGTAGGGTGGTAATTGGCCGGTTTGGATTTGCTCTGCTTTGTGGAGACAGGACATATCTGGGCAATTTTTCACAGATTGTGATTACCGATTGTGTTCGAGTACACTTCAGCTGCTGCTGGTGGCCCACAGTGCCTCATGGATGCCCAGTCTAGAGTTGCTAGATCTGTTCAAAATTTATCCCATTTAGCACGGTGGTAGTGAGGGTGTCCTCAATGTGAAGGTGGGACTTCGTCTCCACAGTGACTGTGCGGTGGTCACTCCTACCGATACTGTCATGGACAGCTGCATCTGTGGTAGGCAGGTTGGTGGGGGTGAGGTCAAGTATGTTTTTCCCTCTTGTTGGTTCCCTCACCACCTGCCGCAGACCCAGTCTAGCAGTTATGTCTTTTAGGACTCGGCCAGCTCAGTCAGTAGCGGTGCTACCGAGCCATTCTTGGTGGCGGACATTGAAGTACAGAGTATATTCTGTGCCTTTGCCACCGTCAGTGCATCCTCCAAGTGATGTTCAACATGGAGGGGCACTGATTCATCAGCTGAGAGAGGGCGGTACGTGGTCATCAGCTGGAGGTTTCCTTGTCCATGTTTGACCTGATGTCATGAGACATCATGGGATCTGGAGTCAATGTGGAGGACTCCCAGGGCAACTCCCTCCACACTGTATACCACGGTGCTGTCACCTCTGCTGGGCCTGTCCTGCTGGTGGAACAGGACATACCCAGGGATGGTGATGGTGATGATGGTGTCTGGGACATTATCTGCAAGGCATGATTCTGTGAGGATGACTATGTTGTTTGACTAGTCTGTGAGGCAGCTCTCCCAATTTTGGCTCTAGAGCCAGATGTTAGTAAGGGGGACTTTGCAGGGTTGACAGAGCTGTGAAAGCCTTTGTCATTTCCGTTGCCGAGATCGATGCCGGGTGGTCCATCCGGTTTCATTCCTTTTTTGTGACTTTGTAGCTGTTTGTAAAAACTGAGTGGCCTGGTAGGCCATTTCAGAGTCAGCCACATTGACCACGGGTCTGGAGTCACGTGTAGGCCAGAACGGGTAAGGATGGCACACTAGTGATCCTGATGAGTTTTTACAACAATAGTTTAATGGTCATCATCAGACTTTTAATTCCAGATTTTTATTGAATTCAAATTCCACCATCTGCTGTGGCGGGATTCCCAAAGATTTCCCCTGGGTCTCTGGGGAGGCCAGCAACAATATCACTGCGCCAACGCCTCCTCCCAGTGCTGGGGTCAGTGCTTGGACCTTCACTTTTTATCATTTATAGAAATGACTTGGCTGAAGAGACCGAAGCTATGGTTGCTAAATTTGTTGATGATACAAAGATAGATGGGAAAGCAAATTGTGAAGAGGATGTAAGGAGGCTACAAAGAGACAGAGATAGGTGAAGTGAATGGGCAAAGACCTGGCAAATGGAGTATAATGTGGGCAAAGGTGAAAGTGTTCATTTTGGCAGGAAGAATAAAAAGAAGCTTATTATCTAAATGGTGAGAGATTGCAGAGCTCTGAGATTCAGAGGGACCTGGGTGTCCGAGAGCATGAATCACAGAATGTTAGTATGTAGGAAGAGCTGGTAGTTAGGAAAGCTAATAGAATGTTATCATGTATTGTGAGGGGAATTGCAGGGAGGTTATTCTTCAGTAGTACAGGGCAATGGTGAGACCGAGAGTGAGATCTAGAGTATTGTGTAACCTCCTCCAGCACCGACAACCCTCCCTATCTCTGTCACAAAACAAAAACAGAATTACCTGGAAAAACTCAGCAGGTCTGGCAGCATCGGCGGAGAAGAACAAAGTTGACGTTTCGAGTCCTCATGACCCTTCGACAGAACTAAGTAAAAATAGGAGAGGGGTGAAATATAAGCTGGTTTAAGGTGGGGGGTGGGTGGAGAGAAGTGCGGGGGGCTGTTGGCGGTGTGGTTGTAGGGACAAGCAAGCAGTGATAGGTGGAGATAACCAAAAGATGTCACAGACAAAAGAACAAAGAGGTGTTGAAGGTGGTGATATTATCTAAACGAATGTGCTAATTAAGAATGGATGGCAGGACACACTACAGCTCTAGTGGGGATGGGGTGGAATAAGACTAACAGGGCATAAAAGGTATAGATATAAAAATAATGGAAATAGGTGGGAAAAGAAAAATATAAATTATAGGATAAAACAAAAGGTAGGAGGAAGAAACGGAAAGGGGGTGGGGATGGGGGAGGGAGCTCACGACCTAAAGTTGTTGAATTCAATATTCAGTCCGGAAGGCTGTAAGGTGCCTAGTCGGAAGATGAGGTGTTGTTCCTCCAGTTTGCGTTGGGCTTCACTGGAACAATGCAGCAAGCCAAGGACAGACATGTGGGCAAGAGAGCAGGGTGGAGTGTTAAAATGGCAAGCGACAGGGAGGTTTGGGTCATTCTTGTGGACAGACCGAAGGTGTTCTGCAAAGCAGTTGACCTGTCTGTGTTTGGTCTCTCCAATGTAGAGGAGACCACATTGGGAACAACGAATGCAGTAGACTAAGTTGGGGGAAATGCAAGTGAAATGCTGCTTCACTTGAAAGGAGTGTTTGGGCCCTTGGACGGTGAGGAGAGAGGAAGTGAAGGGGCAGGTGTTACATCTTTTGCGTGGGGATGGGGTGGTGCCATAGGAGGGGGTTGAGGAGTAGGGGGTGATGGAGGAGTGGACCAGGGTGTCCCGGAGGGAGCGATCCCTACGGAATGCCGATAAGGGGGGTGAAGGGAAGATGTGTTTGGTGGTGGCATCATGCTGGAGTTGGCGGAAATGGCGGAGGATGATCCTTTGAATGCGGAGGCTGATGGGGTGATAAGTGAGCACAAGGGGGACCCCATCATGTTTCTGGAAGGGAGGAGAAGGCGTGAGGGCAGATGCGCCGGAGATACGCCGGACACGGTTGAGGGCCCTGTCAACCACTGTTATTCAAAACTTCCCCAATCATGGTGGAATTCAGATGTGAAGTCTCCGGGGTGTCATCTAGCACAGAGTAATGTGTCTGTTTGCAACTCAGATACAAGGCTGTATCAGGTACAAGGATGTATCAGCGACAAGGCAGTATCAGTGACAAGGCTGTATCAGTGACAATGCTGTATCAGGTACAAGGCTGTATCAGCGACAAGGCTGTATCAGTGACAAGGCTGTATCAGGTACAAGGGTGTATCAGCAACAAGGCTGTATCAGCAACAAGGCTGTATCAGGTACAAGGCTGTATCAGCGACAAGGCTGTATCAGTTAGAAGGCTGTATCAGTGACAAGGAGGTATCAGGTACAAGGCTGTACCAGTGACAAGGCTGTACCAGTGACAAGGCTGTATCAGTGACAAGGGTGTATCAGCGACAATGCTCTATCAGGTACAAGGCTGTATCAGGGACAAGGCTGTATCAGTAACAAGGCTGTATCAGCGACATGGCTGTATCAGGTACAAGGCTGTATCAGGTACAAGGCTGTATCAGATACAAGGCTGCATCAGTGCCAAGGCTGCATCAGTGCCAAGGCTGTATCAGTGCCAAGGCTGTATCAGTGCCAAGGCTGTATCAGTGACAAGGCTGTATCAGTGACAAGACTGTACCAGTGACAAGGAGGTATCAGGTACAAGGCTGTACTAGTGACAAGGCTGTAACAGTGACAAGGGAGTATCAGCGACAATGCTCTATCAAGTACAAGGCCGTATCAGGGAAAAGGCTGTATCAGGTACAAGGCTGTATCAGGTACAAGGCTGTATCAGGTACAAGGCTGTATCAGCAACATGGCTGTATCAGGTACAAGGCTGTATCAGGAACAAGGATATATCAGCAACAAGGCTGTATCAGTGACAAGGCTATATCAGTGACAAGGCTGCATCGATGACGAAGCTGTATCAGGTACAAGGCTCTATCAGTGACAAGGCTGTATAAGGTACAAGGCTGTATCAGGTAGAAGGCTGTATCAGCGACAAGGCTGTATCAATGACAAGGCTGTATCAATGACAAGGCTGTAACAGTGACAAGGCTGTATCAGGTACAAGGCTGTATCAGCGACAAGGCTGTATCAGTGACAAGGCTGTATCAGGTACAAAGCTGTATCAGTGACAAGGCTGTATCAGGTACAAGGCTGTATCAGGTACAAAGCTGTATCAGTGAAAGGCTGTATCAGTGACAAGGCTGTATCAGTGACAAGGCTGTATCAGTGACAAGGCTGTATCAGTGACAAGGCTGTATCAGGTACAAGGCTGTATCAGCTACAAGGCTGTATCAGCTACAAGGCTGTATCAGGTACAAGGCTGTATCAGGTACAAGGCTGTATCAGGTACAAGGCTGTATCAGGTACAAGGCTGTATCAGGTACAAGGCTGTATCAGGTACAAGGCTGTATCAGGTACAAGGCTGTATCAGGTACAAGGCTGTATCAGGTACAAGGCTGTATCAGGTACAAAGCTGTATCAGTGAAAAGGCTGTATCAGTGACAAGGCTGTATCAGCTACAATGCTGTATCAGGTAAACGGCTGTATCAGTGACAAGGCTGTATCAGTCACAAGGCTGTATCAAGTACAAGGCTGTATCAGGTACAAGGCTGTAACAGGGTAAAGGCTGTATCAGGTACAAGGCTGTATCAGCGACAAGGCTGTATCAAGTAAACAGCTGTATCAGCGACAAGGCTGTATCAGTGACAAGGCCGTATCAGTGACAAGGCTGTATCAGCGACAATGCTGCATCAAGAAAACGGCTGTATCAGCGACAAGGCTGTATCAGCGACAAGGCTGTATCAGCGACTAGGCTGCATCAGCGACAAGGCTGTAATAGTAACAAGGCTGTAATAGTGACAAGGCTGTAATAGTGACAAGGCTGTATCAAGTACAAGGCTGTATCAGGGACAAGGCTGTATCAGGGACAAGGCTGTATCAGGGACAAGGCTGTATCAGGGACAAGGCTGTATCAGGGACAAGGCTGTATCAGGGACAAGGCTGTATATCAGGTACAAGGCTGTTATCAGGTACAAGGCTGTGTCAGCGACAAGGCACTATCAGTAACAAGGCTGTACCAGTGACAAGGCTGTATCAGGTACAAGGCTGTACCAGTGACAAGGCTGTATCAGCGACAAGGCTGTATCAGAGACAATGGGCTATCAGGTACAAGGCTGTATCAGGTACAAGGCTGTATCAGGGACAAGGCTGTATCAGTGACAAGGCTGCAACAGCGACAAGGCTGTATCAGTGACAAGGCTGTATCAGTGACAAGGCAGTATCAGGTACAAGGCAGTATCAGGTACAAGGCAGTATCAGGTACAAGGCAGTATCAGGTACAAGGCAGTATCGGGTACAAAGCAGTATCAGTGACAAGGCTGTATCAGTGACAAGGCTGTATCAAGTAAACGGCTGTATCAGCGACAAGGCTGTATCAGGTACAAGGCTGTATCAGCGACAAGGCTGTATCAAGTAAACGGCAGTATCAGCGACAAGGCTGTATCAGTGACAAGGCTGTATCAGTGACAAGGCTGTATCAGTGACAAGGCTGTATCAGCGACCATGCTGTATCAGTGACAAGGCTGCATCAGTGACAAGGCTGTATCAGTGACAAAGCTGTATCAGGTACAAGGCTGTATCAGTGACAAGGCTGTATCAAGTACAAGGCTGTATCAAGTACAAGGCTGTATCAGGTACAAGGCTGTATCAGGTACAAGGCTGTATCAGGTACAAGGCTGTATCAGGTACAAGGCTGTATCAGGTACAAGGCTGTATCAGGTACAAGGCTGTATCAGGTACAAGGCTGTATCAGGTACAAGGCTGTATCAGCGACAAGGCTGTGTCAAGTAAATGAATGTATCAGCGACAAGGCTGTATCAGTGACAAGGCTGTAATATTGACAAGGCTGTATCAGGGACAAGGCTGTATCAGGTACAAGGCTGTATCAGGGACAAGGCTGTATCAGGGACAAGGCTGTATCAGGGACAAGGCTGTATCAGGTACAAACCTGTATCAGGTACAAAGCTGTATCAGTGACAAGGCTGTGTCAGTGACAAGGCTGTGTCAGTGACAAGGCTGCATCAGTGACAAGGCTGTATCAGTGACAAAGCTGCATCAGGTACAAGGCTGTATCAGGTACAAGGCTGTATCAAGTACAAGGCAGTATCAGGTACAAAGCAGTATCAGTGACAAGGCTGTATCAGTGACAAGGCTGTATCAAGTAAACGGCTGTATCAGCGACAAGGCTGTATCAGGTACAAGGCTGTATCAGCGACAAGGCTGTATCAAGTAAACGGCTGTATCAGCGACAAGTCTGTATCAGTGACAAGGCTGTATCAGTGACAAGGCTGTATCAGCGACAATGCTGTATCAGTGACAAGGCTGCATCAGTGACAAGGCTGTATCAGTGACAAAGCTGTATCAGGTACAAGGCTGTATTAGTGACAAGGCTGTATCAGGTAGAAGGCTGTATCAGGTAGAAGGCTGTATCAGGTAGAAGGCTGTATCAGTGACAAGGCTGTATCAGGTACAAGGCTGTATTAGTGACAAGGCTGTATCAGGTAGAAGGCTGTATCAGGTAGAAGGCTGTATCAGGTAGAAGGCTGTATCAGCGACAAGGCTGTATCAGGTACAAGGCTGTATCAGCGACAAGGCTGTATCAAGTAAACGGCTGTATCAGCGACAAGTCTGTATCAGCGACAAGGCTGTATCAGTGACAAGGCTGTATTAGCGACAATGCTGTATCAGTGACAAGGCTGCATCAGTGACAAGGCTGTATCAGTGACAAAGCTGTATCAGGTACAAGGCTGTATTAGTGACAAGGCTGTATCAGGTAGAAGGCTGTATCAGGTAGAAGGCTGTATCAGGTAGAAGGCTGTATCAGGTAGAAGGCTGTATCAGGTCGAAGGCTGTATCAGTGACAAGGCTGTAACAGTGACAAGGCTGTATCAGTGACAAGGCTGCATCAGCGACAAGGCTGTATCAGGTACAAGCCTGTAACAGGTAGAAGGCTGTATCAGGTAGAAGGCTCTATCAGGTAAAAGGCTGTATCTGTGTCAAGGCTGTATCAGCGACAAGGCTGTATCAGTGACAAGGCTGTATCAGCGACAAGGCTGTATCAGCGACAATGCTGTATCAGCGACAAGGCTGTATCAGCGACAAGGCTGTATCAGCGACAAGGCTGTATCAGCGACAAGGCTGTATCAGCGACAAGGCTGTATCAGCGACAAGGATGTAACAGCGACGAGAATGTATCAGGTACAAGGCTGTATCAGGTACAAGGCTGTATCAGGTACAAGGCTGTATCAGGTACAAGGCTGTATCAGCGACAAGGCTGTATCAGCGACAAGGCTGTATCAGGTAAAAGGCTGTATCAGTGACAATGCTGTATCAGGTAAATGGCTGTATCGGCGACAAGGCTGTATCCGCGACAAGGCTGTATCAGCGACAAGGCTGTATCAGCGACAAGGCGGTATCAGGTACAAGGCTGTATCAGGTACAAGGCTGTATCAGTGACAAGACTGTATCAGTGACAAGGCTGTATCAGGGACAAGGCTGTATCAGGTACAAGGCTGTACCAGTGACAAGGCTGTACCAGTGACAAGGCTGTACCAGTGACAAGGCTGTACCAGTGACAAGGCTGTATCAGTGACAAGGCTGTATCAGGTACAAGGCTGTATCAGGTACAAGGCTGTATCAGGTACAAGGCTGTATCAGGTACAAGGCTGTATCAGGTACAAGGCTGTATCAGGTACAAGGCTGTATCAGGTACAAGGCTGTATCAGTGACAAGGCTGTATCAGGTACAAGGCTGTATCAGAGATAAGGCTGTATCAGTGACAAGGCTGTACCAGTGACAAGGCTGTATCAGAGACAAGGCAGTATTAGGTACAAGGCTGTGTCAGTGACAACGCTGTATCAGATACAATGCTGTATCAGCGAAAAGGCTGTATCAGGTACTCGGCTGTATCAGGTACAAGGCTTTATCAGAGACAAGGCTGTATCAGGTACAAGGCTGTATCAGCGACAAGGCTGTATCAGCGACAAGGTTGTATCAGCGACAAGGCTGTATCAGCGACAAGGCTGTAATAGTGACAAGGCTGTATCAAGTACAAGGCTGTATCAGGGACAAGGCTGTATCAGGGACAAGGCTGTATCAGGGACAAGGCTGTATCAGGTACAAGGCTGTATCAGGTACAAGGCTGTATCAGCGACAAGGCTGTATAAGCGACAAGGCTGTATCAGTTACCAGGCTGTATCAGTGACAAGGAGGTATCAGGTACAAGGCTGTACTAGTGAAAAGGCTGTATCAGTGACAAGGGTGTATCAGCGACAATGCTCTATCAAGTACAAGGCTGTATCAGGGACAAGGCTGTATCAGTGACAAAGCTGTATCAGCAACATGGCTGTATCAGGTACAAGGCTGTATCAGGTAAAAGGCTTTATCAGATACAAGGCTGCATCAGTGTCAAGGCTGGAACAGTGACAAGGCTGTATCAGTGACGAGGCTGTATCAGTGACGAGGCTGTATCAGTGACAAGGCTGTATCAGTGACAAGGCTGTATCAGGTACAAGGCTGTATCAGGTAGAAGGCTGCATCAGGTAGAAGGCTGTATCAGGTAGAAGGCTGTATCAGGTAGAAGGCTGTATCAGGTAGAAGGCTGTATCAGGTAGAAGGCTGTATCAGGTAGAAGGCTGTATCAGGTAGAAGGCTGTATCAGGTAGAAGGCTGTATCAGCGACAAGGCTGTATCAATGACAAGGCTGTATCAATGACAAGGCTGTATCAATGACAAGGCTGTAACAGTGACAAGGCTGTATCAGGCACAAGGCTGTATCAGCGACAAGGCTGTATCAGGTACAAGGCGGTATCAGTGACAAGGCTGAATCAGTGACATGGCTGTATCAGGTACAAAGCTGTATCAGTGACAAGGCTGTAACAGTGACAAGGCCGTATCAGGTACAAAGGTGTATCAGTGACAAGGCTGTATCAGGTACAAGACTGTATCAGGTCAAAGACAGTATCAGGTACAAAGCTGTATCAGTGACAAGGCTGTATCAGTGACAAGGCTGTATCAGGTACAAGGCTGTGTCAGTTACAAAGCTGTATCAGTGACAAGGCTGCATCAGGTACAAAGCTGTATCAGTGATGTGGCTGTATCAGGTACAAGGCTGTATCAGGTACAAAGCTGTATCAGTGACAAGGCTGTATCAGTGACAAGGCTGTATCAGTGACAAGGCTGTATCAGTGACAAGGCTGTATCAGCTACAAGGCTGTATCAGGTACAAGGCTGTATCAGCTACAAGGCTGTATCAGGTACAAGGCTGTATCAGGTACAAAGCTGTATCAGTGACAAGGCTGTATGAGTGACAAGGCTTTATCAGGTTCAAGGCTGTATCAGCGACAAGGCTGTATCAGTGACAAGGCTGCATCAGTCACAAGGCTGTATCAAGTACAAGGCTGTATCAGGTACAAGGCTGTATCAGGTACAAGGCTGTATCAGGTACAAGGCTGTATCAGCGACAAGGCTGTATCAGCGACAAGGCTGTATCAAGTAAACAGCTGTATCAGCGACAAGGCTGTATCAGTGACAAGGTTGTATCAGTGACAAGGCCGTATCAGTGACAAGGCTGTATCAGCGACAATGCTGTATCAAGAAAACGGCTGTATCAGCGACAAGGCTGTATCAGCGACAAGGCTGTATCAGCGACAAGGCTGTATCAGCGACAAGGCTGTATCAGCGACTAGGCTGCATCAGCGACAAGGCTGTAATAGTAACAAGGCTGTAATAGTGACAAGGCTGTAATAGTGACAAGGCTGTATCAAGTACAAGGCTGTATCAGGGACAAGGCTGCATCAGGGACAAGGCTGTATCAGGGACAAGGCTGTATCAGGGACAAGGCTGTATCAGGGACAAGGCTGTATCAGGGACAAGGCTGTTATCAGGTACAAGGCTGTTATCAGGTACAAGGCTGTTATCAGGTACAAGGCTGTGTCAGCGACAAGGCACTATCAGTAACAAGGCTGTACCAGTGACAAGGCTGTATCAGGTACAAGTATGTACCAGTGACAAGGCTGTATCAGCGACAAGTGTGTATCAGCGACAATGGGCTATCAGGTACAAGGCTGTATCAGGTACAAGGCTGTATCAGGGACAAGGCTGTATCAGTGACAAGGCTGCAACAGCGACAAGGCTGTATCAGTGACAAGGCTGTATCAGTGACAAGGCAGTATCAGGTACAAGGCAGTATCAGGTACAAGGCAGTATCAGGTACAAGGCAGTATCAGGTACAAGGCAGTATCAGTGACAAGGCTGTATCAGTGACAAGGCTGTATCAAGTAAACGGCTGTATCAGCGACAAGGCTGTATCAGCGACAAGGCTGTATCAGCGACAAGGCTGTATCAGTGACAAGGCTGTATCAGTGACAAGGTTGTATCAGCGACCATGCTGTATCAGTGACAAGGCTGCATCAGTGACAAGGCTGTATCAGTGACAAAGCTGTATCAGGTACAAGGCTGTATCAGTGACAAGGCTGTATCAGTGACAAGGCTGTATCAGGTACAAGGCTGTATCAGGTAGAAGGCTGTATCAGCGACAAGGCTGTATCAGTGACAAGGCTGTATCAGGTACAAGGCTGTGTCAGTTACAAAGCTGTATCAGTGACAAGGCTGTATCAGTGACAAGGCTGTATCAGGGACAATGCTGTATCAGGTAAACGGCTGTATCAGTGACAAGGCTGTTATCAGGTACAAGGCTGTTATCAGGTACAAGGCTGTTATCAGGTACAAGGCTGTGTCAGCGACAAGGCACTATCAGTAACAAGGCTGTACCAGTGACAAGGCTGTATCAGGTACAAGTATGTACCAGTGACAAGGCTGTATCAGCGACAAGTGTGTATCAGCGACAATGGGCTATCAGGTACAAGGCTGTATCAGGTACAAGGCTGTATCAGGGACAAGGCTGTATCAGTGACAAGGCTGCAACAGCGACAAGGCTGTATCAGTGACAAGGCTGTATCAGTGACAAGGCAGTATCAGGTACAAGGCAGTATCAGGTACAAGGCAGTATCAGGTACAAGGCAGTATCAGGTACAAGGCAGTATCAGGTACAAGGCAGTATCAGTGACAAGGCTGTATCAGTGACAAGGCTGTATCAAGTAAACGGCTGTATCAGCGACAAGGCTGTATCAGCGACAAGGCTGTATCAGCGACAAGGCTGTATCAGCGACAAGGCTGTATCAGTGACAAGGTTGTATCAGCGACCATGCTGTATCAGTGACAAGGCTGCATCAGTGACAAGGCTGTATCAGTGACAAAGCTGTATCAGGTACAAGGCTGTATCAGTGACAAGGCTGTATCAGTGACAAGGCTGTATCAGTGACAAGGCTGTATCAGGTACAAGGCTGTATCAGGTAGAAGGCTGTATCAGCGACAAGGCTGTATCAGTGACAAGGCTGTATCAGGTACAAGGCTGTGTCAGTTACAAAGCTGTATCAGTGACAAGGCTGTATCAGTGACAAGGCTGTATCAGGGACAATGCTGTATCAGGTAAACGGCTGTATCAGTGACAAGGCTGTATCAGGTACAAGGCTGTATCAGGTACAAAGCTGTATCAGTGACAAGGCTGTATCAGTGACAAGGCTGTAGCAGTGACAAGGCTGTATCAGTGACAAGGCTGTATCCGTGACAAGGCTGTATCAGTGACAAGGCTGTATCAGCGACAAGGCTGTATCAGGTACAAGGCTGTATCAGGTACAAAGCTGTATCAGCGACAAGGCTGTATCAAGTAAATGAATGTATCAGCGACAAGGCTGTATCAGTGACAAGGCTGTAATATTGACAAGGCTGTAATATTGACAAGGCTGTATCAGGGACAAGGCTGTATCAGGGACAAGGCTGTATCAGGGACAAGGCTGTATCAGGGACAAGGCTGTATCAGGGACAAGGCTGTATCAGGGACAAACCTGTATCAGGTACAAAGCTGTATCAGTGACAAGGCTGTGTCAGTGACAAGGCTGTGTCAGTGACAAGGCTGTGTCAGTGACAAGGCTGCGTCAGTGACAAGGCTGCGTCAGTGACAAGGCTGTATCAGTGACAAAGCTGCATCAGGTACAAGGCTGTATCAGGTACAAGGCTGTATCAGGTACAAGGCTGTATCAAGTACAAAGCTGTATCAGTGACAAGGCTGAATCAGTGACAAGGCTGTATCAGGTACATGGCAGTATCAGGTACAAGGCAGTATCAGGTACAAAGCAGTATCAGTGACAAGGCTGTATCAGTGACAAGGCTGTATCAAGTAAACGGCTGTATCAGCGACAAGGCTGTATCAGGTACAAGGCTGTATCAGCGACAAGGCTGTATCAAGTAAACGGCTGTATCAGCGACAAGTCTGTATCAGCGACAAGTCTGTATCAGTGACAAGGCTGTATTAGCGACAATGCTGTATCAGTGACAAGGCTGCATCAGTGACAAGGCTGTATCAGTGACAAAGCTGTATCAGGTACAAGGCTGTATTAGCGACAAGGCTGTATCAGGTACAAGGCTGTATCAGTGACAAGGCTGTATCAGTGACAAGGCTGTATCAGTGACAAGGCTGTATCAGTGACAAGGCTGTATCAGTGACAAGGCTGTAGCAGTGACAAGGCTGTAGCAGTGACAAGGCTGTAGCAGTGACAAGGCTGTATCAGTGACAAGGCTGTATCAGTGACAACGCTGTATCCGTGACAAGGCTGTATCAGTGACAAGGCTGTATCAGCGACAAGGCTGTATCAGGTACAAGGCTGTATCAGGTACAAGGCTGTATCAGGTACAAAGCTGTATCAGCGACAAGGCTGTATCAAGTAAATGAATGTATCAGCGACAAGGCTGTATCAGTGACAAGGCTGTAATATTGACAAGGCTGTATCAGGGACAAGGCTGTATCAGGGACAAGGCTGTATCAGGGACAAGGCAGTATCAGGGACAAGGCTGTATCAGGGACAAGGCTGTATCAGGGACAAGGCTGTATCAGGGACAAACCTGTATCAGGTACAAAGCTGTATCAGTGACAAGGCTGTGTCAGTGACAAGGCTGTGTCAGTGACAAGGCTGCATCAGTGACAAGGCTGTATCAGTGACAAAGCTGCATCAGGTACAAGGCTGCATCAGGTACAAGGCTGTATCAGGTACAAGGCTGTATCAAGTACAAAGCTGTATCAGTGACAAGGCTGAATCAGTGACAAGGCTGTATCAGGTACAAGGCAGTATCAGGTACAAGGCAGTATCAGGTACAAAGCAGTATCAGTGACAAGGCTGTATCAGTGACAAGGCTGTATCAAGTAAACGGCTGTATCAGCGACAAGGCTGTATCAGGTACAAGGCTGTATCAGCGACAAGGCTGTATCAAGTAAACGGCTGTATCAGCGACAAGTCTGTATCAGTGACAAGGCTGTATTAGCGACAATGCTGTATCAGTGACAAGGCTGCATCAGTGACAAGGCTGTATCAGTGACAAAGCTGTATCAGGTACAAGGCTGTATTAGTGACAAGGCTGTATCAGGTACAAGGCTGTATCAGTGACAAGGCTGTATCAGTGACAAGGCTGTATCAGTGACAAGGCTGTATCAGTGACAAGGCTGTATCAGTGACAAGGCTGTATCAGTGACAAGGCTGTATCAGTGACAAAGCTGTATCAGGTACAAGGCTGTATTAGTGACAAGGCTGTATCAGGTACAAGGCTGTATCAGTGACAAGGCTGTATCAGTGACAAGGCTGTATCAGTGACAAGGCTGTATCAGTGACAAGGCTGTATCAGTGACAAGGCTGTATCAGGTACAAGCCTGTAACAGGTAGAAGGCTGTATCAGGTAGAAGGCTGTATCAGGTAGAAGGCTCTATCAGGTAAAAGGCTGTATCTGTGTCAAGGCTGTATCAGCTGCAAGGCTGTATCAGCGACAAGGCTGTATCAGCGACAAGGCTGTATCAGCGACAAGGCTGTATCAGCGACAAGGCTGTATCAGTGACAAGGCTGTATCAGTGACAAGGCTGTATCAGTGACAAGGCTGTAGCAGTGACAAGGCTGTATCAGTGACAAGGCTGTATCAGTGACAACGCTGTATCCGTGACAAGGCTGTATCAGTGACAAGGCTGTATCAGCGACAAGGCTGTATCAGGTACAAGGCTGTATCAGGTACAAGGCTGTATCAGGTACAAAGCTGTATCAGCGACAAGGCTGTATCAAGTAAATGAATGTATCAGCGACAAGGCTGTATCAGTGACAAGGCTGTAATATTGACAAGGCTGTATCAGGGACAAGGCTGTATCAGGGACAAGGCTGTATCAGGGACAAGGCAGTATCAGGGACAAGGCAGTATCAGGGACAAGGCTGTATCAGGGACAAGGCTGTATCAGGGACAAACCTGTATCAGGTACAAAGCTGTATCAGTGACAAGGCTGTGTCAGTGACAAGGCTGTGTCAGTGACAAGGCTGCATCAGTGACAAGGCTGTATCAGTGACAAAGCTGCATCAGGTACAAGGCTGCATCAGGTACAAGGCTGTATCAGGTACAAGGCTGTATCAAGTACAAAGCTGTATCAGTGACAAGGCTGAATCAGTGACAAGGCTGTATCAGGTACAAGGCAGTATCAGGTACAAGGCAGTATCAGGTACAAAGCAGTATCAGTGACAAGGCTGTATCAGTGACAAGGCTGTATCAGGTACAAGGCTGTATCAGCGACAAGGCTGTATCAAGTAAACGGCTGTATCAGCGACAAGTCTGTATCAGTGACAAGGCTGTATTAGCGACAATGCTGTATCAGTGACAAGGCTGCATCAGTGACAAGGCTGTATCAGTGACAAAGCTGTATCAGGTACAAGGCTGTATTAGTGACAAGGCTGTATCAGGTACAAGGCTGTATCAGGTACAAGGCTGTATCAGTGACAAGGCTGTATCAGTGACAAGGCTGTATCAGTGACAAGGCTGTATCAGTGACAAGGCTGTATCAGTGACAAAGCTGTATCAGGTACAAGGCTGTATTAGTGACAAGGCTGTATCAGTGACAAGGCTGTATCAGTGACAAGGCTGTATCAGTGACAAGGCTATATCAGTGACAAGGCTGTATCAGTGACAAGGCTGTATCAGGTACAAGCCTGTAACAGGTAGAAGGCTGTATCAGGTAGAAGGCTCTATCAGGTAAAAGGCTGTATCTGTGTCAAGGCTGTATCAGCTGCAAGGCTGTATCAGCGACAAGGCTGTATCAGCGACAGGGCTGTATCTGGTACAAGGCTGTATCAGGTACAAGGATGTAACAGCGACGAGAATGTATCAGTGACAAGGCTGTATCAGGTACAAGGCTGTATCAGGTACAAGGCTGTATCAGGTACAAGGCTGTATCAGTGACAAGGCTGTATCAGGTAAATGGCTGTATCGGCGACAAGGCTGTATCCGCGACAAGGCTGTATCAGTGACAAGGCTGTATCAGCGACAAGGCTGTATCAGCGACAAGGCTGTATCAGCGACAGGGCTGTATCAGCGACAAGGCGGTATCATGTACAAGGCTGTATCATGTACAAGGCTGTGTCAGTGACAAGGCTGTATCAGGGACAAGGCTGTATCAGCGACAATGCTGTATCAGGTACAAGGCTTTATCAGTGACAAGGCTGTATCAGGGACAAGGCTGTATCAGGTACAATGCTGTATCAGGTACAAGGCTGTATAAGAGACAAGGCTGTATCAGTGACAAGGCTGTCTTAGGTACAAGGCTGTATCAGGTACAAGGCTGTATCAGTGACAAGGCTGTATCAGCGACAAGGCTGTATCAGGTAAAAGGTTGTATCAGTGTCAAGGCTGTATCAGCTGCAAGGCTGTATCAGTGACAAGGCTGTATCAAATACAAGGCTGTATCAGGTACAAGGCTGTATCAGGTACAAGGCTGTATCAGCTACAAGGCTGTATCAGCTACAAGGCTGTATCAGTGACAAGGCTTTATCAGGTACAAGGCTTTATCAGGTACAAGGCTGTATCAGGTACAAGGCGGCATCAGCGACAAGGCTGTATCAGCGACAAGGCTGTATCAGGTACAAGGTTGTACCAGGGACAAGGCTGTATCATGTACAAGGCTGTGTCAGTGACAAGGCTGTATCAGGGACAAGGCTGTATCAGCGACAATGCTGTATCAGGTACAAGGCTGTATCAGGTACAAGGCTTTATCAGTGACAAGGCTGTATCAGGGACAAGGCTGTATCAGGTACAATGCTGTATCAGGTACAAGGCTCTATCAGCGACAAGTCTGTATCAGGTACAAGTTTGTATCAGGTACGAGGCTGTATCAGGTACAAGGCTAAAACAGTGACAGGGCTGTATCAGGTACAAGGCTGTATCAGGTACAAGGCTGTATCAGGTACAAGGCTGTGTCAGTGCAAAGGCTGTATCAGGTACAAGGCTGTTATTAGGTACAAGGATGTATCAGCGACAAGGCTGTATCAGTGACAAGGCTTTATCAGGTACAAGGCTGTATCAGGTACAAGGGTGCATCAGCAACAAGGCTGTCAGTGACAAGTCTGTATCAGGTACAAGGCTGTATCAGGGACAAGGCTGTATCAGGGACAAGGCTGTATCAGGGACAAGGCTGTATCAGTGACAAGGCTGTATCAGTGACAAGGCTGTATCAGGTACAAGGCTGTATCAGGTACAAGGCTGTATCAGGTACAATGCTGTTATTAGGTACAAGGCTGTACCAGTGACAAGGCTGTATCAGGTACAAGGCTGTATCAGCGACAAGTCTGTATCAGGTACAATGTTGTACCAGGGAGAAGGAGGTATCAGGTACAAGGCTGTGTCAGTTACAAGGCTGTATCAGGTACAAGGCTGCATCAGCAACAAGGCTGTATCAGCGACAAGGCTGTATCAGGTACAAGGCTGTATCAGGTACAAGGCTGTCAGTGACAAGTTTGTATCAGGTACAAGGCTGTAACAGGGACAAGGCTGTATCAGTGACAAGGCTGTATCAGATACAAGGCTCTATCAGGTACAAGGCTGTATCAGATAAATGCTGTTATTAGGTACAAGGCTGTACCAGTGACAAGGCTGTATCAGGTACAAGGCTTTATCAGCGACAAGTCTGTATCAGGTACAAGGTTGTACCAGGGACAATTCTGTATCATGTACAAGGCTGTATCATGTACAAGGCTGTGTCAGTGACAAGGCTGTATCAGTGACAAGGCTGTATCAGCGACAATGCTGTATCAGGTACAAGGCTGTATCAGGTACAAGGCTTTATCAGTGACAAGGCTGTATCAGGGACAAGGCTGTATCAGGTACAATGCTGTATCAGGTACAACGCTGTAACAGCGACAAGTCTGTATCAGGTACAAGGTTGTACCAGGGACAAGGAGGTATCAGGTACAAGGCTGTGTCAGTGACAAGGCTGTATCAGGTACAAGGCTGTATCAGGTACAAGTTTGTATCAGGTACAAGGCTGTATCAGGTACAAGGCTGTGTCAGTGCAAAGGCTGTATCAGGTACAAGGCTGTTATTAGGTACAAGGAGGTATCAGCGACAAGGCTGTATCAGTGACAAGGCTGTATCAGGTACAAGGCTGTATCAGGTACAAGGCTGTATCAGGTACAAGGCTGTATCAGGTACAAGGCTGTATCAGCGACAAGGCTGTATCAGTGACAAGGCTTTATCAGGTACAAGGCTGTATCAGGTACAAGGCTGCATCAGCAACAAGGCTGTATCAGCGACAAGGCTGTATCAGGTACAAGACTGTATCAGGTACAAGGCTGTCAGTGACAAGTTTGTATCAGGTACAAGGCTGTAACAGGGACAAGGCTGTAACAGGGACAAGGCTGTATCAGTGACAAGGCTGTATCAGATACAAGGCTGTATCAGCTACAAGGCTGTATCAGGTGCAATGCTGTTATTAGGTACAAGGCTGTACCAGTGACAAGGCTGTATCAGGTACAAGTCTGTATCAGCGACAAGTCTGTATCAGGTACAAGGTTGTATCAGGGACAAGGCTGTATCATGTACAAGGCTGTATCATGTACAAGGCTGTGTCAGTGACAAGGCTGTATCAGTGACAAGGCTGTATCAGCGACAATGCTGTATCAGGTACAAGGCTGTATCAGGTACAAGGCTTTATCAGTGACAAGGCTGTATCAGGGACAAGGCTCTATCAGCGACAAGTCTGTATCAGGTACAAGGCTGTATCAGGTACAAGGCTGTATCAGGTACAAGGCTGTGTCAGTGCAAAGGCTGTATCAGGTACAAGGCTGTTATTAGGTACAAGGATGTATCAGCGACAAGGCTGTATCAGGTACAAGGCTGTATCAGCGACAAGTCTGTATCAGGTACAAGGCTAAAACAGTGACAACGCTGTATCAGGTACAAGGCTGTATCAGGTACAAGGCTGTATCAGGTACAAGGCTGTATCAGGTACAAGGGTGTATCAGGTACAAGGCTGTATCAGGTACAAGGCTGTATCAGCGACAAGGCTGTATCAGCGACAAGGCTGTATCAGGTACAAGGCTTTATCAGCGACAAGGCTTTATCAGCGACAAGGCTGTATCAGCGACAAGGCTGTATCAGGTACAAGGCTGTATCAGGTACAAGGCTGTCAGTGACAAGTTTGTATCAGGTACAAGGCTGTAACAGGGACAAGGCTGTATCAGTGACAAGGCTGTATCAGTGACAAGGCTGTATCAGATACAAGGCTGTATCAGGTACAAGGCTGTATCAGGTACAATGCTGTTATTAGGTACAAGGCTGTACCAGTGACAAGGCTGTATCAGGTACAAGGCTTTATCAGCGACAAGTCTGTATCAGGTACAAGGTTGTACCAGGGACAAGGCTGTATCATGTACAAGGCTGTATCATGTACAAGGCTGTATCATGTACAAGGCTGTATCAGTGACAAGGCTGTATCAGTGACAAGGCTGTATCAGTGACAAGGCTGTATCAGCGACAATGCTGTATCAGATACAAGGCTGTATCAGGTACAAGGCTTTATCAGTGACAAGGCTGTATCAGGGACAAGGCTGTATCAGGTACAATGCTGTATCAGCGACAAGTCTGTATCAGGTACAAGGTTGTACCAGGGACAAGGAGGTATCAGGTACAAGGCTGTGTCAGTGACAAGGCTGTATCAGATACAAGGCTGTTATTAGGTACAAGGCTGTATCAGCGACAAGGCTGTATCCGGTACAAGGCTGTACCAGTTACAAGGCTGTATCAGGTACAAGGCTGTATCAGCGACAAGTCTGTATCAGGTACAAGGTTGTACCAGGGACAAGGAGGTATCAGGTACAAGGCTGTATCAGTGGCAAGGCTGTATCAGTGACAAGGCTGTATGAGGTACAAGGCTGTATCAGGTACAAGGCTGTATCAGGTACAAGGCTGTACCAGTGACAAGGCGGTATCAGGTAAAAGGCTGTACCAGTGACAAAGAGGTATCAGGTACAAGGCTGTGTCAGTGACAAGGCTGTATCAGGTACAAGGCTGTACCAGTGACAAGGCTGTATCAGGTACGAGGCTGTTATTAGGTTCAAGGCTGTATCAGGTACTTGGCTGTGTTAGTGACAAGTTTGTATCAGGTACAAGGCTGTTATTAGGTACAAGGCTGTATCAGTGACAAGGCTGTATCAGGTACAAGGCTGTTATTAGGTACAAGGCTGTACCAGTGACAAGGCTGTATCAGGTACAAGGCTGTACAGGCGACAATTCTGTATCAGGTACCAGGTTGTACCAGGGACAAGGAGGTATCAGGTACAAGGCTATATCAGTGACAAGGCTGTATCAGGTACAAGGCTGTTATTAGGTACAAGGCTGTATCAGGTACATGGCTGTGTCAGTGACAAGCCTGTATCAGGTACAAGGCTGTTATTAGGTACAAGGCTGTGTCAGTGACAAGGCTGTATCAGGTACAAGGCTGTTATTAGGTACAAGGCTGTATCAGCGACAAGGCTTTATCAGGTACAAGGCTGTACCAGTGACAAGGCGGTATCAGGTACGAGGCTGTTATTAGGTACAAGGCTGTATCAGGTACATGGCTGTGTCAGTGACAAGCCTGTATCAGGTACAAAGCTGTTATTAGGTACAAGGCTGTATCAGCGACAAGGCTGTATCAGGTACAAGGCTGTTATTAGGTACAAGGCTGTACCATTGACAAGGCAGTATCAGGTACAAGGCTGTATCAGCGATAAGTCTGTATGAGGTACAAGGTTGTACCAGGGACAAGGAGGTATCAGTTACAAGGCTATATCAGTGACAAGGCTGTATCAGGTACAAGGCTGTATCAGGTACAAGGCTGTATCAGGTACAAGGCTGTATCAGGTACAAGGCTGTCAGTGACAAGTTTGTATCAGGTACAAGGCTGTAACAGGGACAAGGCTGTATCAGTGACAAGGCTGTATCAGATACAAGGCTGTATCAGGTACAAGGCTGTATCAGGTACAAGGCTGTATCAGGTACAATGCTGTTATTAGATACAAGGCTGTACCAGTGACAAGGCTGTATCAGGTACAAGGCTGTATCAGCGATAAGTCTGTATCAGGTACAAGGCTGTACCAGGGACAAGGCTGTACCAGGGACAAGGCTGTATCATGTACAAGGCTGTATCATGTACAAGGCTGTATCAGCGACAAGGCTGTATCAGCGACAAGGCTGTATCAATGACAAGGCTGTATCAATGACAAGGCTGTATCAATGACAAGGCTGTATCAACGACAAGGCTGTATCAGGTACAAGGCTCTATCAGGTACAAGGCTGTATCAGGTACAAGGCTGTATCAGCGACAAGGCTGTAATAGTGACAAGGCTCTAATAGTGACAAGGCTGTATCAAGTACAAGGCTGTATCAGGAACAAGGCTGTATCAGCGACAAGGTTGTATCAGCAACAAGCATGTACTAGTGACAAGGCTGTATCACGTACAAGGCTGTATCAGTGACAAGGAGGTATCAGGTACAAGGCTGTACCAGTGACAAGGCTGTATCAGTGACAAGGGTGTATCAGCGACAATGCTCTATCAGCGACAAGGCTGTATCAGCGACAAGGCTGTATCAGTGACAAGGCTGTATCAGTGACAAGGCTGTATCAGCGTCAAGGCTGTATCAGTGACAAGGGTGTATCAGCGACAATGCTCTATCAGCGACAATGCTCTATCAGCGACAAGGCTGTATCAGTGACAAGGCTGTATCAGGTCCAAGGCTGTATCAGGTACAAGGCTGTATCAGGTACAAGGCTGTGTCAGTGCAAAGGCTGTATCAGGTACAAGGCTGTTATTAGGTACAAGGCTGTATCAGCGACAAGGCTGTATCAGGTACAAGGCTGTATCAGCGACAAGTCTGTATCAGGTACAAGGTTGTACCAGGGACAAGGAGGTATCAGGTACAAGGCTGTGTCAGTGACAAGGCTGTATCAGGTACAAGGCTGTTATTAGTTACAAGGCTGTATCAGCGACAAGGCTGTATCCGGTACAAGGCTCTACCAGTGACAAGGCTCTACCAGTGACAAGGCTGTATCAGGTACAAGGCTGTATCAGCGACAAGTCTGTATCAGGTACAAGGTTGTACCAGGGACAAGGATGAATCAGGTACAAGGCTGTATCAGTGGCAAGGCTGTATCAGTGACAAGGCTGTACCAGAGACAAGGCTGTATCAGGTAAAAGGCTGTACCAGTGACAAGGAGGTATCAGGTACAAGGCTGTGTCAGTGACAAGGCTGTATCAGGTACAACGCTGTTATTAGGTACAAGGCTGTATCAGCGACAAGGCTGTATCAGGTACAAGGCTGTACCAGTGACAAGGCTGTATCAGGTACGAGGCTGTTATTAAGTACAAGGCTGTATCAGGTACAAGGCTGTGTCAGTGACAAGCCTGTATCAGGTACAAGGCTGTTAATAGGTACAAGGCTGTATCAGCGACAAGGCTGTATCAGCTACAAGGCTGTTATTAGGTACAAGGCTGTACCAGTGACAAGGCTGTATCAGGTACAAGGCTGTATCAGCGACAAGTCTGTATCAGCTACAAGGTTGTACCAGGGACAAGGAGCTATCAGGTACAAGGCTGTCTCAGTGACAAGGCTGTATCAGGTACAAGGCTGTTATTAGGTACAAGGCTGTATCAGGTACAAGGCTGTATCAGGTATAGGCTAAAACAGTGACAATGCTGTATCAGGTACAAGGCTGTATCAGGTACAAGGTTGTATCAGCGACAAGGCTGTATCAGTGACAAGGCTGTATCAGGTACAAGGCTGCATCAGCAACAAGGCTGCATCAGCGACAAGGCTGTATCAGGTACAAGGCTGTATCAGGTACAAGGCTGTATCAGGTACAAGGCTGTATCAGGTACAAGGCTGTATCAGGTACAAGGCTGTATCAGGTACAAGGCTGTATCAGGTACAAGGCTGTCAGTGACAAGTCTGTATCAGGTACAAGGCTGTATCAGGGACAAGGCTGTATCAGGGACAAGGCTGTATCAGGGCCAAGGCTGTATCAGGGCCAAGGCTGTATCAGCGACAAGGCTGTATCAGTGACAAGGCTGTATCAGTGACAAGGCTGTATCAGTGACAAGGATGTATCAGGTACAAGGCTGTATCAGGGACAAGGTTGTATCAGTGACAAGGCTGTATCAGTGACAAGGCTGCATCAGGTACAAGGCTGCATCAGGTACAAGGCTGTATCAGGTACAAGGCTGTATCAGGTCCAAGGCTGTATCAGCGACAAGACTGTATCAGCGACAAGGCGAGTGGGCCTGATGATACAAGTGGCTGTGAGAGATGCTCTTGGTTACAGATTGTGAGCTTACATTCTCCATTTAATCCATTCAATCTTTCATTTCAGAGAGAACGGTGTGGCAATCTGAGGTGTAATACACCTTTAAGCTGTAATGTGGAAAAATGTCAAGTTATCCACTTTGGTAGGAATAAAGAGAAATGCAGAATATGTCTTAAATGGGGAAAAGATTGAGAAATGTCGATATCCAAAGGGGCCTGGATGTTCTTGTGCATCGCAAGTTTAACATGCAGGCGCAACAAGCAACTAGGAAGGCAAGTGGTGGTGTTGGCCTTCATTGCAAGAGGATTTGAGTACAGGAATAAAGATGTTTGCTGTGAATGTATAGAACCTGTAACCAATTAAAATAACCCATTTTGTAAGCTGATATCCCCTTTCCCGTTCGGAGGTCTGCTCTGGCTTTCAAACTCATTTTAGTTTGCACACAACACGTTTATTTGGCACTCAAACAAAAATCTTCTTACACTCAATAAGACGTATACTCTCATGTCCACATGTGCAAGGTTGCCTGGGTTTGTCTGAGTGTCGGAAGGGAAGGAGAGATCAGTTCTCTCCCTCCAGTCTCCAAGTAGTTGTTCCGGCTACTCCATCCTGAGCTAGCGAGCTATCATTTTGGGGCACAGCTTCTCATACCCCGCTCGGCGCTCGCTCCCCTGATGATCGGCTCCGGATAGGTCGAACATGTCTTCTCGAGGCTCTGCGATTGGCCAGTTGTCTCCTGGCAGCCTCATCAAGTTTTTGATCATTTTACAGAGAGTTCGCTCTCAGTTCTCCAGCCCTGATACAATTAACAAGACCATAGTCTCATCTCCGCCTACTTCTTGGTTTCCAAGCAACCAGCTCGTACAAATTTGGTCACAAATTTAACAATAACTTTAACATTATCAACTTAATATTTCATCTTACCGACTGCACCGTCTTGCAGGTTTTCGTCGGTTCACTTCCTTTAACAATAGCACAGTTACACCACATTAATCATGTCAGAGGCTTGGAACCAAGGTATCCAGACCTGAGGAGTTAAAGATCACTTAAACTTCAGTTACTGCAAACAAACTTCTTGCCGGTCCTTAAAAGTTAATAGGATCAGTTGAATGCCACATTACAGATTCAGCATGTTCCACTCCCCCCTCCCCTCTTACTCCAACACTTGTTTCTCTATCTCAGTTGTTATTTATGTACATCGCTTCCCCCTTCACCAGGTGTCAAACCGTTCATGGGGACCATGGGAGAAGGTGCCGGGGGGAGCGATTGCTTAAAAGCCTTGTTGAGATCGCACCTGGAGTATTGTGTTTTGGTCTCCTTATCAAAGGAAGGAGATACTTACCATAGAGGGAGTGCAGTGAAGGTTCACCAGACTGATCCCTGGGATGGCGGCATTGTCCTATGAGGAGAGACTGAGGAGACTGGGCCTGTATTCACTAGAGTTTCAAAGAATGAGCGGCGATCTTATTGAAAGATACCAAATTCTTACAAGGCTGGACAGGATAGATCAGGAATGATGTATCCCCTGGCTGGGGGGTCTAGAACCAGGGATCACAGTCTCAGGATAAGGGGCAGGCCATTTCGGACTGACTTGAGGAGGAATGTCTTCACTCAGAGGGTTGTGAATCTTTGGAATTCTCTACCGCAGAGGGCTGTGGAGGCTCAGTCATTGAGTATGAGACTGAGATTGATAGATTTCCACAGATGAAAGATATCAAGCAGTATAGGGATAGGGTAAGAAAATGGCGTGAGGGAGAAGATCAGCTATGATCTAATTAAATGGCGGAGTGGGTTCGAAGGGCCAAATGGCCGACTCCTGCTCCTGCCTCCTATGTTCCTATGTCTGTGTCTGCCTGTGTGAGAGACAGTGTGTGTGTGCCTCTGGTGTGTAACTGTGTCTCTATCTGCATTCCCCATTGAATTCCCCCTCAGACTCTCTTCCTGGTTGACCTCTAACCTGCTGGGTAACGGTGCAACGGAGGCCGGAGCGGGGGGTCGTCCGCAGGATCAGATTCGACAGCAGCCGGGCAGGACCTGACAGCCGGATGCGGAGCCGGGAGGAATTGTCGATCGTCAGCGCCACCGGAGTCTCGTTAGTTTGAGCATTGCAGGAACCCATCACTGCCAATAAGGAGCCATGTGGGAGTCAGTCTGGTTGCAAACAATGTCCAAACCTTGGGCTGCTGCTGCCAGCTACTGCTGGTATTGGCCGTCTTGGCAAGCACCCAGGGGCAGGTCCCTCGCACTTGCGCCAGTGATTGGCACATAGCAAATGGCATGTGCTGCCCACATTGGTGGGGCGACAGCTCACCCTGTGGGAGTGCCTCAGGCCGGGGCTACTGCCAGGAGCTGGCACTGCCATCACCCTGGTCAGGTGGGCAGGTGGGTGTGGGGCGCGCCACCGATTTCCGCCTAAGCTGGCCATCCTACTTCTTCAGCTGGCTGTGCGCGTGCCAACGGGGATGTGGCGGTGTGGACTGTGGGGAGTGTGCTCACGGCCGGGTGGGCTCACAATGCCAGTGGCGACGCCTGGTGGAGAGGCGGGATCTGCGGCAGATGTCAGTGTCTGAGCGGGACCTCTTCCTGGACCGCCTCCTGCTGGCCAAGTGCACAGTCAGCTCCCGATACGTCATCTATACAAGCTCCAGTCCTGAGCCCGGCTCGCCGCTCCATGTCCGCGATGCCAGCCTCGACGACATCTTGGCCTGGGCACACGATCTCTGTGCCAAGCCCCAGGGGGATGGCCAGCTGAGTAGCTACGCCCACCGGGGACCTGCCTTCCCCTGTTGGCACCGTGTCTACCTCCTGTGCTTTGAGAGGGAGATGAGAAACCTGACTGGAGAGCAGGATTTCTACCTCCCATACTGGGCCTGGGCAGGACAGCAGAGCTGTGACATGTGCATTGACCATATCTTCGGTTCCAATGATGCACAAGGGGTCCGCAGTCAGACCTCCTGCTTCTGCAGCTGGCTGGTAAGATCAACTCACTGCTCATGTCGGCTTTAACATCGCTCTCCCCACTCAATCTCCAACTCCTCTAACATACCACCCACAATCCATCTCCCTCTCTCTCTCTCTCTCTGTCCATGTCTCTCTCTCCTGCTGTCTCTCTATTTCTCTTCCTCACTCTACCTCCATCTTTCTCACTGACTCTCTCTTTCCCTCTCTCTGTTTCTCTCTCTTACTGTCTCTGCCTGTTTCTTTCACTGACTCTCTTTTCCTCTCTCTCTCTCTGTTTCTCACTCTCACTGTCTCTGCCTCTGAATCTCTCTCTCTTTCTCAGTCTCCCTCTCAGTGTCACACTGTCTCTCACTCTCTTTCCCCATCCCCATCCACCACTACTCTCCTCCGTCGGGCTGAACTTGTTCTCACTAAACAATTTCTCCTTTAACTCCTCTCACTTTCTCCAAATAAAAGGTGTGGCTATGGGTACCCGCATGGGCCCCAGCTATGCCTGTCTCTTTATGGGGTATGTGGAACATTCCTTGTTGCAGTCCTACCCCGGCCCCCTTCCACAACTCTTTCTCCGGTACATCGATGATTACTTCGGTGCTGCTTCATGCTCTCATCGGGACTTAGAAAAATTTATTAATTTTGCTTCCAATCTCCACCCCTCCATCATTTTCACGTGGTCCAATCTGACACTTCCCTTCCCTTCCTTGACCTCTTTGTCTCAATCTCTGGTGATAGACTGTCCACCAATATCCATTACTCCCACAGCTACCTCGACTACAGCTCCTCACACCCCGCTTCCTGTAAGGACTCCATCCCATTCTCTCAGTTCCTTCACCTCCGTCGCATCTGTTCCGATGATGCCACTTCCCAAAACAGTTCCTCTGAAAGGTCTTCCTTCTTCCTTAACCGAGGTTTTCCACCCACGGTGGTTGACAGGGCCCTCAACCGTGTCCGGCCCATCTCCTGCGCATCCGCCCTCACGCCTTCTCCTCCCTCCCAGAAACATGATAGGGTCCCCCTTGTCCTCACTTATCACCCCACCAGCCTCCGCATTCAAAGGATCATCCTCCGCCATTTCCGCCAACTCCAGCAAGATGCCACCACCAAATAAATCTTCCCTTCACACCCCCGGTGGCATTCCATAGGGATCATTCCCTATGGGATGCCCTGGTCCACTCCTCCATCACCCCCTACTCCTCAACCCCCTCCCATGGCACCTTCCCATGCAACTACAGAAGGTGCAACACCTGCCCCTTCACTTCCTCTCTCCTCACCGTTCAAGGGCCCAAACACTCCTTTCAAGTGAAGCAGCATTTCACTTGCACTTCCCTCAACTTAGTCTACTGCATTCGTTGCTCCCAATGTGGTCTCCTCTACATTGGAGAGACCAAACGCAGACTGGGTGACCGCTTTGCAGAACACCTTCGATCTGTCCGCAAGCATGACCCAGACCTCCCTGTCGCTTGCCATTTTAACACTCCACCCTGCTCTCTTGCCCACATGTCTGTCCTTGGCTTGCTGCATTGTTCCAGTGAAACCCAACGCAAACTGGAGGAACAACACCTCATCTTCCGACTAGGCACTTTATAGTGTTCCGGGCTTAATATTGAGTTCAACAATTTCAGATGATGAACTCTCTCCTCCATCCCCACCCCCTTTCCAATCCCCCTTTTCCCAATAATTCACAATTTTTAAAAAATATATATATTTGTCTTTTCCCACCTATTTTTAAATTTATTTCGATCTATTGTTTTATCTCCACCTTTTAGCCCATTTCGATCCCTTCCCCCACCCCAACCCCACCAGGGCCATCTGCCACTAGCTTGTGCTACCTGCTATCCTTAATGTCCCTATTAGCACAGTCCATAGCTAATATCACCACCGTCAACACCCCTTTTGTCTATGACATTTTTGGCAATCTCTTCTTTGCCTCCACCAATCACTGCCCCTCTATCCAGCTCCACCTGTCCCAGCCCCTCAACCAGCTTATATTTCACCTCATTTCTCTATTTCCTTCGTTCTGTTGAAGGGTCATTCAGACCTGAAACGGTAACTGTGTTCCTCTCCGCAGATGCTGTCAGACCTGCTGAGTTTTTCCAGGTATTCTTGTTTTTGTCAATCTCTGTCTCGGACTCTCATAGTGTCATTTGTGGCTCAGAATACACATTCCAATCCCACCACAGCAGCTGGTGGAAGTTCAATTCAATCAATAAATCTGGAGTTGAAAGCTCGTGCCAGGAATGGTGACCATGAGACTATCATCAATTGTTGAAAAACCCCATCTGGGTCACTAATGTCCTTTAGGAAAGGAAATCTGCCATCCTTACCCGGTCTGGCCAGCATGTGACTCCAGACACACCTTTTTGTGGTTGATGCTTAACTGCCCTCTGAAATGGCCGAACACAGCCACTCAGTTCAAGGGCAATTAGAGATGGGTAACAAATGCTGGCCTGGTGGACAATGCTCACAACCCATGGAAAAAAATTAAGAAAAAAAAGTAGACCATTCAGCCCATCAAGTCCATGCTGGCCCTCTGGACAGCAATCCAGTCAGTCCCAGACCCCCATTTATCCCTGTATCCCCTCAAGTGCTCATCCATTTTCCTTTTGACATCATTCATCGCCTCCACTTCCACCACCGCGTGGGGTTCCAGAACATCACCTCTCGCTGTGTTAAAACACTTCTTGCCCACATTCCTTCTGCATCTCTTGCCTGAAATGAAAACTCTGTGTTCCCCAGTCCTTGTACGATCAGCTAATGGGACTGCCACCATGTCTAGCTTAATAAACCCTGTCATCACCTCGTTCACTTCTAACAAATCTCCCATCAACCTCCTGTGATTCAAGGAGATCAATCACAGCATTTCCCATCGAAACTTGTGACGAAAATCTCCCATCCCGAGAAGCATCATGGTAAAACTTTTCTCTCTCTCTTTCATTACCTCTGTCACTGATTCTCCCTCCTTCCCTTGTTCTCTCACTACTGCTGCCACTGATTCTCTTTCTCTGTGTCTCTCTCTTTCACTTCCTGTCACTGATTCTCTCCTTCTCTCATGACCTGTGCCACGAAGTCTCTTCCTCTCTCACTGCCTGTCACAAATTTTCTATACCTGTTTCTGAGTGCCTCTGTCATTGATTCTCTCTCTCTCACTACCTCTGTCACTGATTCTCTCTCTCTCACTACCTCTGTCACTGATTCTCTCTCTCTCTCTCTCACTACCTCTGTCACTGATTCTCTCTCTCTCTCTCACTGCCACTGTCACTGATTCTCTCTCTCTCTTTCACTGCCGCTGTCACTAATTCTCTCTCTTTCACTACCTCTGTCACTGATTCTCTCTCTCTCTCTCACTGCCACTGTCATTGATTCTCTCTCTCTCACAATTCTGTCTTTTTTTGTCTCTGACTCTCTCTGCCTCTGCCACTGATTCTCTCTCACTGCCTTTGTCACTGATTCTCTCTCTCTCGCTCTCTCTCACTGCCTGTCACTGATTCTCTCCTCTCTCACAACCTCTGTCATTGATTCTCTCTCTCTCTCACTGCCTCTGTCACTGATTCTCTCTCTCACTGCCTGAGTCACTGATTCTCTCTGAAGTGTGTGCATATATGTGTGTATGTATGTATGTGTGTGTGTATGTGTGTATCTATGTATGTGTGTGTATGTGTGTCTGTGGGTGTATGTGTGTGTGTATCTATGTATGTGTGTGTGTGTGTGTGTATGTGTATGTGTGTGTGTGTATGTATGTGCGTTTGCATGTATGTATGCGTATTTGTATGTAAGTATGTGTGTGTGTGCATTTGTGTGTGTGTATGTATGTGTGTGTATCTATGTATGTGTGTGTGTGTATGTGTATGTATTTATGTGTGTGTGTGTGTATCTATGTATGTGTATGTATGTGTGTGTGTGCATGTATGTGTGTATGTATGCATGTATGTGTGTGTATGTATGTATGTGTGTGTGTGAATGTATGGATGTACGTGTATGTGTGTGTGTATGTATGTATGTGTGTGTGTATGTATGTATGTGTGTGTATGTATATTGTGTGTGTGTGTATGTATGTATGTGTGTGTATGTGTGTGTATGTGTATGTATGTGTGTGTATGTGTATGTATGTGTGTGTATATGTATGTATGTGTGTGTGTATGTATATGTATGTCTGTATATGTGTGTGTTTGTGTGTGTATGTGTGTGTGTGTGTGTGTGTGTGTGTGTATGTATGTATGTATGTGTGTGTGTGTATGTATATATGTGTGTGTGTGTGTATGTATGTGTGTGTGTATGTATGTATATGTGTGTGTATGTATGTATGTGTGTGTGTATGCACGTATGTATGTATGTATGTGTGTGTGTGTGTGTGTGGATGTATGTGTGTGTGTGTGTATGTGTATGCGTGTGTGTGTGTGTGTGTGTATGTGTATGTGTGTATGTGTGTATGTGTATGTGTGTGTGTGTGTGTGTGTGTGTGTGTGTGTATGCGTATGCGCCCCTCCTCGCATTCTCTGTTCTGTTCAGAACCTGTAAAGGTAGAGTCAGTGCCAATTAACAACAAAGAAAGTACCCGGACAGTTTGACTGCAGTGTTGCACAATTACTGTTTTCCCATCACATCCCATTATCTTGCCAGGTCCTTTCCACTCTTTCTAGCCTTCCCTTTAATAACATAGCGTGTCTCCCTGTCTAAACGGTATTCCTGATGTTTTATGCAGTGCCATAGGGCTCGCCAAATTTTCTCCGAAACCTCACGTTTTAATGAAAGCTTTTCTGTCTGCATGCAAAGTGTTCAGGTAAGCAGGAGATGTGGAGCTAATGCTTCTAGATCAGAGGGAGGCTGCATCTGACAACACTAAAGGCAAATTGGGAAGCACTGTTCTACCCCATTGCCACTGATTCCAACCCCTGTTACCTGCCCCCACCAACCAGCACAGCCACTCATTCAGGGTTCACCCCTGTAGCCCTTCTTGCAAACATTCAGGGCCAAATGCAAGTGTCAGTTGTAGCCCTTGTCTGCCTCATTGTTTTATTGCACTCAGCAATCACAATTTTACACCCCAGTCAAGTAAAACACATGCTCCCAGCCTCACTGTTCCCGGCTTCTCTCCCCTGCTCAAGGCCCCGATGAAGCTTTTGCGTTGTCCCATTGGTGTCACCAGCCTTTCCGACTACAATTCCCATTCTGCATGTACAAAACCAAAGTCGGCAGCCACAGTTTCAGAAATGAGAACGTGGAGTTCCACACTGACATCCAGACGTTGGCACAATCCAAGAAAAGGGGCAGCTAGACAGTGGAATGGGCCTAATCCTCTATACCTTGGCCAGGGCCCTAAAGGCCAGCTGCAGAGGTCAGACACTATACCACATCCCTGGATCCTGCCTGGGGATTTGTTGGCACAGTTTCACCTGAGTCAGTGAATTGGCCAAGTCCCCCAATCGGGACGTATCACATTACACGGTACATTAAGCACCCAAGGCATCACATCCCCTGTGTCCACAGTTCTTGAAAGAGTCAGGAGTTCTCATTGTTGTGAATTGTGGTGGCCTAAGAATTAACCATGGTAGTTACAGAAAACTGCAGTCTTTGTGTGAACATAGCTCATCAACAGCCTTCGCTTTGTTGGCCAGCGTAAGTCCTCTCCAAATGGTAATGTGTGCGTCATTTAATTGATCTTGCAGCTTAACTGACTGAATTGGGGTTGTGCGGGGTTTTGCGGGGTCTAAATTGAAAGAAGCTTACCTTTAAGGACCAGGGTTTTGGCACCATTGATGATGAGTCACAGATCTAGCATCCACCTGAAGTGTGTTGCTGTTGTCCCTGGCGATAACCACATTGAGCCATTGATCGTCACCCAAGACCTTTTCAGAGTTCCGCTTGATAATGTTTAGCCCATTTCCAGGTCAAACACACTGTGGATGTATCTGCAGAAGGACACGGATTCACCACGTTTTAAACAAATCCTGGAGCCAGGACTGGTGTGCAAAGGATATCAACAAACACAGATTAAATAAAGGAATTTGTATATATTGTAAATTGCAATTATACATTAGAATTGCAATAAAAATATTCCACTGCTTAGCAAAAAATATATGTGACATAATTAATATCAAAATGAGAAAATGGAAAATTGAGAAGTTGTGCATTTCTCCCAGATTCATTGTTTAGTTTTAATTTAACTTTGGCTGTGGAAATGTTAACCAGACCCTCGATGATTATTTGATATTCTTTCCTTTTCAGAGAGAAGCACTCTTGAATTGCTTGATGCCTGGGAAGGCAGGGTTGTTGTATGAGGAGAGCTTGGGCCGACGAGGCCTGTGCTGACTGGAGTTTAGAAGAATGAGAGGGGATCTTATTGAAACATAGAAAATTCTGACAGGGACGGACAGACTGAATGCAGGGACGATCTTTCCTCTAGCTGGCTGGGGGGGGTCTAGAACAAGAGGTCACAATCTCAGGATGCAGGGTAGGCTATTTAGGGCTGAGATGAGGAGAAACGTCTTCACTCAGACGGAGGTAAAGCTGTGGAATTCTCTCGCTAGAGTCACTGGTTATACTTAAGAAGGAAATAGATAGATTTCTAAACTCTAAAGGCATCAAGGGATTATGGGGAGAGAGCAGGAATACGGCATTGAGATAGAGGATCAGCATGATCAGACTGAATGGCAGAGCAGCCTCAAAGGGCCGAATGACCCACTTCTGCTTCTGTTTTCTATCTTTCCCCTCTCAAAAGCATTGACTATCTTTGTAGGATGCAAGGTTCCATGGGTAGCTTTCATTCTCTAATGCCTTGTCCCGTTATCTCTTCATGTATGAACTTTAAGAGTGTGGATTTGCAAAGGAAGAACTGGCCTTTGTATGTTGCCTCTAGATGTCGCAAAGCACCTTCAGAGCCACTTAAAGCAAAGTCACTGCTGTGATGAAGGTAGCCGGGGCTTGAATCGACACGAAAGCTCTGAATCGGTCATGTTGAAAGGTGGTGAATGGGATGAAGGTGTACAAGATAGCAACTGGAATAGCAAAGATTAATAACAGCACTATTCCACAGTGAAACGTCACACTTAGAGCAGGGGGATCTCTGCACAAACAGTTAGCAGGTCAGAGCTGAGGTCAGGGAGTCACTTTGCAGAAAGAATGCACGTAGAAAAACGTGGGCTCGTGGAGGCAGAAATCCCAGAATGGTTGAAGAAGCAGTTCGAAGCTATGATGCAAGACTGAAGCAAATGAAATAAATGGCCTGTCAGATCTCTACCAGTCTTTGTGATATTTATCATTAAAATAATCTGGCACAAGAAAAGCCAGAGAAACTGAACCCACAGCCAAGGCCATTCACTAAAAGTCAACAAGCCAATAATTATTTTTTTGGTGGGGAGGTGGGGAGGGAGGTAGGGGGGGGTGGCGGGGGAGGGGAGGGGTTGGGGGGGGAGCGGGGGGGGGGAGGGGAGGGGTTGGGGGGGGCGGGGAGAGGGGTGGGGGGAGCATGGGGGATTAGCCGTGACCCTATGATCTAATTAGTTAAATAAGCACTTTTTAAGATTTGTCATAAAGGCTGTTGTGACAAGACAAATACTACTTGAAGGAGTAGTTTCTACTTTCTGATTTAAACCACCATTCACTGTCAGCTGACTGGCTGGGTACTTGCTTTGAAACTCAGGTGTTTGACACTACAGCCCTGTGATTTCCCTTTACATTTACACTGCTCCTACTTTCCGTGAGTCACTGACCAACAGCAGATGTGGCGAATCCAGTGAGAGCTCAAACAAAACGACCCAAACAAGTTTCCCGTACCCTTTACCTAGTCCCACAGCAATGAAGTCATTGCCATCGCCATTGTTGAACAAGATGAATCGATTGGCAGAAGTGGTCTTAAACTGGAAGAAGAGGAGCACGGACGTGCTTGCCTGCAGAGTAGCCAGGGTCAAATAGCTCAAGTTCTGTCGAAGGGTCATGAGGACTCGAAACGTCAACTCTTTTCTTCTCCGCCGATGCTGCCAGACCTGCTGAGTTTTTCCAGGTAATTTTGTTTTTGTTTTGGATTTCCAGCATCCGCAGTTTTCTTTGTTTTCAAATCAAATAGCTGTTCTTGGTTTTGAAAGTGACGGGATCTGCAATAACGGACCTCGTGCCAAAGCTGGTGTTTATTCAATGCCCCTGTTTTTTACACCGATCAATGTTCATCATTGCATTGAACATCAGGCTGTGCAGGTGCCCAAGAAGCTGGGCGGGGCAATGGAGACGAAACAGCATTCTGTCCTTATCCCAGTCTCAATGCTGTGAAATTCCAGTCCTGTGTGGGCACCCAGCATTTGACCTGAAAGTACAAAGTACATAAGCACTGATGCTGGCCAGCTCAATCCCCACCTCCCCAACCGTTTTCTGGAGTCACTGTGAGCACCACTGGGCCAGGTGCAGAACCAGCTAGGTACAAGGTAAACCTTCCATTACTTTGCTCCTGTTGTTTCTAATGGTTTTCTTTATTCATTGCAAGCCCAGCATTTGTTGTCCATCCTTAATTGCCCTTAAGGAAGAGGTGGTGGTAACTGTCTGGCTTGTTCGTCCAATTCAGAGTCAACCACATGGCTGTGGGTCTGGAGTCACAATGGGCCACACCGGGTAAGGACAGGTCTCTCTCTCCAAATTACATTCGTGAACCAAATGGGTGTGGACAACATTCTGGTCATTTTATGGTCACCACTACATATACTAGCTTTTTTATTCCAGATTTATTTACATTCTCCAACTAGCATGGTGGAATTGGAACTTATTCTCCAAATTATTAGGGGGAGAAGGTTGTGTCACGCTCATGTGACTGGACTCATAATCCAGGAGCCCAGGCTAATGACCTGGGGTCGCAGCTTCAAGTCCGACCAAGGCAGCTGGTGGAATGTAAATACAATTAATAAAAGCTGGAATATAAAGCTAGTCTCAATAATGACGACCATTAACCTATTATTGACTGCTGTAAAAACCTATCTGGGACACTAATGTTCTTTAGGGAAGGAAGTCTGCTGCCCTTACCTGGTCTGGCCGACGCGTGACTGCACTCAGCTCAAGGGCAGTTAGGGAGGGGCAACAAAGGCTGGCCTTGTCAACAATGCCCACACCCCATCAAAGAATAAAATAATAAATAGTCTAAGCCTCCAGATGACTAGTTCAGTAACAGAGCCAATATACCACTGTACCCAATAAGGTGCTTCAATCCTATTCTCAGAACATCTTGGAACAACGTGAACCATGAAGTTTGCCATCTTGAGATTCTAGTTTAGGACAAACATGTGCCAATTAAACTCTGTGGACTTGCTCTCTAGTACGTTATATTATTTAGTTCCCATTTAGTCACTCATTTTATGAAAGTAACCCAATATCCAGTCAGCATTCCACAAACAGAAACACTGGATTGCACTTTTAGTATGGGAAGAAGCCTCCACATCTGTTTACAGTTTAATTAATCATTAATAAAAAGGCACTTTAATGACTGACTTGGAAGTGGTATTGCACCTTAGGGTGCATTTACTTCCCAGTTGTGGAGTCAGCTGACATTATAATTTCAATGTACGTGCAGCCTAAGTGCAGTCACAGTGCTCATCATCATCTCAGAGTCAGTTCCAAGCTTCACACACATTTTACACTCCTGCGTTTAGCATCAGGACAAAGCCCTTTCAGCTGTGCTCCACGCTTGTGGAGTTTAAATGCACTTGAGGAGAGTGGGAAGTTTTGAGGTTCAATCACTTTTGCATATGGAGTAAGTTGATCACAGCCAGGATTGTGTTGGCTTGGCCTAAGTAGTCAAGTGGTTATGGTACTGGGCTTGTGACCCCAAAATCAAGAGTTCAACTCTCACAATGGCAAACTATGAAACAATGTAACTTCATCTGAAACAGATGGAAATGGAAATAGTGCCCTACCATCCATTCTTAATTAGCACATTCGTTTAGATAATATCTTTAACTTTAACACCTATGTGTTCTTTTGTACCATTGTCACTGACATCTTTTGATGATCTGCTTCTATCACTGCTTGTTTGTCTACACAAGCACCTCTGTCTCTCTCTATCTCTCCGCCCCCCACACACACACCTTAAACCAGCTTATATTTCAACTCTTTCTTGGACTCGAAATCAAGTTCTGTCGAAGGGTCATGAGGACTCGAAACGTCAACTCTTTTCTTCTCCGCCGATGCTGCCAGACCTGCTGAGTTTTTCCAGGTAATTCTGTTTTTGTTTTGGAAATGGGTTTGTACTCAAAAGAGTTACCAGAGGACTGGAGAATTGTGAATGTTATACTTTGCTCGAAAGAGTATCAAGAGTTCAAATCTCACAATGACAAACTATGAAACAATGTAACTTCATCTGAATAGCAACAGATGGAAACGTGTTTGTCCTGGAAAGAGTTACCTCCAAGTGAGTTGCTCATCTGGGCACTGAAAGGAGTAAAGAATCCACCTCTAGTTTCTAATTGTAACCCTAGAAACTTACACTTCTGTAATGTTGGATGAGACCAGCTCTGGGCTGGGATATAATGTACCTGAAACAAACTGTTGACTGGACTCACAATGGAGGGACTTGAGGGGTGCACCTTCAGAAAAGGTATAATTTATTTTTAGACAAAGGACACTGCTAGCTTCTGAATACTTGTAGCTTTGGCAACAGTTTCAAGTTTCCATGCTGAGATTTAAACGAGAGGTACCTGCAATATTGTTTAACACAGATTCAGAATTAAACTTCAAAATGTCGCATACCCTTCCTGGTATCCGTACAGGGTTCACTTCAAATTCTAATAGCAAGTGCACATGTGCGTTGAAATTCTACTGTGAGTAGCTTAGTGTAGTCTGGGCAGTTCACCAACAGTCAGTGCACTTCAACATTTGTGAAGTGTTCCAGACATTTTCGTGGTGTGGTTGGGTGCTATATAAATGGAAGTCTTTGTTAAAGATCAGTGTTTCGAATGCAGGGGAGTTGAAGATCAAGTTTTCTCTTTTTCTTCTTTTGGAACAACAAATTTACTTGAAAAGAACTTTATAAAGAATTCTAAAATAATGTGCAATTCATATTAATAAAGCTATTGTCTCGTGTGGCCTGGACTGTGAGAATAGAGGAATAATGCAGGTATGACGTCCTGGGAATAAGAGATGACACATTCAACACAGCGAGGAGCAAAAGCAAATATGACAAAGATTTGGGACTTTGGGGAAGCGAGGGAGAAAAACTCAGCTAATGGAAGACTGATTACAATCAATCAAATGGAAAGAGAATAAAAATTCCAATGGCGAACAAGGAAACATTTGGGACAAGAGCCCATCTTCTGCTTGTATCCTGCTCAGGAATGTCGGATTTGTAGAAAATTTAGAAAACACGAGATTTCCTCGTGTTAATCAACTCTTGGATTGGTTTAGGCTTTACTGAGAGTTAGTTCCCATTGGTTGAGAGGGAAAGAAGCATCAGTCAGAAAGAGGGGTGGAGAGGGCACAATATGAGAGAAAGGAGGAGATAGTGATTCGAAGAATGTCAATGAAAGAAAGTCTAAACATTGACTAAGGTGTCTGCTGTAGATCAGACGTGGGCTCAGGCGGCCGGGCGGGAGGGGTCATGCAGAAAGAGTGTCTTCAGAAGATTCAAGGGCAGGTTTTATTCATCCATTCAAGTGCAGAGAGTTGGAGAAAGATTGTACTGCTACACGAAAGCATTCTTTCTCTCTTTCAATTTCTCACTCCACCCCTCTCCTACCCAACTCCGAGTTGCAAGTCCGCTTGGTGTTTCCCTCTTGACGTTTGTTTGCGTGTGGATTTAAATGAACTTTGAAGTAAAAAATGCTGAACGTGATTTGGTTTGTCCTGAATCTCAAGGCTTTGGTGTTAATGTTCCTTGTGGTTTGTAGAGCATTAGCCAATGGTAAAAACAAAAAAACTGCGGATGCTGGAAATCCAAAACAAAAACAGAATTACCTGGAAAAACTCAGCAGGTCTGGCAGCATCGGCGGAGAAGAAAAGAGTTGACGTTTCGAGTCCTCATGACCCTTCGTCTGTCGAAGGGTCATGAGGACTCGAAACGTCAACTCTTTTCTTCTCCGCCAATGCTGCCAGACCTGCTGAGATTAGCCAATGGTGCCTGGCTGTCACTGCTTTGAAATTGAAGCTTTTGGCAGTTGCCAACTGCCATCTGGGGGCTGATCCTGGGAATGGTTCAACAGAAAGTAGGTTCAATGACATGAAAATCACACAGGAAATTCAGTCAGCTCTTAAAACTGTCCTGAACACTTTATATCTCCCCGAGAAAATACAGTCAAGACACTTCTGGGAAGGTGAGCTCCTGTTTTAAAGTGACTGGATAAACTTGGCGTTATACTGCTCACAGAAAACATTGCTGCATAATTAATTCACTTTGACCTTTCAATGTCAATTCATTTATTTTAATGTGAATCATTTGATGAAGAAGGTAGTGATTTATGAAGGGTTGTGGGACATATCCCTAAAGATCACCTGTTTAGAAAAAGCATCTCCAGGGAGCTCTCTCATGCTTCGGTGCCAGTTATCACCAGGGCCAGGATTTTACGGCCTCGCCACGTTGTGTCTCCCCGCTCACCCGGCAGATGCAGCGAGCCATTAAAATCTCCATTCACTTGGGTGGGACCGTAATATCCCACTGGGCGGGAGGGGCTGTAAAATCCTGGCCCAGGACTGGACTTTGTGGAGGAACATCAAGCACACGAATAACGGAGCCTGGCCGATAGTGGATGGATGGGAAATAGTGTGGGTCCCCTTACAGGGACCAACTCTCTTCAATACCCAGATGCATAAGAAGAAAATCTCTGATTAAAGTCTAAATCATATATTGTTTTTCCTTTTCCTTTAATGCCATTGAATTCTGTAAATTTGTGTGATCAAAGCGACTGGCTTCAGAGAGTCATTGAGGCTGATAGCACGAGAGAGCTGAGTTCCCAGCAGTAAAGATCCAGGGCCAGACTTTTCTCCTGGCTACTACACTGGCACAACTTCACCATGGCTGCACCTTCACCCTGCACTCCTCACCCCAGGTGATTCGGAGGGTCAGACTGAAGCGTCAGTTGGAGCTCAGTTGGGGACAGCGGGCTGAGCGCCACGCCAGAGATTTGAGCACATAATTCAGTGCAGCACTCTGCAAATTCTGTACTTTCACTGAGGCCCTGTCTGACTTCTCAGGCAAGTGGAAAACGTCCCATGGTTCTAGTCAAAGAAGAGCAGACACTTGTCCTCAGGCCCTGGCCAACGTTTACCAGCCAAAGCGATCTGGTCATATCTGGCCCAGTGTTATTTATGGGATCTTGTTGTGAGTTCTGTGGCAGCTTAATTGCAACTTCGAAGGCACTTTGAAAAGTATTTTTTTATTCTTTCATGACGTGTCTGCATCATTGGCAAGGGTTGCCCATCCCTAACTGCCCTTCAACCGAGTGGCTCGTTCGGCCATTTCAGAGGGCAGTTAATAGTCAACCACATTGCTGGGGGTCTGGAGTCCCATGTAGGCCAGACCGGGTAAGGATGGCAGATTTCCTTCCCAAAAGGACATCAGTGACCCAGAGAGCTTTTTAACAACAAACAATAACATACTCAGTATTACTTTGTGTTCCAGCTTTTATTAACAGAATTTAAATTCCACCAGCTCCCAGAGTGGGATTTGAACCCATGTCCACACAGCATTAGCCTGGGCTTCTGAATGACACATTCAGTGACATGACCCTCTCCTGCTCATAACTGACCCTCATCATCTTTCATCATTATCTGTCAAACAATCTGGGATGTCTCGAAGTTGTGAAAGGTGTCAGGTAAATGCATCTTCTTTCTTTCATTTCTTATTGTCCATTTATTGTCGGGGACGAGCCTTGTTAGTGCTGGGAGGGGAGAGGTGGGGCGCGGTAGGGAGGGGAGAGGTGGGGCGCGGTAGGGAGGGGAGAGGTGGGGCGCGGTAGGGAGGGGAGAGGTGGGGCGCGGTAGGGAGGGGAGAGGTGGGGCGCGCGCGGGTAGGGAGGGGAGAGGTGGGGCGCGGTAGGGAGGGGAGAGGTGGGGCGCGGTAGGGAGGGGAGAGGTGGGGCGCGGTAGGGAGGGGAGAGGTGGGGCGCGGTAGGGAGGGGAGAGGTGGGGCGCGCGCGGTAGGGAGGGGAGAGGTGGGGCGCGCGCGGTAGGGAGGGGAGAGGTGGGGCGCGGTAGGGAGGGGAGAGGTGGGGCGCGGTAGGGAGGGGAGAGGTGGGGCGCGGTAGGGAGGGGGAGAGGTGGGGCGCGGTAGGGAGGGGAGAGGTGGGGCGCGGTAGGTGCAGAAAGAAAGATGCTTCTTGCTGGTGGAGGCCTGTAGAAGACGACTATGATACAGCCTGGCCAGCTGCTTCTGCAGCACCAGAAGAAAGATTTCTTTTTTTAATTAAACATTTTAAGTGACGGGGAAAGTATAATTCATTACTCCCTCATTAATTGTATAGCTTTGAGGCCTATAAAGTTTAATCACCCTCAGTCCTATGTCTGACCTTTCCTGCACCACGTGAATGGACATTGCTCCTGCACTTAGACAATTGCAAGAACACGAAACCTGCTCCATAAGTGAATGCCATAGATACATTTAAAGAAAAGCTGGGTAACCACATGAGGGAGAAAGGAATCGAAGCTTTGCTAGTAAAGAACTTGAGTATTGCTGAAAAAAGGGCCACATCTAAATTTTTCGTATCGCACTGATGAGTCCGAGACGAAAAGCTTAGACAGGTCTCTTTTTCAGCAATACTCAAATAGCAGGACATGGTGACAGAGGGCAGAATCTTCCCAGCCCTGAGGATTTGGATTCAGTTGGGGGGTGGGGAGGGAGCCTAGAAAATACGACTGAAGCCGGTTGGGTCTGTTCTCCAATGTGTTTCAGCCTCCAGGAGATTTTCATGGAGGTCGGATCTCGGGGCAGCAGTTGTTAGTTCGCCTGTGACACAATTAAGGGCCACGGATCCCTCAGCAGCACCCACATCTCCCATAATGGGCTGCTCATTGGCTGCCTCCTGTCAGATGGCGCTGCAGGGCACACCACCTTCAAATGGCCCCGATGCCAGAGAACCTTTTTTGTACAGTGGAGAAGACACTGCCCAGGGTTAGCTGAAAAAGTCAGCAGGAGGCTTGTGTGGAGTATAAACCCGGGCATGGAATAGTTGGGCTGAATGACCTGTCTCTGCGCTGTAAATGTAATTTAGCGCTGCACTTGATTATAATATTGGTAGCCTATTGTATAATATTGGTAGCCTACTGTCCAATCTCAAGGAATTCCAGGAGAGCTGGTGGGATGGTTTTCAATTCAGTGGTGGAATGAGAGTTTCAACCCTGCCCGGTGGAGCAGTGTGAAGGAACCAGCATAACGTCTAATATCTCCCCATCTCTGTCACAATGGCTCCAAACCCTGCAATGATTCAACCAAAATAACTCAAGCTTTGTCTGCATTCTTATCACTTCAGCACCCTTGTGTGATCATTCACATTTTCCAAGCCATTAATCCTCATTGTGGCCTATCCTTAAAAAACAAAACACAGGGGAGAAAAAGCTGTGTAGTCCAAAATGATCACGATAACGGAGTGATATGGGCACAAGCAGCGATGCTAAATAAGCAGAATCACTTGTGCTGGTCGTTAATGAAGTCAATGGAACTGAGAGTTGGATGGAGTGTGGGATGGGCAAAGTGATACCGTCTGTTTTGTGCTCTCCGCCCAACTCCATTTCACTCCGTCTCATCCTTTGTCACTTCTCAGCAAGTGATTAAGGAAGTTGAAGATCTCGTTCTCGCCTCTCAGTGAGATCCGAAATAAGAAAGTTAAGTTGTAATTACCCTGATCTCAGAGCAGAATTTCCAGGAGGCAGCACTCACCCATCACCCACCAGGCCGCAGTGACCTGCTACCCTCACTCCTGCCCCGAGCCAGAGAGAAGCTCAGAAAATGCAGTGCCCTGCTCCCCATGTGCTCATATTGAATGTTAGGAGAATGTGGTTAGCAACATAGAAACACGGATCTCAGTCCCAAAATCTCCAAATGACCCACCATCAACAGCCTTTCACAGCGACACAGTTCCAGGTCTTCACTGCCCTTTATGTGGGAGTGGACGGTATTTATATGATGATCAATCTTACAAATGTGGGAGTGTTGTCTATTTATATTACTAAGACATGTTGAAATGTTAACAAGTTCACAGGTGATCTTGCCTTGGCGTTGGGCTGAAGCCAGAGTGGATTCAAAGCTGCATCAGACTGCCTGTCCTGAGAAAGGTTCACTGCAGCTGGGCATTTCTGCTCTGGGGATTCAGATTGGCATTTGACACCAGAAGTTAGAAAGCCATTTTCACCTTAATGTGACAGCACAGCAAATCCCCCAGGATAACAATTACTCTGACTACATTTCCAAATATAGCTGAATTTCTAATATGTCCAATCTGCAAAAGAGCTCATAGAAACATAGAAACAGGCTCTTCAAGCCTGCTCCACCATTCATCCTGATCATAGCTGATCATCCAACTCAATAGCCTGCTCCCGCTTTCTCCCCATATCCTTTAATCCCTTTCGCCCCCCCCCCCCCCAAGAGCTATATCTAACTCCTTCTTGAAAACATACAATGTTTTGGCCTCAACTACTTTCTGTGGTAGTGAATTCCACAGGCTCACCAGTGTCTGGGTGAAGAAATTTCTCCTCATCTCAGTCCTAAATGGTCTACCCCATATCCTCAGACTGTGACCCCTGGTTCTGGACACCCCCACCATCGGGAACATCCTTCCTGCATCTACCCTGTCTGGTCCAGTTAGAATTTTATAGGTTACTATTAAATCCCGCTTGTTTATAGCAAGTTTCAGTCACTGGAAATTTAACAGACGGTTATTCTCCTTGCTCCCAACCACTGTCAGTTCATTTATACTGTTTCTATTCATTTCAGCCAAACTGCATTTTATGGTGGTTTCAGTGCGTTATCATTGTGCTTCAGGTGAAAACAGGCAATGCCAGGCCTGGTTGCCAAGGCCACCCTCACCGCTGTTGTTAGTATTATAGGAAACAAAGAACTTGCATGTATTTAATACTGGTTATGGCCTCAGGACATCCCAAAGTGCTTGAAAGGAACATGTGGTACATGTGGAGCGTCGTCACTGTTGCAATGAAGTTAATATCCGAGCCAATTTACACTCAGCAAGCTCCTACAAACAGAAATGCTATTACCAGCAGGACTTCTGTTTTAGTGATCTTGTTTGAGGCTTTTATCCAAAACAGCTCCACCGGATCTTTTATCTTCACCTGAGATGGCAGATAGGGGCCTCCATTTGATGCCTTATCCAAATACAGCAGCACCTTGAAGACTGCAGCACTCCCTCAGTACTGCACTGGGAGCATCAGTCTAGGTTTTGTGTTCAAATCTTTGGATTAGGACTTGGCCACAACCTTCCCATTCAAAGTCAAGAACTGTGCTCACTGGGCCACAGCTGACATTGTTGGTGTGAACCCGGAAAAAAAAAGCAGCTACTCCTGCTCAGGGTTAGGACCAATATTCAGCAAGCACTTGGAGATTTTCAGAAATATACTTAAATCTTGTTGGGAATATCAGGGAACCAGCATTGTTAGAAGCCAAGCCTGCAACTGGAGAAAAGGCTGCAGGAGGTCAATGTTCCCTTGGGTCAGTGGGTAAGTCAGTCTGCCCCAGTCAGAAGGTCCCCGTTCAAGCTCCACATCCGAGGCTTGTGCTCAAAAATTGATGTTGACGCATCAGTGCAGAGCTGAGGGAGCACCTCACTGCTTTTAGCTGCTACAAATTTTGGATGCAATTTGTAACCAAAGCCCCATCCATCCTCTCAAATTGATGGAAAAGATCCCATTTGAAGACCCGCTGACCAGCGGCATTGCCAAAATTTGTCTTTAAAAAAGACCATTGAAATCATATTATCTGTCTGCTGATTAAACTCTACAGCTGAGTGAGGGAATAATTTAAAGAAAGATGATTTGAAAGGTCCTCTAAACAAAAGGATCTAGATTTTTTCATGGAATGTGGGGGTCACTGGCAAGGCCAACATTTGTTGCGAATTACCCCTGAACTGAGCAGCTTGCTCGGTCATTTCAGAGGTCAGTTAAGAGTCAACCACATTCCTGTGGGTCCAGGGTCACATGCAGGTCAGACCAGGTAAGGATATTCTTCCCTAAAGGGAGGACGTTAGTGAGCCAGGTCGATCTTTATAACAAATTGACAATAGTTGTCATGTCGGGTTTATTAACTGAATTTAAAATCCACCGGCTGGCACGGTGGGATTTGAACCCAGTGCCCCCAGACCTAGACCTTGGGCTTACTAGGCCAGTGACATGACCACTGTCTCCACTTCCCTTGCCCCTACCCCTCTTCATCTAAACCCAGTGGTCATTCTCTTCTCCTCCTTCCTCGCCCATGTGTTTATCTCACTTCCTGTGAAATACATCTCTATGCCGGTCGCCTCATCTCTATCTCCCTGCTCCCTGGGAATGGACCTTCCTCCTGAATTGCCTATTGGATTGATCAGTGACTTTGGGTGGAATTTAATGAAACCCACTGGAGCGAGCAGGATGGCCGGAGAATGGGGTGTGACCCAGGGTGAGAACCCCTCCCCCTGGCTGTGACCCAGGGTGAGAACCCCGCCCCCTGGCTGTGACCCAAGGGGGGAACCCCGCCCCCTGGCTGTGACCCAAGGGGGGAACCCCGCCCCCTGGCTGTGACCCAGGCCGGGAACCCCGCCCCCTGGCTGTGACCCAGGGGGGGAACCCCGCCCCCTGGCTGTGACCCAAGGGGGGAACCCCGCCCCCTGGCTGTGACCCAAGGGGGGAACCCCGCCCCCTGGCTGTGACCCAAGGGGGGAACCCCGCCCCCTGGCTGTGACCCAAGGGGGGAACCCCGCCCCCTGGCTGTGACCCAAGGGGGGAACCCCGCCCCCTGGCTGTGACCCAAGGGGGGAACCCCGCCCCCTGGCTGTGACCCAAGGGGGGAACCCCGCCCCCTGGCTGTGACCCAAGGGGGGAACCCCGCCCCCTGGCTGTGACCCAAGGGGGGAACCCCGCCCCCTGGCTGTGACCCAAGGGGGGAACCCCGCCCCCTGGCTGTGACCCAAGGGGGGAACCCCGCCCCCTGGCTGTGACCCAAGGGGGGAACCCCGCCCCCTGGCTGTGACCCAAGGGGGGAACCCCGCCCCCTGGCTGTGACCCAAGGGGGGAACCCCGCCCCCTGGCTGTGACCCAAGGGGGGAACCCCGCCACCTGGCTGTGACCCAAGGGGGGAATTCCGCCCCCTGGCTGTGACCCAGGGCGGGAACCCCGCCCCTGGCTGTGACCCAGGGTGGGAACCCCGCCCCCTGGCTGTGACCCAGGCCGGGAACCCCGCCCCCTGGCTGTGACCCAGGCCGGGAAACCCGCCCCCTGGCTGTGACCCCCAAGGGGGGAACCCCGCCCCCTGGCTGTGACCCAAGGGGGGAGCCCCGCCCCCTGGCAGTGACCCAGGCCGGGAACCCCGCCCCCTGGCTATGACCCAGGCCGGGAAACCCGCCCCCTGGCTGTGACCCAAGGCGGGAAACCCGCCCCCTGGCTGTGACCCAAGGGGGGAGCCCCGCCCCCTGGCTGTGACCCAGGGCGGGAACCCCGCCCCCCCTCAGGGGTTAAACGGGCCTCAGGCGGGTCTCCCCCGCCACCGAATTACTTCTGGACACAAACTCGGTTCCCAACCGTGGGAGGCGGCATTGGGAGGGGTGGGGAGTGGTCATTGAAATCCTGCCTTCGCCGCGACCCCATGACCGGTGACCCCCCACCCCCCCCCAATCCGCCCCCACTGACCCGGCTCCAGGGCTCCAGCCACAATCCCCGGCCGCAGCCTCAGCGCACGAGCGGTAATGGTCAGACCGCGGGTCAGGGCTTCTGTGCCCTGATTGGCTGGCACGGCCCCGCTGTCTCCTGATTGGCTGGCACGGAGCTGCTGTCCCTTGATTGTCTGGCACTGAGCTGCTGTCTCCTGATTGGATGGGCACTGAGCTGCTGTCTCCTGATTGGATGGGCACTGAGCTGCTGTCTCCTGATTGTCTGGCACGGAGCCCCTGTCCCCCTGATTGGCTGGCATGGAGCTGCTGTCCCCCTGATTGGCTGGGCACAGAGCCGCTGTCTCCTGATTGGCTGGCACGGAGCCCCTGTCTCCTGATTGGCTGGGCACAGAGCCGCTGTCCCCTGATTGGCTGGCACGGAGCCCCTGTCTCCTGATTGGCTGGCACGGAGCCGCTGTCCCCTGATTGGCTGGCACGGAGCCCCTGTCTCCTGATTGGCTGGGCACGGAGCCGCTGTCCCCTGATTGGCTGGCACGGAGCCGCTGTCCCCTGATTGGCTGGCACGGAGCCGCTGTCTCCTGATTGGCTGGCATGGAGCCGCTGTCTCCTGATTGGCTGTGTCTCCAAGTGATGCCATCCAGACTGTGAGCTGAGTGAGAAGGTCCTGTCAGCCCCTCAGTGTCCCCATTCCTGAGGCATCGCTGCCTCGAGACCAATGCTCATCGCTGACAAATCACTGGCTCTTGTTGGATTTGGCAGCAGAATAACAAAGGAGCAGCAGCCGCGTGTGATCAGCTCCCCTGCCCAGGACACCCTCCCAAACTTTACTCACTGCTTTTGGGCCTTTGCCCTGGGCCTTGGGATATAAGAATATGTTAGTGATCGTGGACATGGTCACCCGATGGGTAGAAGCTTCCCCCACACGGAAAGATGCTGCGCGAACGCTGGTGAAAATATTGTGGAAAGAAATATCACCTGGATAGGGAAAACCTCGGGGAATAAATAGTGACCGAGGGACTCACTTTACCAGAAAGACAGTAAAAGACTTAGCGCAGGCTCTGGGATTTCAATGGAAACTGCATATTCCCGACCAGCCACAGTCCTCAGGGATGGTAGAAAGGGGAAATGGGGAATTGAAAAACGCCCTGTCTAACGTTTGTCAGGATATTAACCTCCCGTGGCCAGAAGCACTCCCAGTCGTGCTTTATGTTGTGCGAAATTGGAAAAATAGAGCCACTGGAATAACCCCCCATGAAGCTCTTATGGGACGTCCTATGAGTACCGGAGTCCAGCCTCCTGGATGTGCCGAAAACTTCACCTTAGTATGGAACCGTGAGCAGACTTCGGCTTACACCCAAGCTCTATGCAACACACAAGCTGAATTGCATGGGAGGGTAAGGCAGGCTCAGGTGACTGCAGAAGATACTCCTGTACACAACTTCCAGCCAGGTGCTCAAGTGTATGTAAAAAATCGAAATAAAGACTCTCTTTCCCCTCGGTGGAAAGGGCCCTACCTCGTGTTGCTAACAGCTCGGACAGCTCGGAAGGTTGAAGGGAAGGAAGACTGGATCCACGTTACCCGCTGTAAAAAAACATTGTCCGGTGATAGTATAGCCACTGTTACTAAGTGATTTAACTTGTATTATGTATAGCACACTGTTCTTTGTTATATTCCGCGGGGTATACCCAAGGGACCATCGCCCAAACACCTTTTTGTCTCTATGCCGCACCTATGCTAGAGAGGTAGGACAGGGTGCCTGTTGGATATGCGGCCAGACTCCCCAACATTGGGGAGAGATGGGTAACTGGCGTGCTGTTCCTCTAAATGACAAACCCTCTCTATCACACCCTCAAAGCCTCACTCTGTCTATCGTGCCCTCCAACTCTGTGCCTCTCTCTCTCAAGCCCTCAAACACTCCCTCTCTGTCTCTCTCACCATTAAACCCTCTCTCTCATGCCCTCAAATCGTCTCTCTCACACACACTCTCAAACCCTCTCTTTTTTTCTCACGCCTTCAATCCCACTCGCTGTCTCTCTCTCACGCCCTGAAAGGCTCTCTCTCGCCCTCAAACCCCCTCTCTTTCTCTCTCACGCCCACAAAACCTTTCTTTCTCACGCCCTTCAACCCTCTGTCTCACAACCTCAAACCCTACCTCTCTCTCTCTCTCATGTCCTCAAACCCTCTCTATCACACCCTCAAAACCTCTCTCTGTCAATCACACCCTCCAACCCTGTGCCTCTCTCTCTCTCACACCCTCAAACCCTCCCTTTCTCTCCATCTCATGCCCTCAAATGCTCTCTCCCTCTCTCACTCTCAAACCCTCTCTCTCTTGTCCTCAAACCCTCACTCATGCCCTCAAACCATCTCTATCTCTCATGCTCTCAAATCCACCCCCTCTCTCATGCCATCTTTCCCTCCCTCTCACGCTGTCAAAGCTTCTCTCTCCCTCTCATGCCCTCAAACCCTCTCTCTCTCAGTTCATCCAACCATCTCCCTCTCTCTCATGCCCTCAGACACACTGTCTCTCTCTTATGCCATCAAGCCTTTGTTCTCACTCTCAGGCCCACAACCCCCCCTCTCTCTCACGCCCTCCAACCCTCTGTCTCTATTTCTCACACCCTCAAATCCTCCCTCTCTCTCTCTTATGCCCTCAAACCCTCTCCCTCTCTCTCTCACGCCCTCAAACCCTTCCTCTCGCATGCCCTAAACCCTCTCTGTCTATCACACCCTCCAACGCTGTGCCTCTTTCTCTCAAACCCTCAACCTCTCTCTCCCACACCCTGAACTGTCTCTCTCTCTCAAACCTTCAAACTTTCTATCTCCCTCTCCCACACCCTCAAACCCTCTCTCTCACATGCCCTCAAACCCTCTCCCTCTCATGCCCTCAACCCTCTCTCTCTCATGCTCTCAAACCCTCTCTGATGCCCTCAAACCCTCTCTGCCACCTTCTCTCTCTCTCAGTTCCTCCAACCATCTCCCTCTGTCTCAAACCTCACTCTCTCATGCCCTCGGAACCCCTCTTCCTCTCTCTCTCTTTCTCTCTCAAGCCTTCTGAACCTCTTCCTCTCTCTTTCATGCCCTCAAACCATCTCTCTCTCACGCACTCAAACCCTTTCTCTGTCTCTCATGCCCTCCAACACTTTGCTTCTCTCTCTCATGCCCTCCAACCCTCTGTCTCTCTCTCTCTCACACTCTCAAATCTTCTCTCTCTTTCTCACAACCTCAAACACTCTCTCTCTCTCTGATGCCCTCAAACCCTCTCTCTCTCTCTCTCTCTCAGGTCCTCCAACCCTCTCCCTCTCCTCACGGCCTGAAACTTTCTCTCTCAAGCCTTCAAACTCTCTATCTCTCTCTCTCATGCCCTCAAACCCTCTCTCTCTCATAGCCTCAAAACCTCTTTCTTTCTCTCACAGTCTCAAACCCTGTCTCTCTCTCCCTCTTACCCTCCCTCTCACTTTCACATTCTCAAACCCTCTCTCTCTCATGCTCTCAAACCCTGTGCCTCTCTCTTTCAAGCCCTCAGATCTTCCCTCTCTCTCTCGCAATTAAACCCTCTCTCTCTGAGACCCACGAATCCTCTCTCTGACGCCCTCAAAACCTTTGTCCCCCTCTCTCACACACTGAAACACTCTCCATCTCACGCCCTCAAACCCTCTCTCTCTCTCACTACACCCTGAAAATATCTCTCTTTCTCACCATCAAATCCTCTCTCTCACGTTCTCAATTCCCTTCTCTCTCATGCCCTCTTACCCTCCCTCTCACTCTCCAGCCCACAAACCCCCCCTCTCTCTCTCTCTCTCTGGTCCTCCAACCCTCTCCCTCTCCTCATGGCCTGAAACTTTCTCTCTCAAGCCTTCAAACTCTCTATCTCTCTCTCATGCCCTCAAACCCTCTCTCTCTCATAGCCTCAAAACCTCTTTCTTTCTCTCACAGTCTCAAACCCTGTCTCTCTCTCCCTCTTACCCTCCCTCTCACTCTCCAGCCCACAAACCCCCTCTCTCTCTCTCTCTTTCTCATGCCCTCAAAACCCCCTCCCTCACGCCTTCAAATCCTCGCTCTCTCTCAGGCCCTCAAACCATCTCTCTCTCTCTGTCACGCCTAAAACCCCCTGTCTCGTTTCCAAGCCATGACGCCCTCTCTCACCCACCTTCAAATACTCTCTCCCTTTCTCACACCCTCAAACCCCCTCTCTCTGACGCCCTCAAATCCTAATTCTGTCTTGAAGATAAGTGGAGCTTCATCCGACATCTAATTGAAGGGTGTGGATATTTTCTGGCAAAGCTGATGGTAAATGCTGAGTTGTTCAAATGAGAAGTGTGAGGTGATGCACTTGGGTAGGAAGAACATGGACAGACAATATCAAATAAGGGGTGACATTCTGAAGGAGCTGTCGGAGCAGAAAGACTTGGGTATCTATGTGCATAGATGAATGAAGGTGGCAGGACAGGTGGAGAGAGCAGGTAATAAAGCATATAGTATCCCAGGCTTCATTAATAGGGGCACAGAGTACAAGAGCAAGCAGGTTATGCTGAATTTATATAAGACGCTCATTAGACATCAATTGGAGCATTGTGTATAATTCTGTGTGCCACATTGTAGGAAGGATGTGAACACGTTGGAGAGAGTGCAGAAGAGGTTTACAAGAGTCCTTCCAAGCATGAGAAACTTCAGCTATGAGGATAGATTGAAGAGGTTGGCACTGTTCTCCCTGGCGAGGAGAAGGCTGAGAGGAGATTTGATAGAGATGTTCAAAATGATGAGGGGGCTGAACAGAGTAGATAGGGAGAAGCTGTTCCTGCTCGTAAAATGATCAAGAATGAGAGGGCACAGATTTAAAGTGATTTGCAAAAGAAGCAAGTGTGATGTGAGAAAAACCTTTCTCACACGGCGAGTGGTTGGGGTCTGGACTGCTCTGCCTGAAGCGTGGTGGAAGCAGATTCAACTGAGGCATTTGAGGACATTAGAAGATTATTTGAATAGAAACAATGTTCAAGGGTATGGGGAAAAGGCAGGGCAATGGCACTAAGTCATCATGCTCACTTGGAGAGCCGGTGCAGACATGATGAGCCGAATGGCCTCCTTCTGTGCCGTTAAGATTCTGTGATTCAAAGGGAAACTTGACACAAAAGCCACAACTTGTTTGATAGTTTTTATAAATTTCGGGATGTGTGTCTTGAATTCAGCAGTGATAAAACCACCAAGTCTTTTTACACAACTAAACTGAACATTTATGAAAAAGAAAAATGAATTTTAAGCACATATCTATGTCCACAAATCACTACGATAGTAACTTCTAAATCCCCTACTTAATCTGACTCCCAGTTTCACTTCCATTAAGGCAACAGGAAGATGCATAGGTTTCCAAAGAGCCAGGCAAGGTGACACACAATCCCCTGAACCAGTCCAATTCACACTGAGATTTCTTAACTTCAGTTCTTTGAAAACAGCAGCTTGAGGCATGGATTCTGGAGGCTCCTTACACTTGTTAGGTCTTAAAAATACTTACCCTGACACACAGCCTTCATTCCTTTTATACATATTTTCCCCTTTGAATGCAAATTCCCACTGTTCACTGTGTCTTTGGACTTTACCTTTCTGATAATAAAAAACTCTCATGGCACAAAGTCTTACCAGTAACCTTTTGGAAAAAATAAACACAATGTTTCTAAACTTCACCTGGCCCGGTGACACCTTTCACTCCTCCTTTGAAAACAATCTAGTCAGGTTTATTTAAAAATGCAAATGTCCTTTCATACCTCACATTCTAATCCTCCCCCATGTTTACCATTTAATCCAATTAAGTCTCTCTCTCTCTCACAGACACAGATATCTTTATTTTACCACAGAGTTCAATAACATTATGAGAATTATTATATCTTCCTGACAGGAATCGATGACTATGCAGCACTGTTTCATTCCTGCACGGCAGTGTTAAACTAGATTGATAAATCAGTAAATTGTTGTCCATTCTTTTGGCTGGTGTGTAACACAGTGAGGGGAACAATGTCAGGATAGAGGGAACAGCTTTCAAAAAGGGACAAAATGAAGAACCAATAGAAGTAGAATACATTATATTTAAACGTTGAATATAAAATCTAACTCACATTTGAAGGGAACTAACCACAACTAAACTTACGATTTTGCCACAGATTCATAATTTAACCCTCTGAGATGAAGCGTGGTTTTAATAGGCAACCATTCCATCACCTTCACTGCTTTAAGCAGTTTGTGAGCAGGGTCCCTTTAAGGTTGACGTGACTTCAGAAAGACACACCTGCTTATGGGAATTCCGAACCGAGTGAATCCTTTCGCAGCCTTGGGAACACAATACATGAACCAGGCAGGTCTGTTGGCAAACAAGGCGTTAGCAATGACTGAGCGATATACTTTGGGAAACATTGTTACATGGATAGATAACGGGTGGAATTAACAGTTGCTCATGTAGAAAGTAGTGTGAAATCATCAGTAGTTTTTGTTCCCTTTTAATGTTGATACAGGTCTCCAGAAATTCTGATGAAGAGTCAGACGGACTGGAAACGTTAACAGTGTTTCCTCTCCGCAGATGTTGTCGGACCTGCTGGGCTTTTCCAGCTCTCTTAGTTTTTGCTACAGAAATCCCTCTGAGTTCAGAGCACATCTGGGAATCCTGGGAATCCAGGAGTAAGTGTAAGAAAAGGAATAATGACCAGGATCAGTAACAGAGTCAAAGACAACAAAGCATTGCAACTGCAGCTCTGGAGAAGTCAGAGAGACTGGAAGCGTTAACTCTGTTTGTCTCTCCACACAGAGAGAGAGACAGAGCAGCTGAGTTTTTGCAGCATGTTCTGTTTGGATGTCTCCTGAGAGGGTTGAGCAGGGGATCTGGGAGAGGCTCCGTTTCTATCATGTTTGAGTGGTTCCCTTTGCCGTCATTGGTGATGTTATTGTTCCGTGAGGAGCTTCAGGATATTTCTCCCCACCGAGCAGCTTTTGTTTGGGCTGCTTGAGAAGGATGAGGGTTGCAGATGCACCAGGAATGGTTGTGTTTCCAATGCCTGAGAGCAAACTGCATGCTGAGGAGTGGGAGGTGAAACAAGAGCCATTCCTGAAATGGCCCTTTGCCCTTCCCAGAAAGTCCAGTCCCTGTGTGAAAAGTCCCTGCTCCAGCAGCCCAGGAGGACTCGGACACGGTGTCTCCCTGGACTGGCAATTGGCCACAGTTGAGGCAATTGAGGGATTAGAAGCCTCGGATCAGCTTTGTGATGCGTCGGGAGATCAGGACCAATAGGCGATGAGCTGCTCGCTGCTGATTGGACAATGGCGGCTGAGTGCCACGTGTCCGGCTGCAGTGATTGGCTGAGCCGGCGGGACGGGGCGGGGCGCGCGCTGCCCCCGCAGCTGGGGAGCAGTGGGCGGGGCGCGCGCTTGATTGCGGAGCCTCAGCTCATGGCGGGAACGGCAAACGTGCTGGAAAAGTCCCGTCCGGACGACCTCATGTGGCCCCCGGGGCCGCTCCGACTCGGGGCCGCAACTGTTGACATTGCGTCTGAGGAAGGCAAGTGTCAGCCCAGTGGGAGCGTCTGGGTCAGTGGGTGAAGCCCCTTCAGCTCAATGCTGCTGGGCTGCTTTCTCCTCGCCATTGACATGAGGAATTGAAGAGTTGCTGCAGCAACTGGGGCTTCCGAACAGGCCGAGCTGTCCTGGCCTTGGAGACACATCCAGCCAGCCAGCCAGGCCCAGGAACGGGAGGATTGGAGAGGGGGCAGCAGCACAGAAAGCTGCCTGGCCATGTGCACACACCATTGAAGCTGCTGGGACAGCTGCAGAGAGCAGGGAATCAAGCACATAGTGTCCTGGGCCTTATTGCCAGGGGCAGAGAGGACAAGAGCTGGCAGCTTCTGCTGAAGGGATAGAAGACACTGGTTAGGCCACAGCTGGAGCATTGGGCAGAGTCCTGGGCGCCACACTCTAGGAAAGATGGGGACACATTGGAGAGAGTGTAGAAGAGGTTGACAAGGGTGAGGAAGGAGAAGCGTCAGCTGGAAAGATAGATCCCAAACACTGGCCCCGTTTCCCTTGGAGGGGACAAGGCTGACAGGAGATTTGATCGGGATGTTCCAAACCATGAGGGGGCTGGACAGAGTGGACAAGGTGAACCCTTTCCCACTCAGAAAAGGATCCAGAACCAGAAGGCATCGATTGAAAGCGATTTGCAAAAGAAGCAAATGCAACGTTTGTATTCAAATATTCAATGTGCAGGTGTATGGGGAAAAGGCAGAGCAATGACACTGGCTCATTGGGAGAGCCGGTGCAGACATGATGGGCCAAGTGGCCTCCTCCTGTGCCACACTGATTCATCTACCAAAAACAGGTTAACTTGTGGGCCAACTGAAATGTATATCCTCAGCCACTTTCCATTAATCTTGGCCTCATTGAACCAAACCATCCAGAGCTGAGCATCCAACTCCAAAGCTTTTATTCCACATATTTCTATATCTGTAACATTGTCTGACTCTCCCTATATCAGTCCATCTGCCTCAAAAAGCTTCCTTCAAAACCCTGTCACCTGTAACCTGACCATTACAATGCTCTCCTGGTTAGCTTTTCATCCTCGACCCTGTATAAACTTCAGCTTGTAAAATCCTGCTGTGTGCATTCTATCCAGCAGCAAGTTCCACTCGCCCATTGTTCCTGACCTTGCTGATCTCCCAATGCAGTCAAATTCTTTCCAATTCTTCAAATCCCTTCGTTGCCTCAACTTTCCCCATTTTTGTAACCTATCTCCTCATGAGATCTACTGTTTTGGCCCCATGTTTTGTGCCTTTTTTGTCCCATTATCCATTCAGTCACCGACAGAGTGCAAATTCCACAGTCTAGACTAAGTCTCTCCATCTTTCTATCTCCTTATATCTTTGATTCAGCTTCTAACCACCCCATCGAATCGTCCCTTCTTTGGCAAGGTATCCATTTTCCTCCTGCCTCCATGAGCCACCTTCAAACAAGTTCCACGTTAAAGATGCTATATGAATAGGTGTTGTCTGTCTCAGTGTACTAGCTTGTAGTTGTCAATAAAATGTTATAATCATAGATTACCAGCCTGTTTTAAAAACTACAATTGGTCACTATCAAGGGGGATTTTAAAACATTTTTTTAAATTGTTTGTGAGATACAGAGCATCATTATAACAGACTTTACCACAGGGTGTAAATGCATATTCACATCCATGACTGGTCACATGAGGTATTCTCTGCATCATGCTCTCTACAGAGCAGAATTGAGAAATCTTACCACACAACATCAAAATGTCAGTAACATTGATAAAGGTTTGAGAATTGACTATTTGTCTTCCTAAACTTGGAAATGATATATAGCATGAAGGGAGAGAAATAAACTCTGCTTTGGGATTGTCACATCTTCCAACCTTTTTGTCTCAAAATGGGCTGATGGCCTGATTTATGAGTATCGGACATCCAAAAGAGGTTAATGAGCTGTATTCATGGTGTTTGCACCCAGGTGCTGTTTCCCATTGATACTCTTTCTTACTTTAGTAACTACATCTTTGAACATCACTGGACATATTAAGATGTATAATTAATTCTGAAGGCTGGTTCATTACTTACCCCTTTTACTTAGATAAAAAGGAGCGACAACCTATATAAAGTGATTTCCAGAAGCGCTATTGTGTGAACAAGAGAATGAGCTTGAATATACTGCTTTTTCCCACCGTGTTCACAAGAATTAGAAAGTATTAGAAAGTGTGGGAAAATTAATTGCTTATTTCTGCACAAAAAGCAAACATTTGACAACAGTTTGGGCAATTATTTAAGTGAGTAATAATGTTAGAGGTGGCGTGCAGAGATCAGTGGATTTATTGAATACAAAACTACTCATGGCATTTTTATTTTTAAGCTTGAATTAGGTCATATTCCTAAAAGATAATTCTGAAACAAGATAGACGGAGCTTTAACGGTGTAAAAGATCGTACTGTAATAGGTTGAAAGCTGAAAAGAGAGAAACAACATGAGAGAATGGATAACGGAGCCAAATGGCAATTGATGGTTAGATATATGACATGTGGACATTGGCAATGGAAAGCAGCACCTAGTTGATCTTTGAGGTATCACAGCAGAGCCCAATCTTGTTCTCACATTCTGGAGGGAATAGCTAGATATCGAGCAGGAATGGCAAGTTGGCCAATATTCTCCTATTCTGATGACTCAGAGGCCAGTTCCATTATTCCAACTACCAGCCCAACGAAGATCAGCCAACCCATACAGCACAGAAATTGCACCTGGGGCCTGGGAGGGATTGCTGCTCAGTGGACAAACTTGCTAAGTCATCAGGGAGTACCTTGATGTATAACTGATAATGGCTATGTGAATAATCCAATAGATAACACAGCCAAAGGAAAAGAAACAAACACCTTTTCTAAGTATAACAAATAAAATGAATAGTGGTTTGACGGAGAATTTCATAATTAACACAGACAAATTTTGCTTTCAGAGCTAATGTTTGTGCGCGCTCTGGATGGACTGTGAGCCCTGCTACAAACAGATGTGTAAAACGTAAGTATAATAGCTAGAGTATGATGCTGGTTATGCTGGATATTTAATTTTAGCAACAATTGACGTCAGCAGCACACTGTGAATACTTGCTGTGACTACAATTCATCTTTCGCTTGGCCTAAGTAGCCAAGTGGTTATGGTACTGGGTTTGTAACCCCAAGATCAAGAGTTCAAATCTCACAATGGCAAACTATGAAACATGTAACTTCATCTGAAACAGATGGAAACAGGTTTGTACTCAAAAGAGTTACAATTCATCTTTCCATAACTTTCAATACCTCTATCTCTCTCTCTCACGTCTTCAAACCCTCTCTATCACACCCTCAAAACCTCTCCCTGCCAATCATGCCCTCCAATCCTGTGCCTCTCTCTCTAGCCCTCAAACCCTCTCTCCCTCTCTCTCAAGCCCTCAAATCCTCCACCCCTCTCTCGCCATAAAACCCTCTCTCTCTGACTCCCTCAAATCCTCTCTGTCTCTCTCTGATGCCCTCAAACCCTCACTCTCACTCTCACCCCCTCCAACCCACTCCCTCTCTCTCACACCCTGAAACTCTTCTCTCTGCCATGCCCACAAACCCTCTCTCCCTCACATGCCCTCAAACCCTCTTTCTCTCTCTCATGCCCTCAAACCATCTCTCTCTCATGCCCAAACCCACTCTCTCTCCTTCACGCCCTGATGCCCTCTCCCATATGCCCTCAAATCCTTTCTCACATTTTCACACCCTCAAACCATCTCTCTCTCTCAGGTCCTCCAACCCGCTCCATCTCTGTCTCATACCCTGCAACTCTCTATCTCAAGTCTTCAAATCCACTGTATCTCCCTCTCGCCCTCTAAATCTGTCTCTCAGGGCATCAAACCTCCTCTGTCTCTCTTTCTCACGCCCATGAAAGCTCTCTCTCTCACACCCTCAAACTCTCTCTTTCTCTCAGGCTCTAAATCTGTCTCCCTCTCTCTCATTGCGTCAAACCCTCTCTCTCTTTCTCAAGCCTTCAAACCCTCTCTCATGACCTCAAACCTCTCTCTCTCTCTCATGCCCTCGAACCCTGTGCCCCTGTCCAGCCCTCAAAACCTCTGTCTCTCAGGACCTCAAACCCACTATCTCTCCCACGCCCTTGAACACTCCCTCTATCTCTCATGCCCTTGAACCCTCCCTCTCTTTCTCACACCCTCAAACCCTTTCTGATGCCCTCAAACTCTGACTGTCTCTCCCCCTTTCTCTCTCTCTCTCTCTCAGGCTCTCAAACTCTCTATCTCTCTCCCTCACATGCCCTCAAACCATCTCTCTTTCTCTCATGCCTTCAAACCATCTCCCTATCTCCTGCCTCAAACTCTCTCTGTCATGCCCTCAATCCCTCTCTCATGCCTTTGAACCCTCTCTCTCTCTCTCTCTCTCTCATGCCTTCCGCCCATCTCTGTCCCTCTCTCATGTATTCAAACTGCCTGTTTCTCTCTCATACCCTCAAGCCCTCTCTGATGCCCTCAAACCCTCTCTGTCACTCTCTCTCAGGTCCTGAAATGCTCTTGCTCTCTCACCCTCAAACCCCCTCTCTCTCTCATGCCATCAACTCTCTCTCACACCTTCCAACACACTCTCTCTCTCTCTCTCACACCCTCCAACCGTCTGTCTCTCTCTCTTGCAAACCCTCAAAACCTCTCTGTCTCTCTCACACCCTAAAACTCTTTCACTCTCTAACCCCTCAAAAGGCCTCTCTTTCTTGCATGGCCTCAAACCCTCTCACTATCCCTCATGCCCTCAAACCCTCTCTCTCTGACACCCTCAAACATTCTCCCCCTCTCTCACACCCTGAAACTCTCTCTTTCTCCCACGCCCTCAAACCCTCTCTCTTTCGCCCACACCCTCAAACCGTCTGCCTCTCTCTTACGGCCTTAAACCCTCGCTATCTCTCTCTCTCTCTCTCTCATGCTCTCAGTCCCTCTCCCTCAACCCTTCGAGCCCTCTTTCTCTCTCTCCCGCCTTCCGACTTCATTTATCTCTCTCTCTCACACTCACAAACCCTCTTTCACCCTCACCCACCCTCAAACCCTCTCTCACCCTCACCCACCCTCAAACCCTCTCTCATACCCTCACCCACCCTCAAACCCTCTCTCATACCCTCACCCACCCTCAAACCCTCTCTCACCCTCACCCACCCGCAAACCCTCTCTCACCCTCACCCACCCTCAAACCCTCTCTCACCCTCACCCACTCTCAAACCCTCTCTCACCCTCACCCACCCTCAAACCCTCTCTCACCCTCACCCACCCTCAAACCCTCTCTCACCCTCACCCACCCTTAAACCTTCTCTCACCCTCACCCACCCGCAAACCCTCTCTCACCCTCACCCACCCTCAAACCCTCTCTCACCCTCACCCACCCTCAAACCTTCTCTCACCCTCACCCACCCTCAAACCCTCTCTCACGCTCACCCACACTCAAACCCTCTCTCATACCCGCAAACAATCTCTCTTTCTCAATCATGCCCTCAACCCCCCTCTCTTTCCCTCACACCCTCCAACCCTGTGCCCCTCTCTCTCTCAAAGCCTCTCTTTCCCTCATGCCCTCTTACCCTCCGTCTCACTCTCATGTCCTCAAACCCACTCTCTCTCTCTCTCACACACCCTCCAACTCACTGTCTCTCCCTCTCTCTCTCAGACCCTCAAACTCCCTGTCTCTCCCTCTCTCTTTCTGACACCCTCCAATTCCCTGTCTCTCTCTCTCTCTCTCTGTCATACCCTCCACCTCCCTGTCTCTCCTGCTCCCTTTCTCACACATCCAACTTCCTATCTCACTCTCCCTCTCCCTCTCACACCGTCCAACTCCCTGTCTCTCTCTTTCCCACATACACCCTCCAACACTCTGTTTCTCTCTCTCTCACAAACCCTCCAACTCCCTGTCTCTCTCTCTCTCTCTCTCTCTCTCCCACACACACCCTCCAACACTCTGTTTCTCTCTCTCTCACAAACCCTCCAACTCCCTGTCTCTCTCTCTTTCTCACAGACCATCCAACTCCCTGTCTATCTCTCTCTCTCTCTCACAAACCCTCCAACTCCCTGTCTCTCCCTCACTCTCACACACCCTCCAACTCCCTGTCTCTGTCTCTCACACCCTCCAACTACCTGACTCTCTCTCTCACCTTCCAACTCCCTATCTCTCTCTCTCTCTCTCACACACACCCTGCAACTCCATCTTTCTCTCTCTCTCAAACCCTCTAACCCTGTCTCTTGCTTGCTCTTCCTTTCTCTCCCGCCAACTCCCTGTCTGCCTCTGTCTCTAAACCCTCCAACTCCCTGTCTCTCTCTCTCTTCCTCTCACACCCTCTAACTCACTATCTCTCTCTCACACACCCTCCACACACCCTCCAACTCCTTGTCTCTCTCACTCTCTCTCTCTCACACCCTCCAACTCACTGTCTCTCCCTCTGTCTGTCACACCCTCCAACTCCCTGTCTCTCCCTCTCTCTTTCTCACACACTCCAACTCCCTGTCTCTCTCCCTCTCACACCCACCAACACCCTGTCTCTCTCTCTCCCTCTCGCACGCTCCAACACCATGTCTCTCTCTCTCTCTCACAGCCTCCAACTCCCTGTCTCTCTCTCTCTCACACTCCAACTCCGTCTCTCTCTCTCTCTCACACCCTCCAAATACCCGCCTCTCTCTCACTCTCCCCCTCACACCCTCGAACTCCCTGTCTCTCTCTCTCTCTCTCTCTCTCTCACTCTCTCACACACCCTCCAATTCACTGTCTCTCCCTCTCTCTCTCTCTCTCACAACCTCCAGCTCCCTGTTTCTCTGTCTCTCACTCTCACACCCTCCAACTCCCTGTTTCTCTCTCTCTCACACACTCTCCAACTCACTGTCTCTCTCTCTCACACACCCTCCGTCTCTCTGTCCCACACACACCCTCCAACACTCTGTTTCTCTCTCTATCACAAACCCTCCAACTCCCTGTCTCTCTCTCACTCACACCCTCCAACTCCCTCTCTCTCTCTCACCCAACAACTCCATTACTCTCCCTCTCTCTCTCTCACACCCTCCAACTCCCTGTCTCTCTCTGTCTCTCTCTCACCCTCCAACTCCCTGTCTCTCTCTCTCTCACCCTCCAACTCCCTGTCTCTCTCTATCTCTCCCTCTCACACCCTCCAACTGCCTGTCTCTCTCTCACACACTCTCTCCAACCCTCTGTCTCTCTCTCTCACACACTCTCCAACTCCCCGTCTCTCTCTCTCACATACCCTCCAACTCCCTGCCTTTCCCTCTCACACCCTCCAACTGCCCGTCTCCCTCTCTCTCTCACACATACCCTCCAACTCCCTGTCTCTCCCTCACTCTCACACACTCTCCAACTCCCTGTCTCTCTGTCTCTCACACCCTCCAACTACCTGACTCTCTCTCTCACCTTCCAACTCCCTATCTCTCTCTCTCTCTCTCACACACCCTGCAACTCCATCTTTCTCTCTCTCAAACCCTCTAACCCCGTCTCTTGCTTGCTCTTCCTTTCTCTCCCGCCAACTCCCTGTCTGCCTCTGTCTCTCAAACCCTCCAACTCCCTGTCTCTCTCTCTCTTCCTCTCACACCCTCTAACTCACTATCTCTCTCTCACACACCCTCCAACTACCCGTCTCTCTCTCTCTCACACACACCCTCCAACTCCTTGTCTCTCTCACTCTCTCTCTCTCACACCCTCCAACTCACTGTCTCTCCCTCTGTCTGTCACACCCTCCAACTCCCTGTCTCTCCCTCTCTCTTTCTCACACACTCCAACTCCCTGTCTCTCTCTCTATCTCTCCCTCTCACACCCGCCAACTCCGTCTCTCTCTCTCACACTCCAACACACTGTCTCTCTCTCTCTCTCTCACCCTCCAACTATTCGACTCTCTCTCACTCTCCCTCTCACACCCTGCAATTCACTGTCTCTCCCTCTCTCTCTCACACCCTCCAACACCCTGTCTCTTTCTCTCTCACACCCTCCAACTCTCTGTCTCTCTGTCCCACACACACCCTCCAACACTCTGTTTCTCTCTCTCTCACAAACCCTCCAACGCCCTGTCTCTCTCTCTCTCACACACCCACCAACTCCCTCTCTCTCTCACACCCTCCAACTCCCTGTTTCTCTCTCTCTCTCTCTCAACCTTCAGCTCCCTGTCTCTCTCTCCCACACACCCTCCAACACTTTGTTTTTCTCTCTCACACACACTCTCCAACTCCTTGTCTCTCTCTCTCTCTCTCTGTCACACCCTCCAACTCACTGTCTCTCTCTCTCTCGTAAACCCTCCAACGCCCTGTCTCTCTCTCTCACACTCCAACTCGCTGTCTCTCTCTCTCTCTCACCCTCCAACTATTTGACTCTCTCTCACTCTCCCTCTCACACCCTGCAATTCACTGTCTCTCCCACTCTCTCTCTCTCACACACAACCTCCAACTCCCTGTCTCTCTCTCTCTCACACACTCTCCAACTCCCTGTCTCTCTCTCTCTCTCTCACACCCTCCAACTCCCTGTCTCTCTCTCTCTCTCTCACACCCTCCAACTCCCTGTCTCGCTGTCCCACACACACCCTCCAACACTCTGTTTCTATCTCTATCACAAACCCTCCAACTCCCTGTCTCTCTCTCGTAAATCCTCCAAAACCCTGTCTCTCTTTCTCTCTCTCACGCAACCTCCAACTCCCTGTCTCTCAAACCCTCCAACTCCCTCTCTCTATCTCAAACCTCCAACTCCCTTTCTCTCTCTCTCTCTCACTCTCCCTCTCACAGCCTCCAACTCGCTGTCTCTCTCTCTCACTCACACCCTCCAACTCCCTGTGTATCCCTCTCTCTTTCTCACACACTGCAACTCCCTGTCTCTCTCTCTCTCTGACACCCTCCAGCTCCCTGTCTCTCTCTCTATCTCACACCCTCTAACTCCCTGTTTCTCTCTCTCTCTCCCTCTCACACCCACCAATACCCTGTCTCTCTCTCTCTCTATCACACCCTACAACACCTGTCTCTCTCTCTCTCACACACAACCTCCAACTCCCTGTCTCTCTCTCTCATAAACCCTCCAACTCCGTCTCTATCTCTCTCTCTCACACACTCTCCAAATCCCTGTCTCTCTCTCTCCCACTCACACCCTCCAACTCACTATCTCTCCCTCTCTCTCTCTCACACCCTCCAACTCCCTGTCTATCCCTCTCTCTTTCTCACACACTCCTACTCCGTCTCTCTCTCTCTGACACCCTCCAACTCCCTGTCTCTCTCTCTATCTCACACCCTCTAACTCCCTCTCTCACTCTCTGAAACCCTCCAACCCCCTGTCTCTCTCTCTCCCACACACCCTCCAACCCCCTGTCTCTCTCTCTCACACACACCCTCCAACTCCCTGTCTCTCTCTCTATCTCACACCCTCTAACTCCCTCTCTCACTCTCTGAAACCCTCCAACTCCCTGTCTTTCTATCTCACACCCTCCAACTCCCTGTCTTCCCCATCTCTCACACCCTCCAACTACCTGTCTCTCTCTCTCACACCCTCCAACTCCCTGTCTCTCTCTCTCTCTCTCACACAACCTCCAACTCACTGTCTCTCCCTCTCACTCTCTCACACCCTCCATTCCCTGTCTCTCCCTCCCTGTTTCTTACACACTCCAAATCCCTGCCTCTCTCTCTCCCTCTCACACCCTCCAACTCCCTGTCTGTCTCTCTCTCTCACTCACCCTCCAACTCACTGTCTGTCTCTCTCTCTCTCACCCTCCAACGCCCTGTCTCTCTCTCTCTTTCACACCCTCCAACTCCCTATCTCTCTATCCCACACACACCTTTCAACTCTCTGCCTCTCTGTCCCATAAACATCCTCCAACACTCTGTTTCTCTCTGTATCACAAACCCTCCAACACCCTGTCTTTCTCTCCCTCTCACACCCTCCAACTGCCTGTCTCTCTCTCTCTCACACCCTCCAACCCTCTGTCTCTCTCTCTCTCTCTCACACCCTCCAACTGCCTGTATCTCTCTCTTTCTTCCTCTCACACTCTCCAACTCACTGTCTCTCTCTCTCTCTCACACACACCCTCCAACTCCCTGTCTCTCCTGCTCCCTTTCTCACACATCCAACTTCCTGGCTCACTCTCCCTCTCCCTCTCACACCCTCCAACTCCCTGTCTCTCTCTTTCCCACATACACCCTCCAACACTCTGTTTCTCTCTCTCTCACAAACCCTCCAACTCCCTGTCTCTCTCTCTCTCTCTCACACCCTCCAACTCCCTGTCTCTCTCTCCCACACACACCCTCCAACACTCTGTTTCTCTCTCTCTCACAAACCCTCCAACTCCCTGTCTCTCTCTCTTTCTCTCAGACCATCCAACTCCCTGTCTATCTCTCTCTCTCTCTCACAAACCCTCCAACTCCCTGTCTCTCCCTCACTCTCACACACCCTCCAACTCCCTGTCTCTCTGTCTCTCACACCCTCCAACTACCTGACTCTCTCTCTCACCTTCCAACTCCCTATCTCTCTCTCTCACACACCCTGCAACTCCATCTTTCTCTCTCTCTCAAACCCTCTAACCCCGTCTCTTGCTTGCTCTTCCTTTCTCTCCCGCCAACTCCCTGTCTGCCTTTGTCTCTCAAACCCTCCAACTCCCTGTCTCTCTCTCTCTTCCTCTCACACCCTCTAACTCACTATCTCTCTCTCACACACCCTCCACACAGCCTCCAACTCCTTGTCTCTCTCACTCTCTCTCTCTCACACCCTCCAACACCCTGTCTCTCTCTCTCTCACACCCTCCAACTCTCTGTCTCTCTGTCCCACACACACCCTCCAACTCCCTGTCTCTCCTGCTCCCTTTCTCACACATCCAACTTCCTGTCTCACTCTCCCTCTCCCTCTCACACCCTCCAACTCCCTGTCTCTCTCTTTCCCACATACACCCTCCAACACTCTGTTTCTCTCTCTCTCACAAACCCTCCAACTCCCTGTCTCTCTCTCTCTCTCTCACACCCTCCAACTCCCTGTCTCTCTGTCCCACACACACCCTCCAACACTCTGTTTCTCTCTCTCTCACAAACCCTCCAACTCCCTGTCTCTCTCTCTTTCTCTCAGACCATCCAACTCCCTGTCTATCTCTCTCTCTCTCTCACAAACCCTCCAACTCCCTGTCTCTCCCTCACTCTCACACACCCTCCAACTCCCTGTCTCTCTGTCTCTCACACCCTCCAACTACCTGACTCTCTCTCTCACCTTCCAACTCCCTATCTCTCTCTCTCACACACCCTGCAACTCCATCTTTCTCTCTCTCTCAAACCCTCTAACCCCGTCTCTTGCTTGCTCTTCCTTTCTCTCCCGCCAACTCCCTGTCTGCCTCTGTCTCTAAACCCTCCAACTCCCTGTCTCTCTCTCTCTTCCTCTCACACCCTCTAACTCACTATCTCTCTCTCACACACCCTCCACACAGCCTTCAACTCCTTGTCTCTCTCACTCTCTCTCTCACACCCTCCAACTCACTGTCTCTCCCTCTGTCTGTCACACCCTCCAACTCCCTGTCTCTCCCTCTCTCTTTCTCACACACTCCAACTCCCTGTCTCTCTCCCTCTCACACCCACCAACACTCTGTCTCTCTCTCTCCCTCTCGCACGCTCCAACACCCTGTCTCTCTCTCTCTCTCACAGCCTCCAACTCCCTGTCTCTCTCTCTCTCACACTCCAACTCTGTCTCTCTCTCTCTCTCACACCCTCCAACTACCCGCCTCTCTCTCACTCTCCCCCTCACACCCTCGAACTCCCTGTCTCTTTCTCTCTCTCTCTCTCTCTCTCTCTCACATACCCTCCAATTCACTGTCTCTCCCTCTCTCTCTCTCTCTCACAACCTCCAGCTCCCTGTTTCTCTGTCTCTCACTCTCACACCCTCCAACTCCCTGTTTCTCTCTCTCTCACACACTCTCCAACTCACTGTCTCTCTCTCTCACACCCTCCGTCTCTCTGTCCCACACACACCCTCCAACACTCTGTTTCTCTCTCTATCACAAACCCTCCAACTCCCTGTCTTTCTCTCACTCACACCCTCCAACTCCCTCTCTCTCTCTCACCCAACAACTCCATTACTCTCCCTCTCTCTCTCTCACACCCTCCAACTCCCTGTCTCTCTCTGTCTCTCTCTCACCCTCCAACTCCCTGTCTCTCTCTCTCTCACCCTCCAACTCCCTGTCTCTCTCTATCTCTCCCTCTCACACCCTCCAACTGCCTCTCTCTCTCTCACACACACTCTCTCCAACCCTCTGTCTCTCTCTCTCTCTCACACACTCTCCAACTCCCCGTCTCTCTCTCACACATACCCTCCAACTCCCTGCCTCTCCCTCTCACACCCTCCAACTGCCCGTCTCCCTCTCTCTCTCACACATACCCTCCAACTCCCTGTCTCTCCCTCACTCTCACACACTCTCCAACTCCCTGTCTCTCTGTCTCTCACACCCTCCAACTACCTGACTCTCTCTCTCACCTTCCAACTCCCTATCTCTCTCTCTCTCTCACACACACCCTGCAACTCCATCTTTCTCTCTCTCTCAAACCCTCTAACCCTGTCTCTTGCTTGCTCTTCCTTTCTCTCCCGCCAACTCCCTGTCTGCCTCTGTCTCTCAAACCCTCCAACTCCCTGTCTCTCTCTCTCTTCCTCTCACACCCTCTAACTCACTATCTCTCTCTCACACACCCTCCAACTACCCGTCTCTCTCTCTCTCACACACACCCTCCAACTCCTTGTCTCTCTCACTCTCTCTCTCTCACACCCTCCAACTCACTGTCTCTCCCTCTGTCTGTCACACACTCCAACTCCCTGTCTCTCTCTCTATCTCTCCCTCTCGCACCCTCCAACTCCCTGTCTCTCTCTCTCTCACACTCCAACTCCCTGTCTCTCTCTCTCTCTCTCACCCTCCAACTATTCGACTCTCTCTCACTCTCCCTCTCACACCCTGCAATTCACTGTCTCTCCCTCTCTCTCTCTCACACACTCTCCAACTCCCTGTCTCTCTCTCTCACACCCTCCAACTACCCGCCTCTCTCTCTCTCTCCCTCTCACACCCTCCAACTCCCTGTCTCTCTCTATCTCTCCCTCTCACACCCTCCAACTGCCTGTCTCTCTCTCCCTCTCACACCCTCCAACTCCCCGTCTCTCTCTCTCACATACCCTCCAACTCCCTGCCTCTCCCTCTCACACCCTTCAACTACCCGTCTCCCTCTCTCTCTCACACATACCCTCCAACTCCCTGTCTGTCTCTCACACATACCCTCCAACTCACTCTCTCACTCTCTCTCTCCCTCCCTCTCACACCCTCCAACTCCCTGTCTCTCTGTCTCTCTCACACACCCTGCAACTCCATCTTTCTCTCTCTCTCACATACCCTCCAACTCCCTGCCTCTCTTTCTTCCTCTCACACCCTCCAACTCCCCGTCTCTCTCTCTCTCATACCCTCCAACTAACTGTCTCTCTCTCTCTCACACACCCTCCAACTCCCTGTCTCTTTCTCTCTCACCCTCCATCTCCCTGTCTCACTCTCTCTCTCTCCAGCCCTCTCACACCCTCCAACTCCCTGTCTCTCTCTCTCTCTCTCCCTCTCATACCCCCCAACGTCCTGTCTCTGTCTCTCACATCCTCCAACTCCCTGTCTCTGTCTGACACCCTCCAACTCTTTGTCTCTCTGTCTCTCTCACACCCTCCAACTCACTGTCTCTCTCCGTCTCTCTCACACGCTCCAACCCGCTGTCTCTCTCTCTATCTCTCTCACACCCTCCAACCCCCTGTCTCTCTCCCTCACACCCTCCAACTCCCTGTCTCTCTCCCTCTCACACCCTGCAACCCCCTGTCTCTCTCTCTCTCTCCAACACCCTACAACCCCCTGTCTCTCTCTCTCACACACCCTGCAACTCCCTGTCTCTCTCTCTCACACCCTCCAACTACCCACCTCTCTCTCTCTCTCCCTCTCACACCCTCCAACTCCCTGTCTCTCTCTCTCTCTCTCCCAACCTCCAGCTCCCTGTCTCTCTCTCCCACACACACCCTCCAACACTTTGTTTCTCTGTCTCACACACAGTCTCCAACTCCCTGTCTCTCTCTCTCCCACACACCCTCCAACTCACTGTCTCTCTCTCTCTCACATCCTCCAACTACCCATCTCTCTCACTCTCCCTCTCACAGTCTCCAACTCGCTGTCTCTCTCTCTCACTCACACCCTCCAACTCACTATCTCTCCCTCTCTCTCTCTCACACCCTCCAACTCCCTGTCTATCCCTCTCTCTTTCTCACACACTCCTACTCCGTCTCTCTCTCTCTCTGACACCCTCCAACTCCCTGTCTCTCTCTCTATCTCACACCCTCTAACTCCCTCTCTCACTCTCTGAAACCCTCCAACCCCGTCTCTCTCTCTCCCACACACCCTCCAACCCCCTGTCTCTCCCACTCTCTCACACACACCCTCCAACTCCCTGTCTCTCTCTCTATCTCACACCGTCTAACTCCCTCTCTCACTCTCTGAAACCCTCCAACTCCCTGTCTTTCTATCTCACACCCTCCAACTCCCTGTCTTCCCCATCTCTCACACCCTCCAACTACCTGTCTCTCTCTCTCACACCCTGCAACTCCCTGTCTCTCTCTCTCTCTCTCACACAACCTCCAACTCACTGTCTCTCCCTCTCACTCTCTCACATCCTCCATTCCCTGTCTCTCCCTCCCTGTTTCTTACACACTCCAAATCCCTGCCTCTCTCTCTCCCTCTCACACCCTCCAACTCCCTGTCTGTCTCTCTCTCTCTCACTCACCCTCCAACTCCCTGTCTGTCTCTCTCTCTCTCACCCTCCAACGTCCTGTCTCTCTCTCTCTCTCACACCCTCCAACTCCCTGTCTCTCTCTCTCTCACACAACCTCCAACTCACTGTCTCTCCCTCTCACTCTCTCACACCCTCCATTCCCTGTCTCTCCCTCCCTGTTTCTTACACACTCCAAATCCCTGCCTCTCTCTCTCCCTCTCACACCCTCCAACTCCCTGTCTGTCTCTCTCTCTCACTCACCCTCCAACTCACTGTCTGTCTCTCTCTCTCTCACCCTCCAACACCCTGTCTCTCTCTCTCTTTCACACCCTCCAACTCCCTATCTCTCTATCCCACACACACCTTCCAACTCTCTGCCTCTCTGTCCCATAAACATCCTCCAACACTCTGTTTCTCTCTCTATCACAAACCCTCCAACACTCTGTCTCTCTCTCTCTCACACACCCTCCAACTGCCTGTCTCTCTCTCTCTCACACCCTCCAACCCTCTGTCTCTCTCTCTCTCTCTCACACCCTCCAACCCTTTGTCTCTCTCTCTCTCTCTCACACCCTCCAACTCCCCGTCTCTCTCTCTCTCACATACCCTCCAACTCCCCGTCTCTCTCTCTCACACATACCCTCCAACTCACTCACTCGCTCTCTCTCTCCCTCTCACACCCTCCAACTCCCTGTATCTCTCTCTTTCTTCCTCTCATACTCTCCAACTCACTGTCTCTCTCTCTCTCACACACACCCTCCAACTACCTCTCTCACTCTCATACCCTCCGATGCCCTGTCTCTCTCTCTCATACCCTCCCACTCCCTGTCTCTCTCTCTCTCACACCCTCCAACTCACTGTCTCTCTCCCTCTCTCTCACACCCTCCAACTCCCTGTCTCTCTCTCTCTCCCACCCTCCAACTCCCTGTCTCTTTCTCCCTCACCCTGCATCTCCTTTTCTCTCCCTCTCTTTCTCTCTCACACATCCCAACTCCCTGTCTCTCTCTCTCACCCTCCATCTCCCTGTCTCACTCTCTCTCTCTCCCTCCCTCTCACACCCTCCAACTCTCTCTCTCTCTCTCTCACATACCCTCCAACTCCCTGCCTCTCCCTCTCACACCCTCCAACTACCCGTCTCCCTCTCTCTCTCTCACATACCCTCCAACTCCCTGCCTCTCCCTCTCACACCCTCCAACTACCCGTCTCCCTCTCTCTTTCACACATACTCTCCAACTCACTTACTCGCTCTCTCTCTCACACCCTCCAACTCACTGTATCTCTCTCTTTCTTCCTCTCACACTCTCCAACTCACTGTCTCTCTCTCTCTCTCACACACACCCTCCAACTCCCTCTCTCTCTCTCTCACATCCTCCAACTCCCTGTCTCTCTCTCTCTCTGACACCCTCCAACTCTTTGTCTCTCTGTCTCTCACACCCTCCAACTCACTGTCTCTCTCTCTCTCACACCGTCCAACTCCCTGTTTCTCTCTCTCTCACTCTCACACCCTCCAATTCCCTGTCTCTCTCTCCCACACACACCCTCAAACACTCTGTTTCTATCTCTATCACAAACCCTCCAACTCCCTGTCTCTCTCTCTCTCTCGTAAACCCTCCAACTCCCTGTCTCTCTCTCTCTCACACCCTCCAACCCCCTGCCTCTCTCTCTCTCACACCCTCCAACTCCCTGTCTCTCTCTCACACCCTCCAACTATTCGACTCTCTCTCACTCTCCCTCTCACACCCTCCAATTCACTGTCTCACCCTCTCTCTCACACCCTCCAACTCGCTGTCTCTCTCTCTCTCTCACTCACACCCTCCAACTCACTGTTTCTCCCTCTCTCTCTCACACCCTCCAACTCCCTGTCTCTCCCTCTCTCTTTCTCACACACTCCAACTCCCTGTCTCTCTCTCTATCTCTCCCTCTCTTACACTCCAACGTCCTGTCTCTCTCTCTTTCACATCCTCCAACTCCCTGTCTCTCTCTCTCTCTGACACCCTCCAACTCTTTGTCTCTCTGTCTCTCACACCCTCCAACTCCCTGTCTCTCTCTCTCTCACTCACACCCTCCAACTCACTATCTCTCCCTCTCTCTCTCTCACACCCTCCAACTCCCTGTCTATCCCTCTCTCTTTCTCACACACTCCTACTCCGTCTCTCTCTCTCTCTGACACCCTCCAACTCCCTGTCTCTCTCTCTATCTCACACCCTCTAACTCCCTCTCTCACTCTCTGAAACCCTCCAACCCCCTGTCTCTCTCCCACACACCCTCCAACTCCCTGTATCTCTCTCTCTCTCACACACCCTCCAACTCCCTGTCTCTCTCTCTCTATCTCACACCCTCTAACTCCCTCTCTCACTCTCTGAAACCCTCCAACTCCCTGTCTTCCCCATCTCACACCCTCCAACTCCCTGTCTTCCCCATCTCTCACACCCTCCAACTACCTGTCTCTCTCTCTCACACCCTCCAAATCCCTGTCTCTCTCTCTCTCACACAACCTCCAACTCACTGTCTCTCCCTCTCACTCTCTCACATCCTCCATTCCCTGTCTCTCCCTCCCTGTTTCTTACACACTCCAAATCCCTGCCTCTCTCTCTCCCTCTCACACCCTCCAACTCCCTGTCTGTCTCTCTCTCTCTCACTCACCCTCCAACTCCCTGTCTGTCTCTCTCTCTCTCACCCTCCAACGTCCTGTCTCTCTCTTTCTCTCACACCCTCCAACTCCCTATCTCTCTATCCCACACACACCTTCCAACTCTCTGCCTCTCTGTCCCATAAACATCCTCCAACACTCTGTTTCTCTCTCTATCACAAACCCTCCAACACCCTGTCTCTCTCCCTCTCACACCCTCCAACTGCCTGTCTCTCTCTCTCTCACACCTTCCAACCCTCTGTCTCTCTCTCTCTCTCTCACACCCTCCAACTGCCTGTATCTCTCTCTTTCTTCCTCTCACACTCTCCAACTCACTGTCTCTCTCTCTCCCTCACCCTCCAACTCACTGTCTCTCTCTCTCTCACACACACCCTCCAACTCCCTGTCTCTCTCTCATACCCTCCGACGCCCTGTCTCTCTCTCTCTCATACCCTCCCACTCCCTGTCTCTCTCTCTCACACCTTCCAACTCACTGTCTCTCTCCCTCTCTCTCACACCCTCCAACTCCCTGTCTCTCTCTCTCTCCCACCCTCCAACTCCCTGTCTCTTTCTCTCTCACCCTACATCTCCCTTTCTCTCCCTCTCTTTCTCTCTCACACATCCCAACTCCCTGTCTCTCTCTCTCACCCTCCATCTCCCTGTCTCACTCTCTCTCTCTCCCTCCCTCTCACACCCTCCAACTCTCTCTCTCTCTCACATACCCTCCAACTCCCTGCCTCTCCCTCTCACACCCTCCAACTACCCGTCTCCCTCTCTCTCTCTCACATCCCCTCCAACTCCCTGCCTCTCCCTCTCACACCCTCCAACTACCCGTCTCCCTCTCTCTCTCACACATACTCTCCAACTCACTTACTCGTTCTCTCTCTCCCTCTCACACCCTCCAACTCCCTGTATCTCTCTCTTTCTTCCTCTCACACTCTCCAACTCACTGTCTCTCTCTCTCTCTCACACACACCCTCCAACTCCCTCTCTCTCTCTCTCACATCCTCCAACTCCCTGTCTCTCTCTCTCTGACACCCTCCAACTCTGTCTCTCTGTCTCTCACACCCTGCAACACCCTGTCTCTCTCTCTCTCTCACACCGTCCAACTCCCTGTTTCTCTCTCTCTCACTCTCACACCCTCCAATTCCCTGTCTCTCTCTCCCACACACACCCTCAAACACTCTGTTTCTATCTCTATCACAAACCCTCCAACTCCCTGTCTCTCTCTCTCTCTCTCTCTCTCGTAAACCCTCCAACTCGCTGTCTCTCTCTCACACCCTCCAACTATTCGACTCTCTCTCACTCTCCCTCTCACACCCTCCAATTCACTGTCTCTCCCTCTCTCTCTCTCACACCCTCCAACTCGCTGTTTCTCCCTATCTCTCTCACACCCTCCAACTCCCTGTCTCTCCCTCTCTCTTTCTCACACACTCGAACTCCCTGTCTGTCTCTCTCTCTCTCTCTCTCTCTGACACCCTCCAACACCCTGTCTCTCTCTCTCTCTCACACCCTCCAACCCCCTGTCTCTCTCTCTCACACCCTCCAACACCCTGTCTCTCTCTCTCTTTCACACCCTCCAACCCCCTCTCTCTCTCTCTCTCTCTCTCTCACACCCTGCAACTCCCTGTCTCTCTCTCTCTCATACCCTCCAACTCACTGTCTCTCTCTCTCTCACACACCCTCCAACTCCTCTCCCTCAAACACACCCTCCAACTCCCTGTCTCTCTCTGTCACTCTCACTCCCTCCAAACACACGTCTCACTCTATCTCTCTCTCACACACTCTCGAACCCCCTTTCTCTCTCTCTCTCTCACATAGCCTCCAACTCCCTGCCTCTCCCTCTCACACCCTCCAACTACCCGTCTCCCTCTTTCTCTCACACATACCCTCCAACTCCCTGTCTGTCTCTCACACATACCCTCCAACTCACTCACTCGCTCTCTCTCTCCCTCTCACACCCTCCAACTCCCTGTATCTCTCTCTTTCTTCCTCTCACACTCTCCAACTCACTGTCTCTCTCTCTCTCTCACACACCCTCCAACACCCTGTCTCTCTCTCTCTCACACACCCTCCAACTCCCTCTCTCACTCTCTGAATCCCTCCAACCCCCGTCTCTCTTTCTCTCACACACCCTCCAACTCCCTTCTCTTTCTCTCTCACCCTCCATCTCCCTGTCTCACTCTCTCTCTCTCCATCCCTCTCAAACCCTCCAACTCCCTGTCTCTCTCTCTCATACACCCTCCAACTCACTGTCTCTCTCCCTCTCTCACACACCCTTCAACTCCCTCTCTCACTCTCTGAAACCCTCCAACCCCTGTCTCTCTCTCTTTCTCTCACACGCCCTCCATCTCCCTGTTTCACTCTCTCTCTCTCCATCCCTCTCACACCCTCCAACTCCCTGTCTCTCTCTCTCTCTCCCTCTCATACCCTCCAACGTCCTGTCTCTCTCTCTCTCACATCCTCCAACTCCCTGTCTCTCTGTCTCTGACACCCTCCAACTCTTTGTCTCTCTGTCTCTCTCATACCCTCCAACTCACTGTCTCTCTCCCTCTCATTCACACACTCCAACCCCGTCTCTCTCTCTCTCTCTCTCTCTCACTCACACCCTCCAACACCCTGTCTCTCTCTCTCTCACACCCTCCAACCCCCTGTCTCTCTCTCTCTCTCTCTCTCACCCTCCAACTAGCCGCCTCTCTCGCTCCCTCTCACGCCCTCCAACTCCCTGTCTCTCTCTCTCTCACGCACCCTCCAACTCCCTCTTTCTCTCACACACACCCTCCAACTCCCTGTCTCTCTCTCTCTCTCTCTCACTCCCTCCAACCACACGTCTCACTCTCTCTCTCTCACACACTCTCGAACCCCCTTTCTCTCTCTCTCTCACCCTCCATCTCCCTTTCTCTCCTCTCTCTCTCTCTCACACACCCTTCAACTCCCTGTCTCTCTCTCTCTCTCCCTCTCACATCCTCCAACTCCCCGTCCCTCTCTCTCACATACCCTCCACCTCCCTGCCTCTCTCTCTCACACCCTCCAACTACCCGTCTCCCTCTCTCTCTCACACATACCCTCCAACTCCCTGTCTCTCTCTCACACATACCCTCCAACTCACTATCTCGCTCTCTCTTTCCCTCTCACACCCTCCAACTCCCTGTCTCTCTGTCTCTCTCACACACCCTGCAACTCCATCTTTCTCTCTCCCTCTCACGCCCTCCAACTCCCTGTCTCTCTCTCTTGTTTCCTCTCACACCCTCCAACTCCCTATTTCTCTCTCTCATACACCCTCCAACTCATTGTCTCTCTCTCTCTCTCTCACACACCCTCCAACTCCCTCTCTCACTCTCTGAAACCCTCCAACCCCCTGTCTCTCTCTCTCACACACACCCTCCAACTCCCTCTCTCACTCTCTGAAACCCTCCAAGCCCCCGTCTTTCTCTCTCTCACACACCCTCCAACTCCCTTCTCTTTCTCTCTCACCCTCCATCTCCCTGTCTCACTCTCTCTCTCTCCATCCCTCTCAAACCCTCCAACTCCCTGTCTCTCTCTCTCCCTCTCATACCCTCCAACGTCCTGTCTCTCTCTCTCTCACATCCTCCAACTCCCTGTCTCTCTGTCTGACACCCTCCAACTCTTTGTCTCTCTGTCTCTCTCACTCCCTCCAACTCACTGTCTCTCTCTCTCTCTCACACCCTCCCAACTACCCGCCTCTCTCTCTCTCCCTCTCACACCCCCCAACCCCCTGTCTCTCTCTCTCTCACACCCTCTAACCCACTGTCTCACTCTCTCTCTCTCACCCTCCAACTAGCCGCCTCTCTCTCTCTCTCCCTCTCACACCCTCCAACTTCCTGTCTCTCTCTCTCTCACACACCCTCCAACTCCCTCTCTTTCTCACACACACCCTCCAACTCCCTGTCTCTCTCTCTCTCTCTCTCTCTCACTCCCTCCAACCACACGTCTCATTCTCTCTCTCTCACACACTCTCGAACCCCCTTCTCTCTCTCTCTCTCTCTCACCCTCCATCTCCCTTTCTCTCCCTCTCTCTCTCTCACACACCCTCAAACTCCCTGTCTCTCTCTCTCTCCCTCTCACACCCTCCAACTCCCCGTCTCTCTCTCTCACATACCCTCCAACTCCCTGCGCCTCTCTCTCACACCCTGCAACTACCCATCTCCCTCTCTCTCTCACACATACCCTCCAACTCTCTGTCTCTCTCTTCCTCTCCCTCTCACAACCTCCAACTACCCGTCTGCCTCTATGTCTCACACATACCCTCCAACTCCCTGTCTCTCTCTCACACATACCCTCCAACTCACTGACTCGCTCTCTCTCTCCCTCTCACACCCTCCAACCCCCTGTCTCTCTCTCTCTCTCTCACACCCTCCAACTCCCTGTCTCTGTCTCTCTCACACACCCTGCAACTCCATCTTTCTCTCTCTCTCTCACACACCTTCCAACTCCCTGTCTCTCTCTCTTTCTTCCTCTCACACCCTCCAACTCCCTATCTCTCTCTCTCATACACCCTCCAACTCACTGTCTCTCTCTCTCTCTCTCACACCCTCCAACTCCCTCTCCCACTCTCTGAAACCCTCCAACCACCTCTCTCTCTCACAACCTCCAACTCCCTCTCTCACTCTCTGAAACCCTCCAACCCCCAGTCTCTCTCTCACACACCCTCCAACTCCCTGTCTCTTTCTCTCTCACTCTCCATCTCCCTGTCTCACTCTCTCTCTCCATCCCTCTCAAACCCTCCAACACCCTGTCTCTCTCTCTCCCTCTCATACCCTCCAACGTCCTGTCTCTCTCTCTCACACCCTCCAACCCCATGTCTCTCACTCTCTATCACACCCCCAACGCCCTGTCTCTCTCTCTCTCACACCCTCCAACTCACTGTCTCTCTCTCTCTCTCTCACACACCCTCCAACTCCTTCTCTCCCTCAAACACACCCTCCAACTCCGTCTCTGTCTCTCACTCTCACTCCCTCCAAACACACGTCTCTCTCTCTCTCTCTCTCACACACTCTCGAACCCCCTTTCTCTCTCTCTCTCTCTCACCCT